>JARHVA010001338.1:3082500-3575000 GCA_037957365.1 Torreya grandis
TATCTCTCAATTCAGTAACACCTCTAGGACTACAGCCATACACAATCTGAAATAGACTCGTTGTTGTACTTCTATTGACTAAGTTGTTGTAAGCAAACTCAACTTGCGCCAAAGTCATATCCCAATATTTGGGCTTGTTCCCTACCAAGCATCTTAGCAAATTCCAAACGCTTCTATTCACTATCTCTGTTTGTCCATCTACTTGTGAATGATAGGTTGAACTGAAACTCAACCTTATCACCAACGTTTTCCACAAATTTCTCCAAAAGTGACCAACAAACTTTGTGTCTTTATCTGAAAATGTGCTCTTTGGCAATGCAACCCTACCACTTCTTTGGAAAAAAAATTAGCAATGTTTGTGACATCACTTGTCTTCTTACATGCAATGAAGTGTGCAATCTTTGAGAATCTATTAATAACAGCAAAGATAGAGCCATTACCTCTTTGTGTCCTTGGCAACTCAAGAACAAACTATATGCTATATCTTCCCAAGGTGTTCCCAGTATTGGAAATAGCTGATACAAACTTGAATTTTGATTGTTGCCTTTAGCATGTTGTCAAACTCTACAACCTTGCACAAAATTATTCACATCCACACTCATCTTAGCCCAATAGTAACAACTCTCACTCATTTGCACCAATGTTTTATCCTTTACTATGCTTTTCTCTTATCGAATTCTCCCTAATTGACCCTTAAGGTATACATAACTACTATCCCTTGAACAATAATCCATCCTATAAAAAGAATTCTAAACATGGAGTTCTATCCATCCCAGTTGGGCTCTTGCACGCTGCCCAAGCATCCCTAAAATGCAAATCTTCCTCATACAAATCCTTCAATCAGTCAAACCGAACTACCTCTACTCTAATCTCATTCAACAAAAGACATTCTACTCAATGCATATGCAACTCTATTTGAATTGCCACTTCTATGCTTCACAAAAATTAATAACTTTGAAGAATTTGAGATTTGGTCAAAGACTATACACTAGACAACAACAAAATAATACTTCACACATGATGCTTGTTTAATTACTTGACAGGAATACTTATACAAATATCTTGTCCTATTACTTAGGGCATAAGCTTATCAAATCCAGAAATCCCCTCAAACCTTCCTATCTATTCTACGTAGCAAACTCACACTTATATTAATTCTTATCAACTTCCTAACAACTAATGTTAACAACTTATAATAGGTTTAATAAATTAAACCAATATATAAGCAAACTTAACATATAAAATAATTACGATTTCCCAACATTCATCCCTCTACCCCCCTCCCCTCACCCCCTATTACATATAGTTCCAACACCAGGAGATAATCAACACACTCACGTATGAACTGGAACACACTCTCGATTCAACACATTTGTAGTGGGAATGGCCATACTCCACAAAATTGTACAAACAAGGATGTACACAGTTGTCTACCAAACATAGTGGTGGGTCTGGGACCTCATTACACAACCTCAGCTGGAATGGTCCTCATTGATCAATACAACTTTGTGAACAAGGATAGACACTTTGTTCAACACCAACAAAGAATGGACTAGGACTCACACTCTTGTCCATACTCTCCAACATGTGTGAACAAGGACACCTCTTTGTCCACAATATGTTCAATAGAATTGGGCCTTATTGATTTTTGCTTTAATATGTGAATACAAACAAACACACTGTTCACAACAATTGTGGCATGCCTCCACTTGCTTTTCACTACTGCTTGTCTAGTTGGATGGGGCCCGATCGAACATTTACAAACCTAATTGACCACAATGGTCCAAATTGGCTCCATGATGCACACAAACGGTTTTGGCATTGTGTTTGTTTCTTAGGTTATGTTAGGTTGTATAATATATTTTCCTTTAAATTTTAAATATATTACATATATCTTTTTCTTGTCTCTAAGTACCCATCTCCTATTTTTATAAAAAATGGTATACCCATCCTTGTCTCCTTGTACCCATAATCGTCTCCTGGCAACTATGCATATATGTAATAACTATGATTTCCCAATAGATTTTCAACCCATTTCATATGTTTTTGGTTTAAATTACATTGGTTGTTTATTAAATATAGAGCTTGATGATCCATGTACAAAACAAACTCCTTGGGCGACAAATAATGTTTGTTCTTCAAGGCTAGTACAATAGTGCAAAATTCTTGATCATAAACCGAATACTTTTGCTTGGCATCATTCAACTTCTCACTAGAGCAAGTAATAGGTTTACCCTCTTGACTCAAAACCACTCCTAACGTTGTCCCACTAGAATTACAATCAACTTAAAACACTTTGTTGAAATCCGACAATGTTAACAATGGGTGTTCCATCACCTTCTTCAAAGCCTAAAAGTTATTCTCTATTGCAACTATATATTTGAACTCCTTCCTATGACACGTATTCCGCTAAAGTTTCTATTGAATTTCTTGTAGAAACTAGCTAACCCATGAAATATTCTTGCTTCAAAGACGCTCTTTGGTGATAACCCACCATGTGAAACCATAAAACCGAAGCATACCAACTTGGACTTCATAAAAATGCATTTTTTCAAGTTGACCAGCAACTTCTCTTCATTCAACCTTTGAAACACTTACTTAAAATTCACTAAATGCTCCACCTTTGTTCTACTAAATATCAAAATGTCGTCCAAATAAACATTGACATACTTACCCAATTATAGCTTCAACACTTCATTCTTGAGTCTCGTGAATATGCTTGGCGCATTTGTCAACCCAAATGGCATAACTAGTCATTCATACACCATTTATCTTAAATGTGGTTTTCTACTCATCACCCTCCCGAATTCTGATTTGGCAATACCCACTCTTTAAATAGATATTTGTAAAGTACCATGTTCCACTCAAACAATCCATCAAGTCATCTACCCAAGGTAATGGAAACCTATACTTGATTGTAATCTTGTTGATGGTCTTTTAATCCATATACATACGCCATTCCCCACCTTTCTTAGATGCTAACACTACTGGAACTGCACATGGACTCAAGGTTTATCTTATCAAACCCTTTCCAATAGCTCTTGAACTCGTCTTTTCACTTTCTCATTCTCATAGATGTCAATCTATACACTGCCATGTATGGCAAACTAGATCCATGTATCAAATCCATGTGATGGCTAATGCTCCTCATGGGTGACAATTCATCCAATAAATCCTTTGAAACAATCCCAACATAGTCACTCAATAAATAATGCACTTCGTATAGAATTTCACTCACCTTGTCTGCTGTCCCAACTTGCATGGGTTTTGGAATGAAAGCAAAATACGCTGTCTCGTTCTTTGCCTCCTTTAAAAATTGTTTTACGAACACTAACAACACTTTATAATTGTTGTCCACTTCTTCTCCTTTATCTTTCAATGGGCTCAATGTAAAAAATTTCCATCCTTCAAAAGTGTGTACGTATTTGCTCTACCATCACAATAAGATCCACACATAATAACTGAATTATGTCAAATAACAACAATATTCAAAATATAATAGAGACCACACCACACAAGATGCCCTAATATAAAATATTCTCATACACTAAATTATTACCCTTACGGTAGGGCAACATCATACAATACTTTTTAAGGAATAACTCCACAAGATCTCCCAACATGGGAATGACACTTTGATGAGGGACAACCTCCAATAATCCTCTACCAAAAAGAAAGTACCAGTTACTTCACATCCTTCACAAAGATATTCATCTCTTTTATATAGACCTCTATTACTAATATGCTGACTTGTTGCCCAATAAAACTAATTCCATAGTTAGCCATTTGACCCAATATAATTAAACTAATACAACTCAGGGGCAAGTGTGCCACATGTTGACATTTCAATCAACCCATATACATCATACTATCATATCCTTAGGTATGTAACATGTCATCCCTCCCTGACATGTTTCATCATTGAAATATGCGAAGAAACCAAGTAATAATTGTTGATCAAATCACTGCACACATGTCGCCATGCACAATCATCCAACCACCTATATGTGATCTTGGTACGTGATAGCCCTCCAAACTTGGTTCGACACTCCATTGCACTATTCTGATTCCACTCATGAACATAGTTGCTCCTTATAATGTCCCCAAATGGGACGATTTCATACAAAATGGATTTTTTTCCTAAATTTCACAATTCTAAAAATGCAATCAGCAAACCCTAGTTTGCAAAATAAGCTTAAAAACCCTTGTCAAGCCCTAGAAACCTTAGACGCCACAATAGTAGAATTTTATAGATGAATTCCAACCAATGACTTGTCCCAAAATTAACTGAAAACTTGGAGAAATATTCATAAATTTAAATGCATGAAACAATGCCTTTTTTGCCAAATTTTTGAAGCTCCAATGCCACTTTTTGAAGGCTAAAAATTGTGATTTAATTCCAAATATACAGCTGTTGTTCTGAAAGTTTTTCCTCTTCAAACCCTTGCCAAAAAAAGCCACAAGTGCCCGAAAAATATCAGAAAAATACAGCGAACCTTTTTGGACATAGAAATGGCCAAAAATGACTCTTCAAGTCAATCGCTCCACTTACCAAGTGCAGGAAAATTAGTAGAAAAATAAAAGAGTGAAATCTTGCCTTCCGCAAGTGAAAAAGTCTTCAAAACCTATCAAAATAATTAAATAATAATTATGAAAATTATTATTTAATTTTCTACTTCAAACCCTTCACGAAACTCCTTCAATTGCTCACACCAACATGCAAAAAATTAGCAAATAAAATTAGAATATTTAATTTGCACAAAATAGATCAAAAGAGGCCTCCAAACCCTTGATCCAAGCTTCCAAGGTGGTTCGCTCCACTTGCAAAAATAGGATAAATATTTAGCGAGATTAACATGCAAGAAATGAACCACGAAACCCTCACAAAACTTCACACGAACTCCTCAAAGCAAATCACCCCACTTCTAGGGTAAGAACAAGATTTCTTTAGCAAAGATGGTGTCAAAAGACACATTTTTGAGATTGATTAACACCAAAACAATGAACATTTATTGGGCATGCATCCCAATAGTTTCTTCAAGCATGAAGAACAATTATCAAAATTCAATGTATCATCGACTGTAGTCTCAACCTTGTATTTATACCTTCCAAAATGGAGTGAACACCTTGGGGAGGTAAAATACCTCATAAGCCTCACTTGCCCTTTGTAAAATATCTTTTCCTTTCTTTGCTTTAGCTCCCAAGCTGACACTCCTTATAATTTCACTTTAAGAATTTTTGAATTAATTAAATGACTTGTCTTAGTAATTAAAATTAATTTTTGGCAAATTAAATAATTAGGTCCTCACTTAAATAATTAATTAAATTGCTCTAATAATTAAAGTGATAAAAATCACTTTTCAAGCAATTTATTAGTTATAAAGCCCCTTAGAATAATCATTAAAATCACCTTAATTTTTCAAATGGTTAAAACCACTTTTTCAGTAATTTGATTAATTATCCAAGATAGTTCTATTTTATTAATTAATTAATTAATTGTCTTATATTTTCAAATGATTAAAATCACTATTCGGACAATTTTATTAATTATTAAAATTATATGAAAAGGGGGCATCACACTCCTCCTTGGCTTCCATGCATAGCCCTAATGATTGATCCTCTAATTCCATGTTCAATATTTCGTTGTGCTATTATAATTGCATTTATAACCATAGTTGTTCCTCTTTGTCTTTCATGCATAGCCATTAGCATCGCTCCATTGATTCCTTGTATGTTCATAGTTGTTACTCCTTTAATTTCATGTGTAGCCATAGTGATTGATCATTTGATTCCCTATATAGCGATAGTGATTGTTGCTTTGACACTTTCAGACATGTCTCCTTGATTGTCGCCTCTCATGATGAAGTGGTTGTCTATATGTCACAACCTTAGTTTTTTTTTGTTTTTTTTTTTATGCTACTTTGACCTCATCAACCTTTTCTTTCGATATAAGTGCCTCTTCAACCTTTTCTTCTGCTATATGTGCCTCTTCCACCTTTTCTTTCTCTAGTGTCTTTTTCTCTTGAGTAGGTAAAGTGATTTTTTCTACTTTTTCCTTTCCTTTAAATTCTTCTTGTTCTTTTTCTGAATCTTTCTTATGCTCTTCTACACAATCTTCAAATTCATCCTCATGCTCTACCTTGACCTTTATTTGTTCCTCTCTAAGTATGATATACTACAAGCTACCTTCTTTCTCTTGTACCATTCATGAACATCTTTTGCACATTAATATTTATTGCACCCATGGTCTCCAAACAAGGATACTCAAGAACAATATCCAAACCATCCCTATCCAAAGTATAAAAATCTAAACATGAAACAGATTTGTCCATAGTGAGCTTAAATCTTCAAAACATTGAATTTTCTTACCATATATTTGAGTTTCCTTGATATTCTTTGCTTAAACGTGTAGATATTGAACCAAGTCCATGCTGATAAAGTTTACCTATTGCTAGGGTTTATGGATAAAAGGACCACCTTCCTTTCAGTGCATCCATAAAACTAAACTATTGAAGCTTCCTTCTTCGGAGCTAAACTACTTCAACCATTATCCTCCAGCCATTCTTTTGCCTCGTCCTAATCATCCACCTTTCTTTTGCATATTTATTCATCATCCTCATCTTTCTCTTCCTTATCCTTGTTCGTAAGAATGAGAGAATGAAGAGAAATAGAAGGCACATTGCTTACATGCACGTATGTCTATCTTTTATTAATCAAGAAAAAGTTACATTGTTTGTTGAGGAGGTTGAAGACGTTGATAACTGAAACATACTAACTAATAGTTATAACTAATATCTTTAAAAACCTCCACCCCCCCCCCCCTTAATGACTAAACTGGAGACTACTCCCAATATGTTTCGAATTTTTACAAACATAGTGGAACCAAGGGGTTTACTCATCAGATTTGTAGACTGCTCCTAAGAGGCACGATAGTGATGAGAAATATCCCCAGAATCAACCAATTGTTGTATGTAGTGATGATGAATCTCAACGTGTTTGATGCTAGCATGATAGACCGGATTCTTCACCAGCTTCAATACACCCTAATTGTCATAGAAAAGTGGAGTGGGTGTGGTCTAGGGAAGCTAGAGAACAACCAAAATTCAACACAGCCAAATTGCTTCACAATTGGCATTGACTGCTGCCTTGTACTCTACTTTGGTGGAAGATAAAGCCTTACTGTGTTGAAGCTTGTTCTACCATGAAAAAACTCTTGAACCAAAGGAAAAGATATACCTAGTGGTGGACCTCCAAGTATCCATTGATCTTGCCCAATCAATGTATATGTAACTTGTCAATCTGAAATCTACTATCCTTTGATATACAATGCCAAATTCAAGAGTTCCTTTGACATATCACAAAACTCGTTTTGTTGTTGTCCGATGCATGAGCTTTGGTTGAGACGAAAACCGAGAAAAATAGCTAACAGCAAAACTGAGATCTAGTCGTGTGAACATAAGATATATTAGGCTTCCCACCAACTATATGTAGAGTGATTCATTGACTGCTGATGAATCATCATTTGCTAACAGCTTCAGTTTGACTTTCATAGGCATAGAAGAGGGATTGCAATATATCATCCCAAACTTCCAAGAGCCTCATGGCATATTTTCCCTAAGCCATGAAAATGAGATGGTCATGTTGCTAGGATTCTACACCTAAGCAATAATGGCAAGATCATCAACATAGACAATAATAATTACAATGTTAACACCATCGCTTTTGACATAAAGAATCAAATCAGAATGACTCCTTTTGAATCCAGAACATTTGTTGATCAGTCTTAACATACCAAGCTCCTGGAGCTTGCTTAACCCTATGCAGAGACTTTATCAATCTATAAACCATATGATCACGACCATGTACCCAAAAACCTTCAGGCTGCAACATGTAAACCTCCTCGTCCAAATCTTCGTTCAAGGAGGTGCTTTTTACATCCATCTAAAACACTTGCCAACCAAATGAAGCTACTATGGAAAGAAGCAACCAAAATGTGACCATCTTCGTTGTAGGAGCAAAAGTGTCCTCATTGTATATTCCCTCTTGTTGTGAAAAGCCTTTCACAACAAGATGAGCCTTGTACTTGTCCCAAGTATCATTGGCTTTGCATTTGACCTTGAACACCCATTTGCATCCAATCAATTTTTTACCTAGAGATAATTCCACCAACTCCCATATATGGTCATATTCATCTTGTATGGCAATCTCCCAGTCAAGTTTGCAATTTTGCTTCGGAATATTGTTGTAATTCAAGTACCATAAAAAGATCATAAGAGAGAGTAAAGTGAACATGCTTAGTTAAATCAACAACCTTTTTTCTAGTCCTTAGGGCTCATGCATCCGATTGAGGAATTTCATCCCCCCGTACATGTTGTATAGTGGAGCAAAACCACTTAGGCCTCCATTGCACTTGAGAACCCAGTGATGGTTGAATCTCAGCGAGAATGTTGACCAACTCAAGTTGGCGGCATTGATAGACCAGTGTATTAGAAATATTAGCCATGGGTTGTTGCATTGGAGTTTGTGAAGAAGAACTAGATGAACTATGTCTCTCATCTTTCAAAGAAAACATAACACTAGATTCAAGTACCTCAGTGATAGCTTGTTGGTTACAAACATAGAAGGATTTTCTCGCCTTCACATCATCTTGACTAACTTGACTAACAATTATCTTGTTAGTGGAAATATCAATAAGTCTATAGGCCTTAGATTGATCACTATAACCAACAAAGATGTCGCTTTTGCTTTTGGAATCTACTTCACTCCTTTGTCTAATAGGAACCAAAGTATAAGCAGCAAAACCAAAAATACGAAAAAGTTGTAAGTTAAGGTTTGATTCAAAACCAAGCTTTCTCAGGTGTGACATCTTATAAGGCTTTGCCAGGGCTCCTATTCAAGATATAAATTGTTGTGTTCACTGCTTCTCCTTAGTAATTTTACGACACACCCCTACTATACATCATGCACTGAGCCATCACCATGACCTATTGCGCCTCTCAACCACTCCACTTTGTTGTAGAGCGTGTGGGGCTATCAATTGTAATTGAATACCTTGTTGCAATAGTTCCTGAATTGCTTGGAAGTGAATTCGCCCCCATTGTCGGCTCTCAATGTTTTCATCCGTCTGCTTATTTGTTTTTCCACCAATGTTCTAAATTTTTCAAACGATGCAAAACAATCAAACTTCTTTTGCAAGAAGCAGAACCACATTTTCCTAGAGAGATCATCCACCAACAACAGAAAATACCTAGCACCAAGAGTTGTTGGTGATTTCCAAAATGGCTTGCAAAGATCTGCATGAACAATATCTAAGAGCCCATTTGCATGCCAAGCACCTTCAATCAGAAATGGCTTCAACTTTTGCTTGCCAACCAAACACCCTGCACCCATTTCATGTTTACCTTGACTAGTCAGATAACCAAGAACCATGTTGGCTCTGCTAAGTTTGGCTAAGTACTGAAGGTTAAGATGTCCAAATCTCTCATGCGACAAAACACTGGCATTACCCCCCAAAATTAATGCATGCAAGTTGAATGTGGCACGGTCAACAAGTCTATATAAGCCACCTTGCCCAATGCCTAAGGCTAACAGCCTATCTTGTTTCACATCAAACACAATACACTTCTTCCCAGAGAAATTCACGGTAATGTTGGATTTTTTAGTTAAGTGACTAATAGACAATAGTTTTTATTGATTCTCAGAACATAACTAACATTCCTGACTATGAAATTTTTATCATTATTCAACAACCTGTGGATATCTCCTATCTACTCTACTGCATGTGACCGCCCATCACCTAATGATACTAAATCAAAAAGACTTGTGTGTGCAGTAAATTTAGCATACCAATCCTTACGATCGATGAAATGTTTGGATGCGTGAGAATCAAAGAACCAACAAACAAGTAGTAGCACTATTGATCCAGCACGATGCCATGAAAGTATACTCTTCCTTGGAATCTAGCTCAGCTTCAATTGTTGCCACATTTCCCTGACCCGCAAATTTTTGTGGTGGGAAAGAGCATATTGTCTCTTCCGGCAATCCTTTTTGACATGCCCAATCTTATGCTAGTAATAGCATTTCACCTGGTACGTGGAAGAAGATTCATTAAGGTTATGTTTCCACTTTCCTTTAAACTATGCAACAAGTGCACACTCTATTTGTCCAGAATTAGACTCGCTTGTCTATGTCTACCTATGTTCCTTCTCCATCCAATAGGAATTGTCATGATCAAATGTTAAGGTCTAACTCTGCCATCAGGTGTAAAATCTCCACAAATGATTCATAAGAGGGTGTTAAACACTTCAAAACAAGACCAACCAGGTTGTCATGATCCACCTTTTTGTTTATAGCAATGAGTTGATCCCGAGATCCTTCATCCAAAGGAGATATTCTAACAAGGACCCACACTCATTCAATATCTTTGTAGAAAACAACAAATTCTTTGGGCATAAGACCCAGATTTTCTCTTAAGTTTGATACTTGTTTTGAAGGCTGGTCCAGAGATCACTTGCCATAGTGTCATTCTAGACCTCAAGCGTTAAATCCTCTAAGATCGACAATTTTAGCAAGAGAGCCTCCTTATGACATATGTCATAATCTACACAGTTTGTAGCATGGTCTTGATTCAATTTCGAGAATAACTTTATTGCAACCCCAAAACTCAACAATCATGAGTATCTTGTGACTCCAGACATTATAAATCTATCCAATGAGTTTATGTGCCTCTAGGAGAAAAAAAATCTAGATATTGGCCATGATACAAGAGGATGTTGACCTCTAACCAGTGTAATTCAATGCAAGAAGAAATATTGTCGGGTCAAATCACAAAACTGATCACAAAAAGAACTGCAGATACTAAATACGCAACAAAACTAGTCATGAAAATGCCTACAAATGTGATGAAAATTGCAACTTTCCCTGTCCCTTCTAGTGTCACAATCCTCTCTAGTTTTGTTCCGTTCATTCTCCTTCTAGTTTGTGATCTACATGCTCAATATTGTCTACAAATCATGTATTTTGTCTGCACTTTTCTTCTTCTTCAGCATGTGGCTTGCCCTCCTGCCCATGCCCTAGCATGCACATTCAATGGCTCTGCACACATGAATCTTTTTTGCCTTTGCGTTTTGATTTCCTCTTCTTCTTTGTTGTTCATACCCTAGCGTTTTTCCTATGGATTCCACAAACACCTGCTTTGATACCAATGTGGGTAAGAATGAGAGAATGAAGAGAAATAAAAAGCACATTACAGACATCATGTGTCTATCTTTTATTAATCAAGAAGTTACATAGTTTGTCGAGTAGGGTGAAGATGTTGATAACTAAAACATATTAGCCAATAGTTAATGTATAGCTAATATGTCTAATAATCCTTACTACAAGCATCAACGTCATTTTCTTCCCCTTCTTCTACATCATCTGCATTTTCTGCCTCATCATTATTTTCTTCCTCTTCTTCTACCTCATCTTCATTTTCAACCTCCTCGTCATTAGTGTTTTCTTCTTCATCATCTGCAACCTCCTCATTTGTATCATCATTACCATCATCATCTTTATTTTCTTCCTCTTCTTCTACCTCATCCTCATTTTCCACACATCCTCATCAATAGTTTCTCTTTTTCTTTATCATCCTCATTTTTTGCCCCCTTATCATCATTTTCTTATATGTCTCATCGATCTAAGAAAACATGTTCCATTTCTTCCCATGAACTGTCATATATGCCATAGCTGAGATGAAACCACCATCTTCCCTTTAGACCAATAAAGTGATCTCACAAAAGTAAATGTCACCCTCTTTTTGGGGAATGACTTCTTAAATTGGAGCCAACATTCCAGAATGAAAGATGTGAATATTTTTCCAGGGTCGCATCTTGAAAAATTGATAGATTTGCAATTCTAATGGCCAACTTTGGAAAGACACTTCTTCAATACTACTTAGAATTTTTAGTATGACCACTTTTTTGAAAGCTATTGAAAATATGTTTGACAATGTAGGACTTGTCCCAATCAAAAAAAATTGTAGGAAGAGTGACGCCTCCGAAATTGACTATTTTTTCTCCTAATTTGAAAAATGAAAAAAATAACCAAAAATCAGTTTCGCAAGATCAACTTTACATCACCATATCTCCCTCAATATTGCTTAGAATCCCTAGTGTGAATATTTTTCAAAAAGCTCTCGAAAATATATTTCTAATGGTGTAGGATTTGTCAAAAATAGAATATCAAATAGCAAGAACAAAGTTTCTGAAGTTGACCACCTTTGCCCTAATTCCACGCCAAAAAAATCATCAAAAATCAGATTTGTTGGTCAAATTTACATGGACATATTTCCCTCAATATTGCTTAGAAAGCTCACAAAAATATTTTTCCAGACAAAAAATCACCTCAATCAAACACCCTTGCGAGAAGAACGGCCCTTTACAAGATAAAGAAATAAAGAGAAATTATATTCATGTCCACGAATGACCAAAAATAGGTCAATGAGACTTGGAAATACATCCAAATACAATAGAAAGTGTTAGGGTAAAAGGACCCTAGGATCAAAGACTAACTAAATAAAAAAGAGTTAAAGCACTAAAAATAAACGAGGGGTAAACCCAAAGTAGTAAAGCCCAAACCCATGTGGTTAAGATACCAATACAAATATGTTGCTTCTTGGGAGAAAAAAAACTCTTGCAATATTACACAATCTATTGGAAAAACGTTTAACACTTTGCCCAAATCGCAACTTTGATAACACTTTGTAAGATCCACACACATAATAACCAAAATGCCAAATAACAACAATAACCAGCATATAATAGAGATCACATAATACAAGATTCCCTAATATGCAATATACTCATATATAGAATTATCATCCTCAAGGTAGGGCAATACCATACAATACTCCTTAAGGACGGAATAACTCCACAAGATCTCTCAATATGGGAATGCCACTTTGAAGGAGACAACCTCCTATATGCTCCTACCAAATAGAATACTCTCCTCTTCCTTCACATCCTTCACAATGATATTCATATCCTTTATATATAGACCTCTATTACTAATAATGGATGGATAAACCACTAATCCCAACATAGGCCGACTCTTTTCCCAATATAACTAATTCCATAATTTACCCATTTGTACCAATATATTTGAATCAATATAACTAAGGGGTGTGCCAAATGTCGGCATCTCCATCAACCCATATACATCATTATATTATATCCCCATGCACACAACACATCATACACAGCCTTCCTATCAAATTTTCATGCTTTTCCCAACAACACATGACATATGGACATAATGTCACACAAAACTTCATCTTTATGGGAACCAATCTGAAAATTAACCATACATTGCTCATTCACTAAAATTCGATAAACTTTTTGCAACCAAGACACCTTATATGGACATCACTCTTTTCAACTTAAGCTTCTCCACTATCTCATTAGATACCAAATTATCTGTGCTACCACTATCAACACTAACATTACAATACTAACCTCCAGATTTGCAAATGGTCTGGAAAATATTTTCTATTTGCACCGGTTCATTCTCCTCCTTGGCTAGTTTTATCAACACTCTCTTCATCATGAGAGTTTATCCATGCCCTAGTCCTTTCGTATAATTGGGCAATGCAACACTCTCTCTATCCACTTGTGCAATGTGATTGCAAGCCCTATTTCTTCTATTGTTGTTTTGTAATGCTTGTGAGCATTCAAAGGCTCTATGCCCAACATCTCCACACCTAAAGCATGCACCGGTGAATTCTTAACCTCTTCCTATACCATAGTATCCTCTTCCTCTTGGGTATCCTCTTCCTCTTGGTGTATGACTATGGTTGTGAGAAGTGCTAGCTTCTCCCTCACGGGTATGTTGTCCTCTTCCAATGTTTGCTTGACCTCTTCCTCTTGGAAACATTCCTCTATCTCTTGTTCTATTTTGTTGTCTTCTTGACAACTTCTCTTCTGCCTTCAATGCACATTGATAAGCTTCTTTAACCGAATGTAACTTGATCATTTCAATGCCATCTTGTACGTAAATACGAAGACCAGTCACATACCTTGAGATCTTCTCTTCATCACCTTCTACATGACTAGCCCAAATTGTGGGCTTGTAAAACTCATCTACATAATCCTTTACACTCATCTCCTTTTGCCTTAAGTTCTTCAACTTATTAAACAAACTCAAATAATAATTAGATGGTAAAAACTTAGCTTTCAAATTTGCAACCATCTTGTCTCAAGTCTTGATTTTTTTGGACTCTTCTCACCCTTTCTAGTTGCACATGATCCCACCACATGGATGCATGTCCCTTCAACTTGGTGTAGGCAAACTTCACTCTCTTGAGTTTCTCCATTTGCGCATTGTCAAAATACTTTTCCAGCTCAGTGATCCAATATTCAGAGCATAAACTCCCTGAATAGCTAGGGGTGTCCAACTTTGGCTTGCCTCCCATCAGGACAAATGGCCTTCAAAAAAATATCCTTTGATTCATCAACCAGCTATTCATGCTGAACTTTTGGGGTTCCTCCATCATCGCTCACACCTATAACAACATTTCCTCTATGTTGTACAATCTTCATAGCATCCAATCTAGCTTGAATTCCTCTCAACATCTCTACCAAGTTTGCAACCCTTGGTGTTCTTTCTTCCCTTACTCAAGGGGCTCCTTTGTGTGTCTCATTTCTATTCCTTGCAACTCTCAACAATGCAAAATTTATTTACAACCTACAACAAACTCACTTGAGCCTCACACACTCAACCATGCAGCACACAACTTGCTTTGGTACCAAATGATGCAGAACGAAATGAGGGGGCCAAGTTAATGGTTGCCTTTTTACCCATCCTAAACTCACTCTACAATGGAAAAATATTTAGACATCACTCAAACAAACTCTTTATTGCATTGAAGATAGTATTATACAAATTTGACACACATATATATACTTGTCTTGTTCACTGAACACAAACATGAAGAAGATACATCCTAGACATAGTCCCTCAACAAACTTGATACACTGCCTATTTTGTTCTGAACACATACACCTCCTAGCAAGCCTCTTGCAAACTTCTTCCCTCTCTCCACCCTTGCCCTTTTCCCAACTAAAGCTCTCCAACTGTTGGATTCAAATCCTTTATGACTACCTCTAACTCTTGGAGTGCCTCTTCGAACTCCCAAGCATCCTGAAAACACTCAGAAACTAATAATTCATCAATTATGTTTCATTACAGACATTGTTTAACCACCATGGGCGAAACAACCAGTTCCTGTAGGTCAGTGGTCACGTAGTTGTTGCTAAATGCAGAATAGCGTTTTTGAAACTGCCACTTGCATTAAGTGATGGTTTCATCGTCTAATTAGAGGGTGTCAATTTGACCTCTGGGAGATGACTAAAATTTGCTCCACGTGACATTCAAGGGATGTTGGAGATCTGGAGTTGTCTCTTGGATATGTTCTGATATTCTATGACACAGGGAACCATGTCAACAATGCCAACAGGTTGCCAACACACGCACAACTACCAACTTATGTTTTTGGTTGATTCAAGATTGCTTGTTGACCCAAATGTTCTTGCATCAAAGCTTCATGGATAGACCCTGATTAAATAAATAAAGGTAATCTTATTCCATGAGATCAATGGGTATTTGAAATTATCTTTTCATTCTTTCCATTACAAGTTTCACTAGTAACAAACTCACCCTGAACGGCCCTTGCGAGGGTCAACAAAGAAAGTAGATAGACCTCCATCACCTATAAAACTGTTTTATGATAATATCAGTGCCTGATTCATTTTTTTTATAAAACTCGGCACAAATTTATCATACTAGACAACCTCCCAATATGATAACTACTTTATGATTATACAAAGCCTAGTTCGTAGGAGAAAACTGCTCCTTTCAGTCCCGAGAAGAAACAATAGTAAGGTTTGAATGCATATTTTTCAACGCCACCTCTACTTAATTCTTTGGTTCTATGCATATGATTTCAGTGGCCATAAGAATTTCTGAATTCTTATTTTCAAGTTTGGTGTAACTAATCCTCGTCTCTTGGATGAGAATCATATATTATTTCTGGTACTGATTTTATCTCTAAGAAATTTCACCACCCCTATCCCCATCACACTCCATGATAATTTATTCCAAAACTGGGCAAGCCCCTAATTGAGGGTAAGATCTCTCCCTGTGGACTCACAAGTTTGACGAACGAGAACAAATCTTTGTTTCTGAGAATGTCCATGGGAGCAAGCTACTACTAAATGATCTCTTAACTTTTTCCAGGTTTCTAGGTTCCATTCAAATAGAAATCATTCCCTTTTAAGGTGTTTTCCCCTTTCATCACTGGTTTCAAGATATCGATATGTATTTTCTTCTGGTGGATGTCCTGATTCAACAAATTGCATGCCCTCGAGCTCTTCAGAAGTAAAGAGGCTTTTTTGTTCTTTTAGTGGATCCTTGTTCAGATATCTTGGAGGAATTCTGATCAAGAGAGCCCCCTTTTTCCTCTATATTACCATATTTTTCTGTGTTGTTTTCAATCAGATCCAAGGCCTCAGAAGCGTTTGCAGTTTTAAAATATACCTTTTTGTCAATGTCGACCCTAGTCATGCAAGTGTATGCCTTGTTTACTTGGCTTTGGTTCTCTTTCTCCTTTGCTTGATTTCAGTCGGGATTTGCACGTCTGAGGTCTCCTTAGGTTGATCTTTAGTGTCAGGTTTTGTGATTGGTCTGCTTCCGTTGGTTAAATTTCAGTGGGACATGTCCATGCTAAATGTCAGCGCTGACAGCGATGAAAAACTGAAGGATAAATTTTCCTTGTCAGCAGATGTTCCTATACTGTATTGGCCAATTCCAATAGGATTATTTCAAGCAGAGGCTTATCCGGATCAATGTTAACACAGATCCTGACTTATTCAAGCACTGCTTGCTGCAGAATGAGCTCCAATGAGGTAAGGTATTCTCCTATGGTGGTGTTGATTCTTCTCAAATTTGTATCTCCTCATAACTCACTGGACAAGACCAGTCATACCCAGATTGGAACAGTAGTAGGCAGCTATTCTGTTGGATTGAAAGCTAGGGTCCAATGTTACATGAACAAACCTGACTTATTCAACTTATTCATGAACCAAGGTTCCCCTTGAAAAAGCGGTGTCATTTTCTTCTTTAGAAGAAAAGATCGCAACAAAAAAACCCGTTGGCATCATCAAGAATTCAATTGCAGCTGTTGACTTCCAGTAAGCCCACTCCCTATGTGTCTTTGGTCCTAGGTCGGATCATATAAACCTGCAGATGAGAGATTTTTCTTTCTGAATCCACAATCATTGTTCAGCCTCTTCCAAGGGGCAGTCACCTTTAGAGGCTTTTCCATCCTCTTAAAACCTCCATTGGCCATCTTGTCCAGAAAGTTGGGCTGAACTGCCGTCTATGGCATGAAACTGCAAAAAACTGAGCAGATCATCTCTAAAGATCTGTGGGTTATCTTTAGCCCCTGATGTTTTGAAAGAGTGCTGAGGTAGGTTGGAGTTGGCCATGACCTTTTCTCATAAAGGAGAGCTTTGGATTTGGTCAAATCAGGCCTGATTTGGAATGTTAGGAAGGTAATAAATTAAATCAGCCAGCAAAAATGTGTAGTTAGAGAAGACAAAGCAAAGAAACATGGAAAATGCATTGCTCCAACTTGCTGTCACACAATTCATTGATTTCCAAAGAAAATCACAAAATTCGTTGGAAATTTTGAGTTGGAAATTTTGTTCGGTCAAATATCAAAAACCTTCGTTTTCTCCTTCCCAAGTTGTGCTTTGATTCCCCCCCACTCTCTATTTTCTCCCATGTCCCATCATGCTCCTATTTCTCCATTCTTGCTGAGATCTCAATAGAGCAGGGCTGCAAATTAAAGACGTTGTCTCGCCCTCCATTACCGCTCCCATTCAGGATGAGAGACATGCTCCCATCCATACATTCGTCCATTTTCTGCCACCACATTGTTCTTCATGGCTCTTCATTCCCTGTGCTGTCATTCCACATACGGAAGCCATACGTTATTCTGAGGGTGTTTCTTGTTTGTTCCACACGTGGCTGCCATTATTTGTTGAGCTCTCATTTTTTTGACCCATCGGAGTTTCAAAATAAGTTACATTGTGTTTTGACACGGTTTATTATAAATTTCAAACCTATAATGATTCATTTATAAATAATTATAAGTTAAATTTATTAACAATCGTGCTTACAGTCATTCATTTATATATGCATAAAATTTAAATTTATATTAATTTTTTTAAGTTAACACTATATTCATTTATTCTGATATGTTTTTCTATTTAAGGTTTTAAAATAATAAAATATCAATATTCTATTACTCAATCTTAATCTTGGAGTTTTTTAACCTTTTCTTCCACTCTCAGGTGTTTCAAAATTTTATCTTGGCCAAACTCAAACGCCAAAATTTTTTCTTAGGTGAAACTCGAACACAAATTTGAACCTTGTGAGTATAACTCTTAAGTACGAAATACTTAATATCAATCATAGCGGAAGATTGCAGACACAATCTAACTAAGCCCAGTAAATGTATTCTCAACGTGCAGCCAATGCAATGGATTTTCAGCAGAACATATCACGCACTAGAATTGGCTTGGTTATTAATATTTTTCACAAAATCAACAGTGAATAATATCGAAAGAGTAACATCTCTCATTGGCATGCCCACTTCAACCAATTTTTGTTGAAGACCATGGTTGGAATATTAAGTGCACAATTATTCCCACATAGAACAGATTTAAACTAAAATATTCCGAAGGCACTTAAAAAGGAAGCAAACATATAATGTTCAAACTATGCAATGGAGCTAGTATTAGATTACTCTCATGACCAAAAAAAATTCCTTTCAAATGCAACCAACAAAACAAATTTAAAAAATATGGAAAAGAAAGAAATTAGACTAATGTCCAACGATTGACCAAAAGGTCCATGTCAATAGGACTCAAAATTATAAGTTACAAGTAGAAAGTAGGAGTGTTAAAACTAATTCCAAGAACTGAAAAAGTAACTAATACTAAATCCTGAAAACCCTCATTAAAATCACTAAGAATCATACTATAACACACTACTCTTTGAACCTGAATTACCTTGTGAATCATAGTATTCTGGTCTGTCATAAAAAAGCTTGGCTTCACGCATTCTATGTCGCTTGCCTTCAGTTCCCGCAAATTGGAATGTAGTATGCACTGCATATGGATCCAGACCTAGTTGAACATGTTGGGCCTGCCATTTCAAAGTGAGATTAATCAAAAAGCCACCAATAAAATGACCCATTTAAATGACAAAAAGTAATGTTGGTAGTATGCTTGAAGAAAAAAATTGCACTTTAATCACAAATTAGAAACCCAAAATAATTAATCACTTCTTATTGAGCCCAAAATTCATCATCATAAAAAATCTACAATTTAAGACAGGCTTTACTCTTTACCTGAACAAAATAGGTATGACCACTGCAAAAGATACTTGCAGGTAGAATGCCAAGCTTAAGTGTACCGTCAAAAGCATAAACAAGGCCACTTTCTGCATCAACAGATGGGCCAAAATGTTTATGCATAAGATCATTAAAGCCATTTTGGTCCCAAATTTTATCATCTGCTACCAGCATTTCATGCCATTCCCTTGCAAATCTTCTTGTCACATTTGAAGACCGCCAGTGGAAAATTCCAATGTTAAACGGGGCAGTCACTGAAAATAAAAAAATGTAATAGTTACTTAACAAGATCTCTCAGCAAATAATGCAATTAGACTATTAGTAGATTCAAGTTCCGGTTTCATTTTCCATATGAACGCTCCTCAATTAAAGACAATAATTCTTGAGTGTTCTATCTAAACTGCATTTTTAATGCTTTCCAAATATAGAGAAATTCGATACACTTATATATCAATCACTTTTAAAAACCTTTTCATGTTTCTATTCTCAGTAGAGAGGAGTCACCGGTAAAGAAATGCAATGGGGATCATACAATAGGTTATTTGTAAGAAGCTCGGTGCTTTAAATGCATTCTGCTACATGCATTTTAGAGACTCCAAAACGACATAAAGCATTAGAAACTATTTTTATGCATTCACAGAAGATAATAGCCTTATATCTATAACACTATATAAAGAATTAAACTGAAATGTTCATTTTCAAAAACATCTGAGGCTTTCACAGTCCATATCATGAGAAAATAGGTTTTTGGAAAACTGAGTGTGAAGCTTTTGTATCAACAGTTCGGATTACATCCCCTGATCCATCATCAGGGTAAGTCAAATGCAAAAACAGCAGACAAGAGCTCTGTATATATATAACTCTAGTGAAGTACAATGATGTCTAATGGGCCCACCTTAAGAGAAATTAACCAAATACAAATAGCCATTACAATATTAATTAAATATTATAACCACTACCTTTAAATCATTAAATGCTCATCTCCCTAGGTGAAAGGTCCTTTAATTTGTTTATGATAGGTCTCCATGCTTGACTCAAACCTAAGCCATCATCCCTATTCAAATTTTGAGTGTGCTTTCCAATATCAGCAGCCTCTCTCAACAAACACTTGTGAAAGATACCCAAAAGGAAGTGGGTTTAGTAGAAAGGTACCCACACGGACCTCTATGCACATGCATCTTCACATCATCACCTTGCATAAAAAGCAGGTGTTCTGAAGACTCTAGCCACTAGGGCATTCAGGATTTGTGATGAGGAAGACTTGAAGCAAGAAACTGAGCACCTAAAAGTAGTTTTTAAGAGGAATGGCTATAGGGGAAAACAAACTGCATTGACCCTCAGACTTGTGACAGGCAGCCCTATGGCAACCTACCTTATATTGAAGGAATATCTAAAAGGATTTCCAGATTCATGAGGCGCAGAACATTAAAACCCGGTTTATACCAAAAACAAGTCGTGAAAGGTGTTAAAGTCAACAAAAGATCACAATGGAGTCAAGTTTAAAAAGTGGGTCTATGAAATCGAGTGCTCATGCAAAGTCCCTCATATTGGAGAAACAGGCAGGGAAATGCAAACCAGGATTAAGGAGCATACTACTTATATCCTACTGGATAAGAAGGAGAATCGGTTTTGGCTGAGCACTTGGGGAAATATAAGCAGAGCACACCATTCGCATTGAATTTACCAAGGTTATTGTTGTGAAAAATCATTTTTACAAGTACCAGTTGAGAGAGGATATTGATCTCATTACTTGGAATGGAAGAAACTCTAAACATTGTTCAAGCTTGGGTAGCAGATATAATGATATTCATCCAGCAAAAAATTCAATGAAATCACTTTATCCTATAATATATCATAGCAGATCTGGTTATTTTTGTGCCAGAATGAACAAGAGCACCAAACCTTGGGAGAACTGAAAACTGTGCAAATATTTGTAGAAAAAATCCAAATATACTATTTGCATTGAATATACCAAGGTTATTGTTGTGGAAAATCATTTTTACAAACGCCAATTGCTAGAGGATATTGCACCTGGAAAGCACAATCAAGATTCGAATAGGACTGAGAGCTTAGGTTTGAGTCATGCATGGAGATCTATCATAAAAAAATTAAAGAAGAACCCTTCACCTAGGGAGATGAGCATTTAATGATTTAAAGGTAGTGGTTACAATATTTAATTAACATTTTAACGGCCGTTTTTGCATTTAATTTATTTCTCCTAAGGTGAGCCCTTTAGACTTCATTGTACTTCACTAGAGTAATTTATACAAAGAATTCTAGTCTGCTGGTTTTACATATGACTTATCCTGATGATGGACCACAGGTGGTGATCCAAAACATCAATGCTAAAACTTCACGTACAGTTTTTTCAAAAATCTGTTTTCTCATTTTCAATGTTCCTAATGAAGCAAGCCTTTTCCAAACTACGCATGTTAAAATAGCTTGTTTTGAGGACAGTGTTGGGCGCTATTCCCTCATGAGTGGCTGGAAGTTCCGGTCCATGAGTGGATGCTTGAATTTTTTTCTATCTTGAGTTTGAGTACTGTTGCTACCTTTTGGTTTACTTATAGAAAAAATGAAGAAAACCCCATATTGTTTTGTTTAATTGATTTATCAACGACTTTCCATAAATAAAAGGATTGATTGAAAAAAAAAATTATTAACTACGAAGGACCCTTCACCTAGGGAGATGAGCATTTGATGATTTAAAGGTACTCGTTACAACTTACAATATCTAATAAAACTGTAACTGCTATTTTTGCATTTAATTTACTTCTCCTAAGGTGAATCCATTAGACATCGTTGCACTTCAATAGAGTTGTTAATACAGAAAGCTCTTGTCTGCTGGTTTTACATGACTTATCCTAATGATGGATCACAAGGTGTGATCCAAAAAGTTAACACAAAAGCTTCAAACACAGTTTTTTCAAAAAACCTAATTTTTCATTTTCAACATTCCTAATAAAGCAAAACTTTTTCAAACTATACATATTTAGAAAAGCTTGTTTTGAGGACACAGTGTTGGGCGCTATTCCCTCATGAGTGACTGAAAGTTTCGGCCCATGAGTGGATGCTTGAATATCTCCTATCTTGAGTCCAGGCGTTGTTACTACATTTTGGTTTACTTATCGAAAAAAAAAGTAAACCTCATATTGTTTTGTTTAATTGATTTATCAAAGCACTTTCCATAAATAAAAGGATTGTGTGAAAAAAATAATATATTAACTTAAGAAATAACCTCAGATACAATACACACGCTAAAAAGAAAGATTCTAGTATACTAAAATGGCCTCAGCGTATCCTTATGGCTTTCCATGCAACTTCTCCCATCTTCCAAAATCAAATGTGAGGTATAATCTCATTATTTGGAAAGGAAGAAACTCAACAACATTGTTCGATCTTGGGTAGCAGATTTAATGATAGTCATCCAGCAAAAAATTCAATGAAATCACTTTAACCTAAAATATGTCATAGCGGATTTGGTTATTTTTGTGCCAGAATGTACAAAAGCACCTAACCTTGTGAGAACTGAAAACTTCACAGATATTTGTAAAAGGAGAGAAATAATTCAAATACAAAGCTTGTGATTTTTGCTTGCAGCAATACACTAATTGAATGTAATTTCAGCTCTGCAAATCTGTTTCTTGTGCAGACATTGCAACAAACAAAATCACCGAGCAGAAAATTTCACTTCACTGACCTGCATCTTAACAGAGCATGTCAACAAATGATGATATATGTAAACTAATACATGATTAGCTTCCTACAAACAGCAACAATTAGATTAAAAGCAAAATTGGCTTCCCCAATAACTGTAATGCTCACCTCTTTCCCAAGCTTCTAGCCTGTCATCTAACACTGTAGGCACCAATTGATCGCTTGATGTCAAAATATCTGCCGCAGGAAAGCGAGCAAAATATGGAATAGGATCCTTTTCCATGAGATTGAGACGGAAAACATTAAATGTATTAATAACTTTTAAATATGAGCATCGTGCAAATGCAACTCAACTAGAGTAATAAAGCCCAATTTTTTATTTTCATGTCATTACCAATACCCAAGAAATTGACAACAGGAGAAGCACAGTTTGCAGATAAAACTGGAATTTCCACCATGAAAAAAGAAAGGTAATTGATTCGTATGTCTTTAGGCAGTTAATATACCAAAAAATTGATAATATTGTGCTTGCTTTTCTCTGCAAATTTCAAAAGGCATTATAAATAGAGAAATGCTAAGATGCATTAGGGACAAAAAAAATTTAGATAAACCATCCTACAAAATTTTAACTAAACTTTAATTAATTAAAAATAAAGCTTAACCAATATGAACTTTTAGGTAAATGCCTTCAAAATGAGAACAATTTGCAATAATAATTTTTAAAAATAAACGATGACCAACTAAGGACCTTAAGAATAGAAAATCAAATCTATGGCATGTGGATAGTTTGAAAACTCAATCCAACAGCTTCTTTACAGCGTACTTTTAACAAGATCAATGAGTTGCAATTTTAAAGGGTCACGATACCCGTTGAATATTTCCTATATGACCATTTTGTTATATATATTAGATATTTTTCAGTAAAGTTAGAATATTGTTAGCATATTGTTAGCTTCTTGTTAGTTTGTTGCAACTAGGCAATTCTAAGTTTTGGTTTGTTTCCATGATATAAGAAGAATCACAGTGTACTATTTGGCTGGTTATAAATATAGGCCATTGCAATGTAATAAATGCAGCCTATAATTTAATCTTATATGGTATAGAGCAGGCTTTGAGGCTTCATGTCTCAAAATCCTGTGAGAAGAAAGAAAAGAAAGAAGCCTTGATGACCAAAAGACTAATTAAAAAAAGGGGCAGATGGCAGCAGCAACCAGAGTCACCAGAGCTAAGGAGGAATCAGATCCACTGGCTGGAAACTATAGCAACCACCCTAGGGCCATAGTTTGAGAGTCAGAAAAATACTTCCATCAATCCCAACTATATATCATGTAGACAACTTGATGTTGGAATAAAAATTCAGAGATCTACAATAAGTTACAATCACAAACTCTCTGAAACATAGTTCTACAATCATACACATTCCCCAATCTTTTGGTGTGCCCTTTGAATACTGGGCTATATCAGACCAGTGGAAGAACTTGGATATAGCAGATCTTAACTTCAGCAGTGATGAGGTACTCGTAGTACATTGCATGTACAAGCTGCTAAATTTTATGGACAAGACAATGGTTGTGCAGAGCTCTGGGAATACTGCACTGCTTCTTTTTCTGGATCTGCTGAAGGTGCGAGTTGTCTACATTGCCTGTATCGGCAACATCACCAGAACAAATTGAGATTATTGCACGCATCTCCTATTACTAGTAACATGGAGGTATGTTGCATTCGAGGAGATGGTCAAATTGACACTGGTGACTTTTGGAAGCTTGAGATTAAAAATATTTAATAAAGTGAACGTGTGGATGTGAGATCAAAGAGAAGGATGCAGCTAGTTGAAATAGTGCAGCACTTGTAGCCCCAAGCACTTCGTCTTATTCTTGTCTTCATATGAATGGCAAAGAAGTCTTTTGGTGCCACATGCAATTGAAACAGCTATGGAAGAAGCTGGACCGACAGCATCACATTTAGATTGGTTACTGCTGCATCAGGAAAACCAAAGACTGTTTCAGCTGTATCTGGGATTGTTGTTAGAGTGTGCTTGCTGTTGCAGATTTAGAAGAAAATGTGTTAACCTAGATTTGATTAGAGTTGAAAGAAAATTTGGTGGAAAGCTGGAAGATACAGAGGTGGCGGACGGTATTGCAATTTGCAAAGATATGAGTCATCCACAAATACCTTAAAAAAAAGCTATCATGGCTTGTCCTTTTGAGCCACCAAAGCCTAAGACAAAGCATAAGGCTGATATTGATAGGGTTGAGTAGTTTGAAGCTTTACATGAGCAGGAAAGACAATATTTTGATGATGAGGCCAATCATTTTCTGATACCCCGTAACTTGCCAGCAGTGCAGGGAGTTGGTGGAGTGGACTGGGAGTTGGTTGCAATTGCAACATGTGGGCAAATAGTTCCAAGGTTTAAGGAATATCATCAATATGTTCCAGGAGATGAAATGGTATGCATTTCAAGTTGCTCAGAGACTTCTCAAAATAGAAAATGTAAGCATGGGAATATTGGTGATGTTGGAAAATGAATATGATTGTAGAGCTATGTTTCCGAGAGTTTGTAATTGTAACTTATTGTAGATCTCTGAAGTTGTATTCCAACATCAAATTGTCTACATAATAGACAATTGGGACTGATGGAAATATTTTCCTGACAAATAACGTCCAGTTCCTGCACGCATGTAATAGCTCGCTTGAAAAATTATGAATTGACCTTGGGTAGCAGAAAGAGGAAAGTATTTTATCTATTGAGATGGATTGTACCAGATCAAGATCACCAAGCCAAGGATAAAACTTTGAGGATAAGGTACATCATATGAAATGTTCAAGTGACAAGGTGTTCTAATGTGGTAGCTCTCTACAATGAGTAGAGGCTAGTGACGTCCAATAATGAGCGCGGACCTGACATGACAAAGATAATAAGTACTTGAAAAAGTGATACCTATCAGGTCATCAGTGATGGGGCTTCCATCGTTGGTAATTTTTTGTAAATTGATCGTGCTGAAAAGGGGGAATGGCAGAACCATTGGGGACAGATTGTCTCGTCTAGGGCAGATCAGTCATTAAAGGTGTACCTCTAGACATTCAAGGTTGAAGTTGGTGGTAGGGACATGATAATATGCCACCATAGTTATGGTGCAAGGTAGATGTCTTGAGATACTTCAAAGACTTCAAGGTTGGAGTAGGTGGTAGGGACATGTAGATAGGACACCATAGTTTGGTGTACAGTGGATGTCCTAAGATATTTCAAAGTTAGAGAGTGTTAGGCATCAGACATTCAGGAGATCGACGCAAGAATATCCCTTAGAGGATACAACATGGCACCATATCGTTGTTTAGTTTTGGATATAATCTGATAATATAGTTGGTCTTAGAATTGATCACTCTAACAACAAATAGGTGAAGAATGAAACATTCAAGACAAGATGACACATCAAAGTACAACAAAATGAACCCAGTGTTCAGCACCACTTCCTAATTTACTCAACGGTTGCAATGACTAGTTAACCATGTACTCTAGTGAGATGGAATGGCAGCCATAGGGAAATTTGTCAATATTTGTTGCATTGGCAGCAAAATTACACAATGATTAAGGAGAGAGTTAGATATATTAGATATTGTTCAATATTGTTAGCATATTATAAGCTTGTTGTTAGTTTGTTACAACTAGGCCATTCTAGGTTTTGATTTTAGTTCATGATAGAGAAGGATCGCATAGTGTACTATTAGCTTGGTTATAAATACAAGCCATTGCAAAGTAATAGGTATGGCCCATTATTAAATCTTATATATTTTTTCACCTTGAGTTTTAACCACTTGTATGCTCAATTACCAGGATACATATAAGGATACAAACACAACAATTTTTTTGGGAACCCTAGTATACAATAAGAAACAAACACACCCACCCTAATACATATACAAATATATTATAATAATATATAGTATAGATCCCCAATAAGGGGTTAGTAGAAGGAAGCCAACGTGGGCTCTCGTAAATTAGGTCCCTCGCCCTCAAAGTTGGAAGAAGTTAAATTTTGATGGGGCCTCCTAAGGCAACCCCTTGATAGTTGGAGTGATAGGCTTGCCTTGCTTCAAAGTGACAAAGGCCAAATGCGTGGGGTCTTCTCATTAAATATACCCTTGACTAGGAGTTAGAAGTAAGAGGATTACATGAAAATGCCCATCCAAATTGCTTACAAATGCCTCATAGTAGACGGGGATTCTTTGTTAGTAATTCAAGACATGTTGAGGGACAGAGTCCCAACGTGGCACTTGAACAATATTCTAGTTGAGGAGATCTCCTATAATCACTGGAGGCATGCAAACCTTCTAGCCAATGAAGGCATTGCGCAAGTGGCCATTGAAACTAAGCACAAGAATGACCCACACACTTGGGTGGATCTCATGGAGGAATTAAAAGGATATTGCTGATCTTAGGAGGAGTCACACCTCTAACCACCCTCTAAAAGAGTTTTAACAAGACATGATGATGGCAGCAATTGTCATCTCTATTGTGCCTCCTATATGAACCCTATTCTTCAATTATATCCATTCACACTCAATGTCTTCTATTTGCATCCAAATCTTAGGCAACAACATTCTAATTATGTGTGTGGTGACATGACAATAGGAAATAGTAGAGGGTGAGGATGTAGATGCAAGCATGGCGATTGTGTAGAGAAATCCATCCAAACAAGCAACATGAGGAACTATCACAAGAAGATTTTGTATCAAATCCACAAATTTGTGTTCAAAATCTTGCCTCGCTCTGAGTCTGGTCCAAAAGATTTTAGAACTAGAACATCTAGAGTATAAGGGCAAGGTTTGAAACATAATCTTATGTCTCTGATGGAGACTTTCATTGAAGACGTGGGAGACATGGTGACCAAGGAGGTGTCGTATTAAAAAAAAATAAGGTGGTGTGCAGGTTTGAGGACAAGGAGGCCAAATTGGAGCTAAAGGAAGGAATGTATCCAATGGCATTT
This sequence comes from Torreya grandis, assembly GCA_037957365.1. NCBI lineage: Eukaryota > Viridiplantae > Streptophyta > Pinopsida > Cupressales > Taxaceae > Torreya > Torreya grandis. The sequence goes on from JARHVA010001338.1 coordinate 3,110,599, forward strand.
CCAATAGTCAAAGATATAGACTTTCATTGAAGACGTGGGAGACATGGTGACCAAGGAGGTGTCGTATTAAAAAAAAATAAGGTGGTGTGCAGGTTTGAGGACAAGGAGGCCAAATTGGAGCTAAAGGAAGGAATGTATCCAATGGCATTTACAATAGTCAAAGACATATTGCGCGTCGACAACCAAAGTAAATGTGATGGCATCTAAGTTGGAAGCTCTAAATGTGGAGCATGTTGCCCCAATGTACTCTGTAGGCGGCATGGACTTGTATGTTGTTAATGGCCAATTAGCCCTAACAAGGAGTAATCTAATAATAACCATTGCTCGAGTGTAATCAAAAGGTGGAGATAGCAATGATGGTAGAAGATGCAAATGTATGGGGTCGCCTATGCGAAGGTCCACCAACAAGCAAAAAAATTAATAAATGGCATTTGTTAACGTTGCAAGAAAAAAGACTGTGTACCGTGTGGTGCTAGAAGCCAAGTCTATTACATGGTGATAGGCAAAAGGACCAACAAGACACAGCAACACCATGAGCTTTGAGGAACAACGTCTAAAGGAAAGGAACAGTAATGGCCTTGCAAAGAGCTAAAGAATTTGTGCCCGTCAATGACCTTGCAAGCGCTCAAGAATTAGGTTGCATGGGCACATTCTACGTCAAGCTGGTCTCATGAAAGTGACATGAAAAGGGCACGAGACTAATTGATAAGGCATTTGAAAAACACCCTATGTGTGGCCACATCAACATTCAAATATACAATGCAAGCATGAATTTAAACTCTTTCAAGCTCCAAAAGTTTACTCTTTATGGAGAGGCTGCAAAGCTGCACGGATAAATGGAACAACCTTTTCACAACTATTATCAAAGGCCTTAGGACATAATGAGTATTAAAAATTGACCTAGAAATAAAAATATTCCTGCAAGTGCAAGAATTTAATATTGAACTAGATCTAACAATGTCATTGGAATATGAGAGGTCAAAGAAATAAAGAATAGATGAAAGTAAGGAATGAAAACAAGGTGATAGGTTACGGAGGGTAAAGTATCACAAACGAGGAAGGACAAAAGCCAACGGAAACCATAAGACAAAAATTTCTCCTCTTTAACAAGCATGTCCCACTGACATAAACTACAAAAGCCAAAGTTAGACTCAAATCAGATACGGAAAGACCAATACACCAAGTTGCTCCAACTTGGATCAGACTTGGCACCAACAATCAGCAAAAGACTTTGAGATTGAAAAATCAAAAGTATACAAAAATTCACAACAAAAGAAAATGAAAAAATCTTCATTCCACAAGTATTTAAGTTCAAAGACATCCAAATATGAGCTAATTCGGGCTTAACATAGGTAGTAAATATTGTAAAGTAATTGAAGTTCGCAATTCCACATGAAGGAGAAAATAAATGATTTGTACTAGAAGTTCCAAAGCATAGTTCATAGTCCAAGATCTGTGGATTATGATCTCCTTGTATGAAAAGCATAACACAAAAGCAACATGCAAAAGAGGAGCCATTGGCCCCAATGCCACTCCGCCCACCCATATTTGACCTCAAATGTGTCCTAGAATTAATTAGGTGCATGAAGTTCCCTCTTCGTCTACCTGTTACTGTGCCTCTTCCTATGCCACTAACCACCAATGAAAATATGAGAAAATTTGACCAACCTCGAATCAGCAACTGCAAACCCTTTCCCACATTTAAAATTCACTCACATGTCCATCAATAATGTTAGTAAATATGATTTTCCTGCCCTAAACTGGTCATCTGTTCGTGCATTGACATGCCAAAGTGAAATGAGCAAAAACAGTGTGTTTTGGTTGAGTAATAGGCGTTTCTTTGTGTTTTGACGTCAGTTAAGTCTTTTTTTTACTCAGACTCAACTCATTTTGGGTCACACAGAAAGCGGACAGACTCCAGTCCTTCAAAAGACTTGTAACCCTGCTACTGGTACATAAACCCTGCTAGCTTTTGTCTTGCCACCAGCTATGCCTAGCTATAATTATGACGAAAATAAAATTGAATGAGCAACTTGCGTGGATTTATTACAAAACGATTTCATATGGAAAACCAAAAAATAGCCTAAGTTGAAAATGAAACAATCAGGTAGCTTCAGCAATGAAACAACTAAACCCTGCTCACTGTGGTTATTCCACAAGCTATGCAGACCTCCGATCATGAAGAAAAATGTTTCATATGATCAAATTATATAGATTTATTATACAATGATTTCATTGTGAAAATTTAGCTAAATTTAACAATTAATATTCAGGTAGTTTCGACAATGACACAACTGATGTTAAATAGTACCCCAAGTTCAAAAAACTTGCTTGACAATTTTCAAGCATATGAAAATTAATTGTAGACTGAGCATAGTCCTGATCTAATAACAAAAGGCTTGAGAAATAGGTTGAGACACTGGTCTACAGGAAGTGTAGGGTACTCATTTGTTTTTGCATCTTAATTTGAATATTAATTGAGGGCTATTTTCAAAATGGTTTTAGAGTGGTTTCAGGGTGACTGTCAAGCCAAACTTTTCATATTTCTAATAGCTTAGAAATTGATTAAAATAAAAAAGTGGAAGCAACATGCCATTGCTAGAAATCAATGAAAAAAATCTTAAGAAAAAATGAATCTGAAGCAAATTGGCATACAGACATTACACAACTTAAACAAAAAAATGTACCTTCAACCAAATCATGTCTGTGTCACACAGCAGTAGTTCAAAACCAAAGGGCATAAAAACATTGATCAATGATACTTTTTCTCGTCCCATCTTATGAAATGTCGGTGATCCCCAACCAGCATCAGCCGTTTTCATTTTGGTGCCCATATCAAAAACTGGAATGCCTTTCCAATACAAAGCCTCCACAACTTTTACATCCATTCCACCTGCAAATAAAAAGCCAGAAACATCATAATTCCCCGTCAACAAAGCAATTGATGACCTTTTACCAAGCATAACAAAAGATAGTGAGGAGACAAAAAGAATACTTCGTAAGAAAAACCAGGTTAAAATGTTCAGCAATTACCAACAAGGATATTATGAATTCCCAAATCTGTAAGGTGTTTGACCCAATTAAGAATAAAATCTATGAATGCATAGTTCCCAAATGAGACAATAATTATGTTGTCTTTTGCTCGATAGTCAACCATTTCCTTGTTCAATACAAAAGACTTTGGCGATGGCATTTTACTGCCACTAGCTGGTATTTGCCAAATGGGTTTTTTCCAGACTGAATGAGCCGATGGCTTTTTAGGACCACCTAGAGCTGGTATAGAATTATCTAAGAACATAGACTCATCCTTTATGTTTGCCCCTGCCATCATAAAAGAATTCGATAATAGGTTAGAAACAGTAATTAATGCACAAGTACAATAACTGTGACATAGAGAAAAAGCATAAGCTGCTGACCCTGCCATTATAAAAGAATTCAATATTAGGTTAAAAACAGTAATTAACGCACAAGTACAATAACTGTGACAAAGAGAAAAAGCATAATATATAACCAAATTTCACTTCAGAATTAGATATCTGCCATGCAATGGCCTCTCTAGACATTTGCGCCTCAGTTCCCTGTATAGACCTACCTACCGGCCTTCGGACCTATGTTGTATTTGAAGATAATAATCCCTTTGAATTAGACTGTATAGACATTGGTTGGCCTATGCCTTATCACAAAATACAAACCAAACTCGTTATCTATGTTGTGTAGATCAGCTAAATGAGCTATCGGGACCAGAGCTCTGCAACAACCTAATGCCTACAGGCCCCTTGCACACTAGTTAGTTATTACCATACATTTAATTGTGCTCGTCACCAAATGACTTCTGATACAAAAAAATCCTCACCCATTCCAAGTACAACCCAATTACCATTTATGTATATATGGTTAAAAAGAAAAGCTATATGAGATGCTTCCAAATAGGTAGCTCTTGTTTCTATGGTAGTCCTGGATCACAACAACTATTATTATTGGCGTCAATTTCAAAAAAGACACAATCAGAGCTACTGCCCAATCCAAGCCCAGGCCTATGAACAACCCATGGCTTGGTGACATAGCACCAAGCAGTGCCAATGGGAGGTCCTAGGTTCGAGTACTGGCCAACTGAGGACTAGTTCACATCAACTTATATGTGAAACTTATAAATGAACAACACCTAAGGAAGAGTGGGAGAAGAGAATAAACATATTTTGCACTTCACAGGAACTTGAGACGGAATAGCACTTTGTCATGGAGCACTTTGCCCATAGCGACATTTAGGCCAAGTACATTGACATCCTGAAAGCCAACCCTATGACTTTCCTCTTTGAAGAGGTGAGACTTGCAAAAACAAGGGAATTTCTAATCAGAATTAATATAGAAGGTCCACCCTTCAGAAGGACTCTGCAGCAATTCAAATTTGACCCTTGATTTGCTCTTTGTGCACTCAGATGTTACATTAGATCCTAGCTTTGGCTTTGCCGTCCCGTGGATTATTTTGGTCTCATAGACGTTACTAGAATCATTTCAATCCATTTCTTAGAGCAGAGAGCATCAGTCACTGTAAGAACTGACCTATCAAAGGGTCATAATCTTCCCAATTATTTGAAAGAAAAAAAAATGCAGCCTGGTAGTAGTTAGTAGCAATTGGAAAAGTTGATCAAAGACATGTAAACCCATAAGACCTAAAGTTTACCCATTCCATTTCCAAGTTCATTGTAAGCAGATGGATAAGTAGGACCAATTGCATTTGTTCATACTAAGTGGTTGGAAGGATATTCCCAAGTAAAACACAGACCTAAACTGTGGTGTATCCTTTTTCTTCCAACATTTCGAGTCTACCTTCTAGACCCTTCTTCAGGGATAGTTGGATAGTCCCAAGCAAAACACAAACCAAAACTACAAAAACTAGTCATAGCTCATGCAGAGTATGCATGGCCTAAAAGCGACATGATGAGGTGCTAATAAAGAAATTTAAAAAATTGCAAGGTGCCTACCAGAATTGGAAAATGCCTGGTTCACTTGAGTGCGGGTTCTGGTAACGATCTCCCAGTAGACAGGTTTCCCCAAATACACCATTGTTACCAGAGTCCCCAGCGCCACACAGATTTGAATGGCTATGAATATTGGCTTCATCTTCTTCAATCAATTCGGGCGAAACAACACAAGATCCAACTCAGTCCACTGATCAAACTACATACCCATTTCACAGAAATGTTTTGTATGAGTAGCCTTTGTTGTCAAAGATCCAAGAAAAAATAATAAATATATGTCAAACAGACCGAGTCTTAACTGTACCAGGGTTTTGCGGAACCTAATCTATGTTAATTAGTAAGTCAACTGGAGTTGCAAGATCTTTACGCGCTCTGTCGCTGTATTCGTATTTGTTGGGCTTCGCTGTTCCCTTTTTTTTTTTTCAAACTCCATTTTTCTAAGAGACATGATTTTCAATTAATTATTTTTATAATTTCAATTAGGCGGGTGACGACGTCTAAACCTGGTCGTTGGATCCGACTGACTTAGCCATTAATGATACCTGCATAACTTATTAAAACTTACGGGTTTGGGGGGGGAAAATAAATTAATAAATTGAAGGGTAAATATGTTGGTATTAGAAGAGAATTAATGTATATCTTAAATAAATTTATGTAAAATATATTGAGATATATATGTAGATTTCTCAGTTTATATTTTGGAAAAACAGTGTTTTTTTATGGAATTTCAGTTTATGTACGTCTTTCAATTCATATTTCAGAAATAAACATATGGCAGATTATAATGATGAGTAAGTGTCCATCTAATTTAATGAGTTCATTCGGTTAAGCAATCACAAGTAAGAGGTATCTATGTCGTCAAAATCACTTAGAGTATGATTCTGATCTTAATCACTTGACTTTTTGTGTAGGATATCTAGAGGGATTTGTATCGTGGTGGATGGACATAAGCAACATCATCCTCACCAGTTGGACTACAACCCTTTCAATCTAGTATAGATTTTGACTTCGAAAATAATAGCTATAGGATATATTTTATTTCTACAATTTTTATTGTTCTGATTATTTATAAATATAATAAGGTAAAATTTATATATTACTTATAAATTATTTATGATTATTTGTATATTATTTATTTATTAATTATTATGGGATGATATTTTTTACAATAATTTATTTTTAAAATTTTATTATTAATTAATTATAAATTAATTAATTTTATAATTTCATTATTATGATTATTTATAAATATGTTGTGGATATATATATAAAATTTATAAATTAGTTATGTTTATTTATATATTAATTTTTATGTTAATTTATTTTTAAAATTTTATAATTATGATTATTTATAAATATAATGCAGTAAAATCTATATATTATTTATAAATTTAATTATGATTATTTGTATATTATTTATTTATTTATTATGATATGATAATATTTTGTATGATAATTTATTTTTACAATTCATTTAATTTGAATATAATGATTATATTTATTTATTATTATGGTATAATATTTTTTTATATAATTTATTTTTACAATTTTATTATTTTATTATTATGATTATTTATAAATATAATATGGTAATATAATTATTTATTAATTATGATATTGTAATATAATATAATTGGTCAAGTGGAAATAAATTTCACACTAAAAATAATGAAGAGAAGTTGTATAATAAAAATAATGATGAGAAGAAAAAAAAAAAAAAAAAAAAACTTTAAATATAAAAAATAGTATTGTATTTATTAAATTTGTTTATATTACCATCCTGTTAATTGTTTTATTTTTTATTTAATCGTATCAATTTTAAAATAATTATTATCAAAGATTTATGTTGATGTATAATAATTAAAAATAAAAAAAATTATTAACATTTTAAATCTTATTCCATTATTAAAAAATACATAATTTAATAATTCAAATTATTATTATTTTTAAATTTAATGATGTTTAAATTATATTCTTAATTTTAATTATAGCTTTAATATTTTAATTATTGGTTTTTTTCTATAATTTCAATTTTCTTTAAAAAAAAAATAGCAATTATTAAATTTAAGAAAAATTATTAAATATTAATTTGTGTGAGATTTGTATATTTAAATCATTACTTAAATGATTTCAATGAGTAATCATTATCCAAATGACCTATATGAATAATTATTCAAATGATATTTTTATTATATTAAAAAAAATATCATTTGAATAATGATTAACAAAAAATATTTTTTTATATAAAAGTATAATAACTTTGAAATTTTAAATATAATTAAATTTTAAAAAATAGAATTTATAATTAATTATTAAATGAGGTTTACATTTATAATCATTACTATCTAAGTTTATTGGTTTTTATAGGATGATTTTTATTTTATAATGCTTTATTTTATTTTAATACTTAAACTTAATTAATTAATAATTAGCATGACATGTGACTAAAGTGCATTAGAAATGTCTTAAAATATTTTTTAATCATAAATATAAAGATATAGTGTATAGTCCTTTATAAATATTTTAAATTTATTTATAACATAGAGATAATTCAATTTTAAAACTTTTATTTTAAAATTTTCATATATCACAATTATAAATAATGTCATTAATTTTTTATTATTTGAAGATAAATTATATCAATTTAAATGTATAAATATGTCATAAATTATAAATATGTCAAGTTTGAAAAAATCTTTTTAAAAAAGGGTGCTCAAAATTCTACTGTATGGTCAAGTTATTACTATTTTTTCATTGACTTCTCTAAAAAAGGAAAAAAATTTAAGTGACGGCCAAATAGTTGTCAAATTTAAAATTTAAATTAAAAGTAAACACACTCAGACATTATAGTCCACCACCCCTCCTTCAACAACCATTGTAGATCATCTCTTAGCGTAATAAAAGAGTGGTTGGTTGATATTCATGATCCAAAAGTAAACAATAGCTAGTAGACATTTACAATCAAAGAACAAGAGCCTCAAAACATATCAAACAAGATCAAAATAACAATAAAATAAAATAAGAATATGCAATTGGACTAGATAAAGGAGGTCGCAGATTATCCTTGGGAGGGATGGTAAACCAAGAAGAGGGGCTCCCTTAATGACGGATATGTCACCGCCTAATCATTCTGATTATGATATTGCACAACAAAAGAATACACAACTTAGTATCCACAACATTATGAGTAAGAAAAATCCAATGAGATGACCCTACAATAGACTTGGCGTACAATGACAACAAGAGTATAATGAAATGAGTTGTTCACAATTATATTTGATCTGAAATTTGACAATCATTTGTAATATTTCAAATCGGAATATTTTACATTAATTTAGATTATTTGAAATTCTTTTAAGTAATATTTTATAAAAGAATAATTTAAATAATAATAAAGTCAAATTGGATAAATTTTTTATTTTTAAATATAGATTTCAAATATTACAAAATTACACCATAAGGGTTTTTATCCTTGGGTTAAATTATTAGGGTTTTCATCCTTCTATCTAGATTATACAGTTTAAGAGGTTTCATTCTGAAATACACTTGTAAGCGGTTGCTTATACATGTTATATATTTAATACATTATTGGATGCCTTCTTCCATTCTCATAATGGCGTATTTATACCTTCAACCTTACATTGAAAAGTGTGACTTCATCAAGGGTGGCATCCTTCCATTGAATGAATGTTATTAACAAATGAATTAAATAATTAATAAATATTTAATGCTATTTAAAGACTCTTGTTTAGTGTGGCGCTCCCTTAATTAATCGTTGTTCCTTAGTAAATTGTAATGTTCTTCATAATAGCAGTGATTCCCTTCTTGGCAGCAATCTCTTTCTTTGCAGTGATCTCCTTCTTGGCAGTGATCTCTATCTTGGGAATATTATATCATTTGGTCGTCATATGGGAATTTCAATCTTAAATTGGATGTCTATTTGACCATCGTTTAAATTTTTTTTTCTTGGAGAATTCAATTTAAAAATCATAATATTGGGACCATATGGTGGAATTTAGAACTCTTTTTTTTTTTTCAGAAAAATTTTAGTCCAACATAATGGTATAGCTAGATTGATATCTTTTATCACCAATGAATAAAACTTTGACAAAGAAAATAATATAATTACTAATCAAATTGATACTTGAATATTCCAAATTAAAATCCACAAAACTAATATCTCTCAACATATTTTAGATAAATATATTTAAGATATTAGGCCTCTCTTAGGTCTTATTTTCTTTGGGTTTTTCTAGCATGTCTTTTAGTTTTGACTAAGTATTTGAGCAAGATTCGATTGTTGTAGTGTTTTGGGGACTGGGGCCCCATTTGTGTCCCAATATTGATTTTAGAAATTTCACAAGACTATTTTTTACGTGATATTGTGACAACTTTACAAATTATTTAAAAATAATTCAAAAATTAAAATTAATAAGTATTTATATGCTGAGTTCAGCTTTTATAATCAATGCTAACTAAATTTATTAGTAGTTATGTTTTATTTTATTTTACTCAAGTACCTTAGACTTTTTTAAGCTAATAATTAAAATGCAATGTGATCAAAGTCTTAATTATAAACGTGTTAACATATCCTTCAATCCAAAAATATAGGGATATATCAAAAGTAAATAAGGGCGCCATGTGCTAAATCCCTGCAGGCTTGGAATAAAATTGAATATGATTTAAACATTTTGTAGAAAGTAGACTTGCTAAAAAACACATAACCTTTCAACATTCTATATTTAACACAATTAATATCTTTAATAAGAGAGGTTATGTTGGAGGCGAAATAGCTCTATTGCCACATGGTCCTTGCAACTTTTAAAACCTTCAATGATCTCTTGATAACATTACTTGGGCATTAGCCTATGACATAATATGATACATGTGCTTGTATATCACTATAACATTGTAGGTGTTGGGATAAATAATCGGAAGCACACAATTGATTACCAAGCAACTTAATATGCAGAAATTAACCAGAATACACAAGTAACTAGAATTCAGAAATAACACATGATATGAGAGACAATACACAACTTGTATTAAAACTCTTTCAGAAGGAAATACAACAAAGAAGGCTGCCACGGTTCTTCTTCCTTACACACCTTTAGGGCTCCCACACCTCTAGGGCATAAACAGTAAATCTTCCCTCAAAGCTCTCTCTTAGGTCCCAACACCCAACTCAAACACAGAGTTGGTGTTCACCTTATACCTGTGCTCCACACACACCACAAGTGCTCCACGCACTCCACAAGTACACACACGTACTCCAAGTAGACCCCACCTGATTCTGCTCTTTGTTGTGTTGCAGTCCTATCTGATCTTGCACACCTGCAAATCAACCTGGTTCTGCACACCTGTGAACCTTTACCTTGCACACACATACACCTGCAAATCAATGATCTTACTTATCCATGTAGATCTCCTATAGAAGCCATGCTCACCTGATGACCAAGATCATACATACCTGAAGAACCCTATTGATTCTCCAATCCAGCACCCACACTTGGTACTGTGGCACTAGGAGGAACACACCATTGCTCTCTTTTCTCTGAAGGAGCTTATTTGCTCTCTTACTCTCTAGCACCAGTTTACAATAAAACTAATGAGTCTCTTAAATATATCTCATGCAAACAATAATTAGACACCTAATTACAATGATTAGATCCACAACTCTCAGTCTAAAATTGGCTCTCAACATGCAAACACTTGGTTCGTCAACCAACTGCCCGTAATATACTCGCAGCTCGAACCACAGGTGATCGACGTCGGTCCCTGTCTGCTTGGGGGTGCCGACGCCGACTGACTTCTGACTAACGTCGGTTGCCTTCCTGTCTCCTCCCTGCCGATGTCGATTGCCCTGACCGACGTAGGTGACAGTAACACTCTGCAACCCTTCGCAACCTCCTTCCCTGCTTGCATCAGTGAAGTTTTTAGCTCCACAACTTAACAATCTCCCACTTGGAGATAAACAGCTGCACTATACCTATACCTGTACCCCATCTAATTTGTTTCCTGGCTTGTATCCCTCTTCAAGCTCAATCCTGAAGACAACCCACCACACAACCTGTGATGTACCTCCTGTCATCCGAGTACCCTGCCGCATCCGCATCTACAAATCTATGTAGTGAAGTCTTGACCCTGAATAGCATGAATCCCTACTGCTGGTCCCTCTCACATCCCTGAGAACCCACTTCTCTGAATTGGCTCCTAACTCTCTAACAACTCCCACTGCTTGGAAAAACTCAGGCCTATACCAAACCTCATGTGATTTCAGACACTTAACTGTCCAGCCCTTAGTGTGCTCCGATTCTGCATCCTGCGTAATGAACTTTGCCAACACCTGATTCACATCAGCTCCCACTGGAGACAAAATCAACCTGTGATCTCCCATGTCCCCCATGCCAAAGAATTTCGTTGCTCCAAATTATTCATAGCAAACCACTGAACTAATCTTACCCTTAGCTCAGCAAAACCCGGAAGCACACAATTGATTACCAAATTCAAGCAACTTAATATGCGGAAATAAACCAGATTCAACAAGTAACTAGAATCCAGAAATAACACAAGATATGAGAGACAATACACAACTTGTATTAATACTCATACAGAAAAGAATACAATAAAGAAGATGCCACTTCTTCTCCACCACCTTACAGAGGTTTCCCACACCTCAAGTGAACAGTAATTCTCTCCTCAAAGCTCTCTCTACTAGGTCCCAACACCCAACTCAGACACTGAGTTGGTGTTCACCTTACACATGTGCTCCACGCACTCCACAAGTGCTCCACGCACTCAACAAGTACTCAAAGTACTTCAAGTAGATCTCCCATGAACCTGCAACAACCTGCAATTCAACAGACCATATTTATGGAAGGAACTGTCTTGCCTTCCTCTTTGCTCTCCATGTACTCCACGTACATACCAATGAGTACACACTGTACTCCAAGTAGATCCTGCCTGATTCTGCTCTCTGTTGTGTTGCTGTCCTATCTGATCTCCAACCTACAGATCAATAATGGTTCTGCACACCTGTGAACTTTGACCTTGCACACACACACACACACCTGCAGATCAACGATCTTACTTACCATGTAGATCTCCTATAAGGGCCATGCTCATCTGATGACGAAGATCATACATACCTGAAGAATCCAGCTGACTCTCCAATCCAGCACCAACACAACTGGTACTGTGGCACTAGGAGGAATGCACCATTGCTCTACCTCACACACCGAAGGAGCTTGTAATTATGCTCTCTTACTCCCTAGCACTAATTTACAATACAACCATGAGTCTATTATATAGAACTCATCCAAACAATAATTAAACATCCAATTACAATAATTAGATCCGCAGCTATGAGTCTAAAATTAGCACTCATCATGCAAACACTTGGTTTGTTAGCTAACTGCCCGTAATAAACGCAGTCCGAACCACACAGGCGACCGACGTCGGTCCCTGTCAGCCTGGAGGTGACCGACGCCGGCTGATTCCTGACCGACGTCGGTTGCTTCTCTTCAGTATCCTGCCGACGTCGGCTGATCAGACCAACGTCGGTTTCTCTGCAACTCAGCAACCTCCTCTCCTGTTTGCATCAGTGAAGCTTTTAGCTCCACAACCTAACAATCTCCCACTTGGAGATAAATAGCTGCACTGTACCTGTACCTGTACCCTGTCTAATCTGTTTCCTGGTTTGTATCCCTCTTCAAGCTCAATCCTGAAGACAACCCACCACATATCCCGTGGTGCACCTCCTGTCATCCGAGTACCCTGCAACATCCGAACCTACAAACACATGTAGTGAAGTCCTGACCCTTCATGTATACTTGCTGCTGGTCCCTCTCAAGTCCCTGAGAACCCACTTCCCCGAATTGGCTCCTAACTCTCTGACAGCTCCCACTGCTTGGGAAAACTCAGGTCTATACCAGACCTCATGTGATTTCGGACACTATACCTGTCCAGCCCTTAGTGTGCTCAAGCTCTACATCCTGAACCTCGCCAACACCTGATTCACATCAGCTCCCACTGGAGACAAAATCTATCTATGATCTCCATGCCTCCCATGTCAAAGAATTCCGCTGCTCCAAACTCCTCATGACATGCCACTGAACTAATCTTACCTTTAGCTCAGCAAAACCCTATATGTACAAACCTGCTAGCTAGCATACCATCCACATATAGTAACGGAATGATGTTTCAATCACCATCCCCCCGGTAAGTCAAACCACAGTAGTTACCTTGACATTGACTGAAGCCATGCTTCATCCTCCACCTGTCAAAACCTGTACCACTATCCTGCAGCAACCTCAAGACCATATACCTGGCCTTCCGTCTCACGTATCCGTTCTCTCTATTCTTCAACTAAGGAATCCATTCGTCTCTGTGCTTTCGCACCGGCTGGCAACCCTACCAAAAACTCCCGTTTGGTTCTGCATCATATCCCTGCCATGATCCCACCTGTTTCCTGGATCCTTCCTGCTCTACAATCAGCAACGAGTATAAAGAAGAGGAACAATGAATTTGAGGGCCTACTTACGTCTTCAGTCCTTCGTATGGGTGTTTGAGACTCCTTGACAGCATGTTGTCCACCCAAAATCCGTTACAGTGATCGACCTCGGTCACTACACAGTCTGCATTCGATCGACGTCAGTTCCCATGCGTCTGTTCCTGACTACCAACCTGCCGATGTCGGTGTCTCCTGTTGCCGACGTCGATTCCCCTGACCGACGTCGGTCTTACATACTGCCGACGTCGGTCTTGCTGCCGACGTCGGTACCTGTGTTTTCTGTGAGTGATGACTTTTTACCCGCGAGCTCCTTTGAATCAATCTCCATGTCCAAACTGCCCTGCTCAGAAGTATCTAGCCATATCCACTGGTTTCTGTCCGCCATTTTCTCCAAGAACACCAAGGCTTTCCAATTCTTAAGCCTATCAAATATATTTGTCTTCCGCTTAAGAACATGCATCTCCTTCCTGCTCATGTGACCAAGCCTACGAAGCCACCTCTCTGCAACAGAAGAAAAATCAGTAATATAAACAAGTAGATAAAGAGTACTTGTTTTCTTACCACCAGCTAATTCAAGTGCACCTGCTGTGAGAGTTCTTGTGCATCTCTCATCACCCAATCTTTTTAAAAAAATTAGCCATATCTCCAAACCTGGGACCTGCATGACCTTCATCAACACCTGTGTGTTGGCCGCCTGCAATTTCAGCTTCACTTCTCCTTTGCCAATTCTTTGGCAAGGCTCACCAGCTCCTCTACCTGGGGATGCATGGAAAGAGGCAACCGAATCTTTTATCCAAGATTCAACTTTATCCAAGAAACCTGCAAACACATCCTGTGCAACAACACCTGCTACATCTGTATCTTCAGTTTCTTCATGTTGATCTGCTACCAACCAACAATCTTCTTTTACCTGCTCTTTCTTTCCATGGGACCTTAAGTAACCATCTGTGCTTTTCAACTCCTCCATTCTTAGCTTACTTTGATCTGCCATTGCTCTACTCCCACTCAATCAAAAACCCCTGAGAGTGACCTGTAACCAAAACACAAAACCTGCTTCCTGCAACCTTAGCTCGGATACCACTTGTTGGAAAAAGGACCAATTCGGAAGCACACAATTGATTACCAAATTCAAGCAACTTAATATGCGGAAATAAACCAGATTCAACAAGTAACTAGAATCCAGAAATAACACAAGATATGAGAGACAATACACAACTTGTATTAATACTCATACAGAAAAGAATACAATAAAGAAGATGCCACTTCTTCTCCACCACCTTACAGAGGTTTTCCACACCTCAAGTGAACAGTAATTCTCTCCTCAAAGCTCTCTCTACTAGGTCCCAACACCCAACTCATACACTGAGTTGGTGTTCACCTTACACCTGTGCTCCACGCACTCCACAAGTGCTCCACGCACTCAACAAGTACTCAAAGTACTTCAAGTAGATCTCCCATGAACCTGCAACAACCTGCAATTCAACAGACCATACTTATGGAAGGAACTGCCTTGCCTTCCTCTTTGCTCTTCATGTACTCCACGTACATACCAATAAGTACACATTGTACTCCAAGTAGATCCTGCCTGATTCTGCTCCCTGTTGTGTTGCTGTCCTATCTGATCTCCAACCTACAGATCAATAATGGTTCTGCACACCTGTGAACCTTGACCTTGCACACACACACACCTGCAGATCAACGATCTTACTTACCATGTAAATCTCCTATAAGGGCCATGCTCATCTGATGACCAAGATCATACATACCTGAAGAATCCAGCTGACTCTCCAATCCAGCACCAATACAACTGGTACTGTGGCACTAGGAGGAATGCACCATTGCTCTACCTCACACACCGAAGGAGCTTGTAATTATGCTCTCTTAATCCCTAGCACTAATTTACAATACAACCATGAGTCTATTATATAGAACTCATCCAAACAATAATTAGACATCCAATTACAATAATTAGATCCGCAGCTATGAGTCTAAAATTAGCACTCATCATGCAAACACTTGGTTCGTTAGCTAACTGCCCGTAATAAACGCAGTCCGAACCACACAAACGACCGGCGTCGGTCCCTGTCAGCCTGGAGGTGACCGACGCCGGCCGATCCCTGATCGACGTCAGTTGCTTCTCTTCAGTATCCTGTCGACGTCGGCTGATCAGACCGACGCCGATTTCTCTGCAACTCAGCAACCTCCTCTCTTGTTTGCATCAGTGAAGCTTTTAGCTCCACAACCTAACAATCTCCCACTTGGAGATAAATAGCTGCACTGTACCTGTACCTGTACCCTGTCTAATCTGTTTTCTGGTTTGTATCCCTCTTCAAGCTCAATCCTGAAGACAACCCACCACATATCCCGTGGTGCACCTCCTGTCATCCGAGTACCCTGCCACATCCGAACCTACAAACACATGTAGTGAAGTCCTGACCCTGCATGTATATCTGCTGCTGGTCCCTCTCAAGTCCCTGAGAACCCACTTCCCTGAATTGGCTCCTAACTCTCTGACAGCTCCCACTGCTTGGGAAAACTCAGGTCTATACCAGACCTCATGTGATTTCGGACACTATACCTGTCCAGCCCTTAGTGTGCTCCAGCTCTACATCTTGAACCTCGCCAACAGCTGATTCACATCAGCGCCCACTGGAGACAAAATCTATCTGTGATCTCCATGCCTCCCATGTCAAAGAATTCCGCTGCTCCAAACTCCTCATGACATGCCACTGAACTAATCTTACCCTTAGCTCAGCAAAACCCTGTATGTACAAACCTGCTAGCTAGCATACCATCCACATACAGTAACGGAATGATGTTGCAATCACCATCCCCCTGGTAAGTCAAACCACAGTAGTTACCCTGACATTGACTGAAGCCATGCTTCGTCCTCCACATGTCAAAACCTGTACCACTATCTTCAGCAACCTCAAGACCATATACCTGGCCTTCCGTCTCACGTATCCGTTCTCTCTATTTTTCAACTAAGGAATCCATTCGTCTCTGTGCTTTCGCACCAGCTGGCAACCCTACCAAAAACTCCCGTTTGGTTCTGCATCATATCCCTGCCATGTTCCCACCTGTTTTCTGGATCCTTCCTGCTCTACAATCATCAACGAGTATAAAGAAGAGGAACAACGAATTTGAGGGCCTACTTACGTCTTCAGTCCTCCGTATGGGTGTTTGAGACTCCTTGACAGCATGCTGTCCACCCAAAATCCGTTACAGTGATCGACCTCGGTCACTACACAATCTGCATTCGATCGACGTCGGTTCTCATGCGTCTGTCCCTGACTACCAACCTGCTGATGTCGGTGTCTTCTATTGCCGACGTCAATTCTCCTGACCGACGTCGGTCTTACATACTGCCGACGTCGGTCTTGCTGCCGACGTCGGTACCTGTGTTTCTTGTGAGTGATGACTTTTTACCCGTGAGCTTCTTTGAATCAATCTCCATGTCCAAACTGCCCTGCTCAGAAGTATCTAGCCATATCCACTGGTTTCTGTCCACCATCTTCTCCAAGAACACCAAGGCTTTCCAGTTCTTAAGCCTATCAAATATATCTGTCTTCCGCTTAAGAACATGCATCTCCTTCCTGTTCATGTGACCAAGCCTACGAAGCCACGTCTCCGCAACAGAAGAAGAATTAGTAATATAAATAAGTAGATAAAGAGTACTTATTTTCTTACCACCAGCTAATTCAAGTGCACCCGCTGTGAGAGTTCTTGTGCATCTCTCATCACCCAATCTTTCTAAAGAAATTAGCCATATCTCCAAACCTGGGACCTGCATGACCTTCATCAACACCTGTGTGTTGGTCGCCTGCAATTTCAGCTTCACTTCCCCTTTGCCAATTCTTTGGCAAGGCTCACCAGCTCCTCTACCTGGGGCTGCATGGAAAGAGGCAACCGAATCTTTTATCCAAGATTCGACTTTATCCAAGAAACTTGCAAACACATCCTGTGCAACAACACCTGCTACATCTGTATCTTCAGTTTCTTCATGCTGATCTGCTACCAACCAACAATCTTTTTTTACCTGCTTTTTCTTTCCATGGGACCTTAAGTAACCATCTGTGCTTTTCAACTCCTCCATTCTTAGCTTACTTTGATCTGCCATTGCTCTACTCCCACTCAATCAGAAACCCCTGAGAGTGACCTGTAACCAAAACACAAAATCTGCTTTCTGCAACCTTAGCTCTGATACCACTTGTTGGAAAAAGGACCGACCCGAAAGCACACAATTGATTACCAAATTCAAGCAACTTAATATGCGAAAATAAACCAGATTCAACAAGTAACTAGAATCCAGAAATAACACAAGATATGAGAGACAATACACAACTTGTATTAATACTCATACAGAAAAGAATACAATAAAGAAGATGCCACTTCTTCTCCACCACCTTACAGAGATTTCCCACACCTCAAGTGAACAGTAATTCTCTCCTCAAAGCTCTCTCTACTAGGTCGCAACACCCAACTCATACACTGAGTTGGTGTTCACCTTACACCTGTGCTCCACGCACTCCACAAGTGCTCCACGCACTCAACAAGTACTCAAAGTACTTCAAGTAGATCTCCCATGAACCTGCAACAACCTGCAATTCAACAGACCATACTTATGGAAGGAACTGCCTTGCCTTCCTCTTTGCTCTCCATGTACTCCACGTACATACCAATGAGTACACACTGTACTCCAAGTAGATCCTGCCTGATTCTGCTCCCTGTTGTGTTGCTGTCCTATCTGATCTCCAACCTACAGATCAATAATGGTTCTGCACACCTGTGAACTTTGACCTTGCACACACACACACACACCTGCAGATCAACGATCTTACTTACCATGTAGATCTCCTATAAGGGCCATGCTCATCTGATGACCAAGATCATACATACCTGAAGAATCCAGCTGACTCTTCAATCTAGCACCAATACAACTGGTACTGTGGCACTAGGAGGAACGCACCATTGCTCTACCTCACACACCGAAGGAGCTTGTAATTATGCTCTCTTACTCCCTAACACTAATTTACAATACAACCATGAGTCTATTATATAGAACTCATCCAAACAATAATTAGACATCCAATTACAATAATTAGATCCGCAGCTATGAGTCTAAAATTAGCACTCATCATGCAAACACTTGGTTCGTTAGCTAACTGCCCGTAATAAACGCAGTCTGAACCACACAGGCGACCGACGTCGGTCCCTGTCAGCCTGGAGGTGACCAACGTCGACCGATCCCTGACCGACATCGGTTCCTTCTCTTCAGTATCCTGCCGACGTCGGCTGATCAGACCGACGCCGATTTCTCTCCAACTCAGCAACCCTCAGCAACCTCCTCTCCTGTTTGCATCAGTGAAGCTTTTAGCTCCACAACCTAACATGTCCCCCATGCCAAAGAATTTCACTGCTCCAAATTCTTCATAGCAAACCACTGAACTAATCTTAGCCTTAGCTCAGCAAAACCCTGTATGTACAAACCTGCTAGCAAACATACCATCCACATACATCAACAGAATGATGTTGTAATCATCATCCACCTGGTAAGACAAACCACAGTAGTTACCCTCACATTGACTAAAGTCATGCTTTGTCATCCCACTGTCAAAACCTGTACCACTGTCATGCAGCTTCCTCTAGACCATATGCCCTGGTCTTTCGTCTCACGTGTCCGTTCTCTCTATTCTTCAACTAAGGTATCCATTCGTCTCTGTGCTTTCTTTCGGCTGGCAACCCTACCAAATCTCCCGCTTGGTTTTGCAAACTCTCCATGCCATGCTCCCACTGTTTCCTTGATCCTTCCTGCTCTGCAGTCAGAAACAAGTATAAAGAAGATGAACAACGAATTTGAGGCTTACTTACCATCTTCAATCTTCCATATGGGCGTTTGAGACTCTTTGACAGCTCGTTGTCTACCCAAAATTCATTACAATAACCAACCTTGGTCGCCACACAGTCTGCATCTAATCGACGTCGATTCCATGCGCCTGTCCTGACTACCAACCTTGCCGACGTCGGTGTCCACCTGCTGCCGACGTCAGTCCTCGTGACCGATGTCGGTCTTACTCTTGTCGACGTCGATTTTCCTGCCGATGCTGGTACCTGTGTTCACCTGTGAGTGATGACTTTTTCCCCGCGAGCTCCTTTGAATCAAGTCCCATGTCCAAACTGTCCTACCCAGAAGTATCCAACCCCATCCACTGGTCTCTGTCTGCCATCTCCTCCATAAACACCAAGGCTTTCCAGTTCTTAAGCCTGTCAAATATATCAGTCTTCCTCTTAAGAACATGCATCTCCTTCTTGCTCATGTGACCAAGCCTACGAAGCCACGTCTCCACAACAAAAGAAGAATCAGTAATATAAACAAGTAGATAAAGAGTACATGTTTTCTTACCACCAGCTAATTCAAGTGCATCCACTGTGAGAGTTCTTGTGCATCTCTCATCACCCAACTTTTTTAAAAAAATTAGCCATATCTCTAAACCTGAGACCTGCATGACCTCCTTCAACACCCATGTGTTGGCCGCCTACGATTTCAGCTTCACTTCCCCTTTGCCAATTCTTTGGCAAGACTCACCAGCTCCTCTCCCTGGGGCTGCATGGAAAGAGGCAACATAATCTGTTATCCAAGATTCAACTTTATCTAAGAAACCTCCCAAAGCATCCTGTGCAATAACACCTGTAACATCTGCATCTTCAGTTCCTTCATGCTGATTTGCTACCAACCAACAATATGCTTTTACCTGCTCTTTCTTTCCATAGAACCGTAAGTGACAATCTGTGCTTTTCAACTCCTCCATTCTTAGCTTACTTTGATCTGCCATTGCTCTACTCCCACTCGATCAGAAACTCCTGAGAGTGACCTGTAACCAAACACAAAACCTGCTCCCTTCAACCTTAGCTCTGATACCACGTGTTGGGATAAATAATCGGAAGCACACAATTGATTACCAAGCAACTTAATATGCGAAAATTAACCAAAATACACAAGTAACTAGAATTCAAAAATAACACATGATATGAGAGACAATACACAACTTGTATTAAAACTCTTTCAGAAGGAAATACAACAAAGAAGGCTGCCACAGCTCTTCTTCCTTACACACCTCTAAGGCTCCCACACCTCTAGGGCATAAACAATAAATCTTCCCTCAAAGCTCTCTTTTAGGTCCTAACACCCAACTCAAACACAGAGTTGGTGTTCACCTTATACCTGTGCTCCACGCACACCACAAGTGCTCCATGCACTCCACAAGTACACACACGTACTCCAAGTAGATCCCACCTGATTCTGCTCTCTGTTGTGTTGCTATCCTATCTGATCTTGCATACCTGCAAATCAACCTGGTTTTGCACACCTGTGAACCTTGACCTTGCACACACATACACCTGCAAATCAATGATCTTATTTATCCATGTAGATCTCTTATAGAAGCCATGCTCACCTGATGACCAAGATCATACATACATGAAGAACCCTGCTAATTCTCCAACCCAACACCCACACTTGGTACTGTGGCACTAGGAGGAACACACCATTGCTCTCTTCTCTCTGAAGGAGCTTATTTGCTCTCTTACTCTCTAGCACTAGTTTACAATACAACCAATGAGTCTCTTAAATAGATCTCATGCAAACAATAATTAGACACCTAATTACAATGATTAGATCCGCAGCTCTCAGTCTAAAATTGGCTCTCAACATGCAAACACTTGGTTCATCAACCAACTGCCCGTAATATACTCGCAGCTCAAACAACAGGTGACCGATGTCAGTCCCTATCTGCCTGGGGGTGCCGATGCCGACTGACTTCTGACCGACGTCGGTTGCCTTCTTGTCTCCTCCCTGTCGACGTCGGTTGGCCTGATCGACGCCGGTGACAGTAACACTCCGTAACCTTTTGCAACCTCCTTCCCTGCTTGCATCAGTGAAGCTTTTAGCTCCACAACCTAACAATCTCTCACTTGGAGATAAACAGATGCACTGTACCTGTACTTGTACCCCATCTAATTTGTTTTCTTGCTTGTATCCCTCTTCAAGCTCAATCTTGAAGACAACCCACCACACAACCTGTGATGTACCTCCTGTCATTCGAGTACCTTACCGCATCCGCATCTACAAATCCATGTAGTGAAGTCCTGACCCTGAATAGCATGAATCCCTACTATTGGTCTCTCTCACATCCCTGAGAACCCACTTCTTTGAATTGGCTCCTAACTCTCTAACAACTCCCACTGCTTGGGAAAACTCAGGCCTATACCAGACCTCATGTGATTTTGGACACTTAACTGTCCAGCCTTTAGTGTGCTCCAATTTTTCATCCTGCGTAATGAACCTCGCCAACACCTAATTCACATCAGCTCCCACTGGAGACAAAATCAACCTGTGATCTCCCATGTCCCCCATGCCAAAGAATTTCGCTGCTTCAAATTCTTCATAGCAAACCATTGAACTAATCTTACCCTTAGCTCAGCAAAACCCTGTATGTACAAACCTGCTAGCAAACATACCATCCACATACAACAACAAAATGATGTTGCAATCATCATCCACCTAGTAAGACAAACCACAGTAGTTATCCTGACATTGACTAAAGTCATGCTTTGTCATCCCACTGTCAAAACCTGTACCATTGTCCTGCAGCTTCCTCAAGACCATATGCCCTGGTCTTTCGTCTCACGTGTCCGTTCTCTCTATTCTTCAACTAAGGTATCCATTCGTCTCTGTGCTTTCTTCTGGTTGGCAACCCTACCAAATCTCTCGCTTGGTTCTGCAAACTCTCCATGCCATGCTCCCACTGTTTCCTGGATCCTTTCTGCTCTGAAGTCAGCAACAAGTATAAAGAAGAGGAACAACGAATTTGAGGCTTACTTACCATCTTCAGTCCTCCATATGGGCGTTTGAGACTCTTTGACAGCTCGTTGTCCATCCAAAATCCGTTACAGTAACCGACCTCGGTCACCACACAGTCTGCATCCAACCGACGTCGGTTCCATGCGCCTATCCTGACTACCAACCCTGCCGACGTCGGTGTCCACCTCTTGCCGACGTCAGTTTTTCTATTGACGCTGGTACCTGTGTTTGCCTGTGAGTGATGACTTTTTTCTCGCGAGCTCCTTTGAATCAAGTCCCATGTCCAAACTATCCTGCCCAGAAGTATCCAGCCCCATCCACTGGTCTCTGTCCGCCATCTCCTCCATAAACACCAAGGCTTTCCAGTTCTTAAGCCTGTCAAATATATCAGTCTTCCTTTTAAAAACATGCATCTCCTTCCTGCTCATGTGACCAAGCCTACGAAGCCACGTCTCTGCAATAAAAGAAGAATCAGTAATATAAACAAGTAGATAAAGAGTACATGTTTTCTTACCACCAGCTAATTCAAGTGCATCCGCTATGAGATTTTTTTGCATCTCTCATCACCCAACCTTTCTGAAGAAATTAGCCATATCTCCAAACCTGAGACCTGCATGACCTCCTTCAACACCCATGTGTTGGTCGCCTGCGATTTCAACTTCACTTCCCCTTTGCCAATTCTTTGGCAAGACTCACCAGCTCCTCTCCCTGGGGCTGCATGGAAAGAGGCAACATAATCTGTTATCCAAGATTCAACTTTATCTAAGAAACCTCCCAAAGCATCCTGTGCAACAACACCTACAACATCTGCATCTTCAGTTCTTTCATGCTGATCTGCTACCAACCAACAATATTCTTTTACCTGCTCTTTCTTTCCATAGGACCGTAAGTGACCATCTGTGTTTTTCAACTCCTCCATTCTTAGCTTACTTTGATCTGCCATTGCTCTACTCCCACTAGATCAGAAACCCCTGAGAGTGACTTATAACCAAACACAAAATCTGCTCCCTGCAACCTTAGCTTTGATACCACGTGTTGGGATAAATAACCAGAAGCACACAATTGATTACCAAGCAACTTAATATGCAGAAATTAACCAGAATACACAAGTAACTAGAATTCAGAAATAACACATGATATGAGAGACAATACACAACTTGTATTAAAACTCTTTCAGAAATAAATACAACAAAGAAGGCTGCCACAGTTCTTCTTCCTTACACACCTCTAGGGCTCCCACACCTCTAGGGCATAAACAATAAATCTTCCCTCAAAGCTCTCTCTTAGGTCCCAACACCCAACTCAAACACAGAGTTGGTGTTCACCTTATACCTGTGCTCCACGCACTTCACAAGTACACACACGTACTCCAAGTAGACCCCACCTAATTCTGCTCTCTGTTGTGTTGCTGTCTTATATGATCTTGCATACCTGTAAATCAACCTGGTTTTGCACACCTGTGAATCTTGACCTTGCACACACATACACCTGCAAATCAATGATCTTACTTATCCATGTAGATCTCCTATAGAAGCCATGCTCACCTAATGACCAAGATCATACATACATGAAGAACCCTGCTGATTCTCTAATCCAGCACCCACACTTGGTACTGTGGCACTAGGAGGAACACACCATTGCTCTCTTCTCTCTGAAGGAGCTTATTTGCTCTCTTACTCTCTAGCACTAGTTTACAATACAACCAATGAGTCTCTTAAATAGATCTCATGCAAACAATAATTAGACACCTAATTACAATGATTAGATCTGCAGCTCTCAGTCTAAAATTAGCTCTCAACATGCAAACACTTGGTTCGTCAACCAACTGCCCGTAATATACTCGCAGCTCGAACCACAGGTGACCGACGTCGGTCCCTGTCTGCCTGGGGGTGCCGACGCCGGCTGACTTCTGATCGACGTCGGTTGCCTTCCTGTCTCCTCCCTGTCGACGTTGGTTGGCCTGACCGACGCCGGTGACAGTAACACTCCGCAACCCTTCGCAACCTCCTTTCCTGCTTGCATTAGTGAAGCTTTTAGCTCCACAACCTAACAGTAGGAAATATTGATGTCACAAACAAATACAATAATAAGCTTCTAAACATGACATGAGTGGCAACTCAAAATAAATCTTAAAAATATACAAACACCAAAACTACAAAATATAATCATTGGCAGTTAATTCCAAGCTATTTAATATTTAAACTTCACAAGTTAATAATAAAATCGTATTCATTACATTTTAATCAATATGTAGAACATCTAAAAACTGTATTCTTGAATCCATGTTTGGAAATAAGTTATGTATAAATATATATATATAAAGAGAAAAATCAACATGTTCAAAACAAACACATTATATGAAATGAAAAATGCAACAGATTTACAAATCAATCCTAGTTCAGAGAAGATAAATCCTACTTACACTTCCAATTAAGGATACATTAGATAATCAGGGTCATGACCAATATGGATCTGCTAAACCTAGCCAAGAGATCTCTTACCACAATAATACCACTAGCGAGGGTTATAAAGCCTTCGGTCAAGCAAAACTATGCAATAAACCTAACTAGGTCATATGTTTGCATATTCACTAAAATTTTAACAAGTAAAGCAAAATCTAATCTAGTGCTCTTTAAGGCTTGTGGCACAAAGTGGGAGGGGAGGAGAGGTGGTGAGGGGAGCAGTAATAAACACTAAAAGCAAATATACATAGAAAACATATACTCACGTGAATGTATATGAAATTCTAATGCATGGAAGAGAAGTGCAAATGCATATATATCTACTCTTACAAAGGAGAAACAAAGTTAGGAATACATACCTTCAAAGACGAACCCATTGAGCCTCAATATCTCTTTTGGCCAAGGTGATTCACAAGAGGTTGTTGTGGTATGTAAAGATGACAAGGATAAATCAACCTAGGCTACACAACTTATCAATGCATCTAAAAGACTTCTCCACGAGACAATATTTGTATCTCCAAAGAAAATATGAAACCCTAAGGTTGCTCCTCAAATAAAATGGTGGATAAGCATATGCACAATATATCTTACTTCTTCTCGTCTTGTAATAAATGATGTAAATAAATGTGTTTATATAAGCAGATCTAACCCTCAACCCTTCCAAAAGTTTAGGCTGACAAGGTCGACCCAATATTGAAATTAGCATAAACTAACTAGGTTATGAACTATATCGACCATGGTCAACCTAGTTCGTAGTGAGCTTTATAAATAACAATACAAGGTCTATGTGGCCGACACAATTATGTAAACTGCTAAAAATGGATTTAGGTTAGGGAAATGGCTAATGAAGGTGGTAAAGTACTAGAGGAAAATGCAAAATAGTAAGCAAAGCTTAGAGAAATGATTTTTAGAAGACAAGTGTGTAGATAACAAGTGGCAAAAAGGGACAACAATCACAAAAAGAACCAATGATTTGCCCACCCCTTGCCTCGTGTACCCCTTAAGGCGTGAACTCAAAGAGATTGAGAGTCAACGAGTTCTTGCAAGATAAAGAGCATCAATAATTGATAAAAGTTGAAAATATTATGCGTATACATATGCCCCACTCAAAGCTCATCACATGTCACGTGAGTGTAATAGGGGATAATACTTCGAGAAAGAACATAGAAACACATGAAAGTGAGATAACTAAAAATGACATACGAAAAGTAATGCTAAAATGAAATGAGAGTAACTAAAAATACCATATACATACGTTAACTTACTTTTTTGCTAAATGATTGAATGCAATCATCCTAGTCTTGATCATGGAGGGTGCATTACCTGCATTTGAAAAATCCTAGGGATACAAAACTAACAATAGAAGCAATGTGTGTGTGCATAGGATGGTTAAAGTAGCAATAAGCAACTTAGAAAAATTGGCAAATTAAGATTGTTAAGGCAAGGTTAGAATATTGAAGGCAAATGAATGACAAATGATTATAGAACACACTAAATCACATTGGAAAGTATGTAAAACATAAATAGCAAAAAGGAATGTAGAACATACTGAATCACGTTGGAAAGTATGTAAAACATGAATGGTAAAAATAAATGTCAACGCAAAAAAACTCTAACAAAAATATGTAAACAAGTGAAAAGTAACCCCATGTAAGATAGGCATGTTGAATCAAACATAAAGAAATATATGAATGACTAAAAATGAAATGTAAGTCAAGATGTAAGACAAACATGAAGAAGTCATACATAAAAAGAAACATGTAAGAATGCCAAATGTTGGATGTAAGATAAGTAAAGGTCACAAAAAGCAAATAAGAATATGATGGATAAATAAAAATAAAAAAGCTCTAAAAGATGAAAACTCAAACTTAGTGCTTGTTCTGAGATGAAATGTTAGA
The DNA here is from genome assembly GCA_037957365.1 of Torreya grandis. NCBI lineage: Eukaryota > Viridiplantae > Streptophyta > Pinopsida > Cupressales > Taxaceae > Torreya > Torreya grandis. Next base: position 3,137,310 of record JARHVA010001338.1, read on the forward strand.
AAACACAACCACCTAATGACATGACTAGTATGATAATGAGATGGTGTGGTAAATAAATGGTGTAAATATATTTGTGAGGAAGGCTTGGTCCTATCCAAGGTCTTACAATGCAACTCACAAACTATAAACCAAGAAGCATAAGTAGGTTGAGGTGATTAAGGATGTGATCAACTAAAATCAATATCCAATAAGAGGAATATAAGGAAAATATGATGTAAATAAGGAATGTGAGGTGCCACAAGGGTGATGTGAACATCCCTATCAAGAATGAGACACACTAAGTAAGTGAGAAAGGCTGAGAATTATTAACACCAACGACTTAGAACACTTTGACGAATGAACACAAAGCTTAGGCTAACAAATGAAGTACATAGATCAATCCATGAAGGTTATATTCATGAAAAGTAAAATGGGCATACCTTCTCACAATTTGTTCCCCGTTCTTCAGGACCCCTTACAGAGTTGTCAGTGTACTATGAAGATTGGATACTTGTGTGAGAAAGTAGGTGGCACTAGATAGTATATGAGATAATGAGACCTCCTACCCCAGTCTACTGACCTATTGCACCCTAATGGACCTCAGCTCTATCACGAGGCCAACTATGGAGTTTGAATTTTAACTAAGATAGGAGATGTGCCAAATATAGATCATGTCTTTTGGTCTGATCTGACCCTTACGATTATTTTTTCTTTTTTAGCACTACCTTTTGTTTGTATTTTATGATTTGGATTTTAACATGTTTTGACTTATTTTATTCCTCCTCTATACAAATTCAGAGAACCAAACATGAGTGAAATAGGTGACAAACATAAGAGAGCTTACACTTGGTCACTAGAGAAAAGGACATAAAGACCAAGGTGTCTAAAGACTCTTAGACTTACCCACAAGTGTGCAATCTCAAAATTGACCGATGTGAGCATCAAATGAAATGAAACAAGAGAAAAATATGGGGATCATGAGAGATCTGTCTATATAATAAGTGAAACAATGATGAATATGCTCATAGCTAATCACAACGAAGTAAAATAGCGCTATGAAAGGGATGGGGGCTATGATATGATACCCATGTCACTAGAGAAGCCATACTAACCTACAATGGATCTAGCACAAACACCAATGAAAATAGTAGTCATCCCAAAAAGTGATTTAAAGATGTTTTAATATGGTAAATTGTGAGGAGAGATTGGTCCTATCCAAGGTTTTGCACTGTAACTCACAAAGTGAACACCAATGAGGTGAATGCTAAATAAGAGGAAAAATAATCATAAAGCTACTGAGGCAAGGAGTGACATAAAAAGACAAAAATGAAAGAGATATATGAGAATAAAAATGAAAACAAATGCCAAATATAATATTTAAGAAAACCAAAGAACCCAAAGGCGATAATGATGCTAGTAAAGTGTGTTTGTAAAGAAGGCTTGGTCATATTCAAGATATTACAATGCAACTCACAAACTATAAAGTGAAATAAAACCAAAGAATTCAAATGAAACAATGGTGCAAGAAAAATGAAACTAAAAGAAGTAAAATACACAAAAACAAATAAACATGAGACAAACATAACAAGCAAAATCTATGCTGACATCTTTTTCAAAGACGAGCATGTGAAATACAAGTTTATAAGTCTTGAAAGGTTTTTTGACGCTGAATTTGTTTGTTATTATGCATTGTAGAATAAGAGTGGGCATCGTAAGATGCCCCAATGGGTAAGTGGATGTACGAATGGGCATCACAAGATGCCCTAACATGTGAGGTGGAGTGAGGTAACATTGAACCATTAAAATGATTTGCATTAGGTTGGTAGGTACATTTGGAGATTGGTAAATGTGTTGATTTGTTAGATTTTAAGGATGTTGAATGTGGCATAGGATGTATAGGAGAGGTATGAAGAGGTAAAGGAGGTAAAGGAGGACCATGTATGATATACTTTGGAGTAGGCATTTGAACTAAGTACTTTTTTGGTTCATGTAACCTAAAAGGTTGAGGTTCAATGGATGCAACAATATGTTTAAAGTTGTTCATGTTAGTTATCATTTCCTTATTGGTGTAGGAAGAAGGATCAAATGTGGTTTGAACAACATTAGTGGATGAGGTGTAGGTATGGGATAATTGTTGTTTTCATTAGATAGTTGATGTTGATGTGATTATGGTTCTTTAGATTGACTTTGAGAAGATTGAAGATAGCCTTGATAATGTTGTTTTGTGAGAGTATCAAGATTGAAATGTGGACCAAGCAATGAAGCAAGAAGAAATCAATGAAGATCACAACAAGACTCATGAGAATGACCTATAGTAGCTGTTAGCCAAATTTCATACCTTGTTTTGCAACTCCCTTTGGCTAAGTTCAGCGTTCACTTATTTGTTTTAGCTCCCTTGTAAAGACCAGTTGCTTTGTTTTCTTTTCTTTGGCCCTTTCAAGTGTCTTTTCACTCTTTTGCCCAAGGTTTGAATTCTTTCAAGTTTTTTGTCTTGGACTTTTTGTCTTGAACAAAAAGTCCGAAAGAATTATCTCTTTGTCTTCCCCGAAGGAATTCTTTCAGCCTTTTTGTCTCAGACTTTTTATCTCGGATAAAAAGTCTGAAAGAATTTTCTCCCTTTGTCTTTTCCCAAAAATTGCCCTTCGAAACTTTTTTTCGAATGGTCTGTCTCTTTCCAAAGTGCCCTTTGGAACTTTTTCGAAGGGTCATTTTTCTTCCAAAGCGCCCTTCGAAAAGTTCTGAAGGGTCACTTTCCCTTCCAAGTGCCCTTCGAAAAGTTTTGAAGGATCACTTTCCCTTCCGAAGTGCCCTTCAAAAAAATTTGAAGCGTCACTTTCCCTTCCAAGTGCCCTTCAGAAAGTTCTGAAGGGTCACTTTCCATTCCAAGTGCCCTTCAAAAAGTTTTGAATGGTCACTTTCCCTTCCAAAGTGCCCTTCCAAACTTTTTCGAAGGGTCACTTTCTCTTCCAAAGTGCCCTTCAGAACTTTTTTGAAGGGGCACTTTTCTTCCAAAGTACCCTTCAGAACTTTTTTTAAGGGTCACTTTCCCTTCCAAGTGCCCTTCGAAAAGTTTCAAAGGTTCACTTTCCCTTCTAAGTGCCCTTTGGAAATTTTTCGAAGGGACACTTTCCAAGCCCGAAGGGATCATTTCAAAAGGAAGTGACCTTTGAAAGAAGTCTGAAGGAATTGTTGCAGACTTTTTATCCATGACAATCCTTCTGACAAGCCATAACAAAAAGCCCGAATGAAATGCCCAAGTGAAATGATGGATGAATAAATGTTAACTTGAAGACAATGAGCTAACCATTGGTGTTCAACACAAGAGGATTCAAGCATATCCAAGGGCTCGCATTCTTCATCCGTCGAAACAATGAGAGAGCCCATATCACCATTGATCAATCAGGATTCGTGTCATTTTGTGACAACCAACAAAGGAAGAAGGACAAAGCCAAATAGAATAAAAGAGATAAATCTACAACATGTGGACTCCCTTATAACAACCATTTTGATGCCATGACTTAGCCAAGAATATCCTTTTTCTGTTGATGCAAACGTTGAAAAAGCATCTTAGAGAGAGTAGGACTAAATGTGTAACAACTTGTGATGACATGGATCAACCAAATGGCTCAAGCAAACATCCTTTGTAAAGATGGTTACAGCGAAAGATGGTGGCTTCAAACAAATTGATTCCTCTCCTTAGCGCAAAAGGCTTTCCTCTCTCTCTTCCTTCTTGCTATATATATAGCCCCTTGGCTAGTAAAAAATCATCCATGTAGAGTACAGTGAAGCCCTGTTGGAATGATATCATGCCTTTAAGCATTACAACTAGTCAACTTTTCTTTGAAGTTCTGAACATTGTTTGAGTGCATAAGTGACAAATAGTGACAAGTGATGGTCTTCATCCTTCTGTCCTTTGTCCTTCATGCCTGAGCAAGGGTTTTGATTTTAATAGGTCACACAAAGTGTGTCTAAGTGTATTGAATTTTTGCATGTGTATTACTATTTTGAAATGTGCAAAGTTTACCTTTCAAACTCATTTACCTTATGTCATTTTACACATCTCACCTCTGTGTTGAAATAATTGTGTTAGCTTCTTTAGAGCTTGGAAATAACCTGTGTCGTTTGTTGCATCGTGCACTAGGATATGGCATTTATGTGGAAGATATTTTCGGTGTATCACCACCTGTAGAATAAGTTTTCTTTTTCTATAACTTCTAACTCTTTTCCCTTAACTGGTTTAAATAGAGATTGTCTTGCAGAGACACATTCAAGGAACTAACACTTTAAATCCTAGAGGTTCATTTCCCCTATAGGCACACCCACATGCCTGAAAATGATCCAATATTGCCCACATCTAGAAGAAGACTGAACACCCCCTTCTAGGGTACGAGATTTGGAGACAATAGTAACATGCCACCAACAAAACTTATTAAGATTATACCATTTTGTAGGAGGTTTGGAAGGATCAAAGCTCATAGATTTAGAGGGTGTCAATTTATTCTAAAGTTGTTATAGACTCAAGGGAGGGTGGGTTGGATTAAAATTGGTTGAATTGGATGCTCCAATTTGAGATTGGGGAGGCTTGGATGAATTAATGTGATGAGAAAATAATTGGAAAGGTTTTTTAATAGTTGTTTGAGGTGCTTCAAATTGCGTCATAAGAAAGTCTTACATTTTTGCCTGGTCTAAGGCTTCTTTTAAAGTTTTATGAAAAAAGATTTAAACTTTGTATTGAGGGAGAGCTTTAAGAGCAGTAACAAATAGTTTTAAAAGAATATCATCATTTATGTTATAGTCTACTTTGTGAGCTAGACACTTACATAGTTTGATGAAAGTGTAAGCAAATTCTAGGAAGTTGTTTGACATTGATGAAATGGCTAAAGTAATTTTTAAGAAGGTCGTCATGTTGGGATTCCTTCACTAGAGCATTGACTAAATCCTCTAATTGTGAGATAGAATGTCTAAGAAGTTGGTTGTACCATTCAAGTGCATCACCAACAAAGGTTTTATCTAAAAGCTTGGTGGTAGCAAAGGTGTTAGTTTGGACCCATTCCTTATAGAGATTACCAAAAGACATAAGAAAGATATTAGAGTCCTTAGTCTCATCATATGTGATAGTTGGCGAAATGTTTCCAATATCTATGGATGCAATGAATAGAGCTAAAAGTTTATTTTGAATGTGTTGAAGCATATTGTTACTCATTAGATGTTGAGGGATAATATTCCCATTGGCATATTTAAGAGGAAGAGGGACAAAATTTTGATTTGGTTGAGACATAATGACTCGAGGTGGTTGACCAGTCATGTGTAATAAATATTATTGCATTTGCATTATTTGGGAATGATAAGTTGTTTGCATGATATTCATTTGTTGAACTATTTGTACAAAAATTTTAGTTGTATTGATTTGTGCATTAGTATTTGAAGGTGACATATTAGTGTTTTTAGGAGGAGGATTACTAGTGTTGGTGGGAGGAAGGGTATTGGGTGGAGGATTCCCAACATTGGTATTGGGAGGAGGACTAGGATGAAGGACCTCAATTGCATTACATTGTATAGTGATTGGTTTTGGATTAGAAAAATATAAAGGAATAAAGTGAACAATTCCATTTGAAGTAATAAAATGAGTGAGGTTCTGATCTAAATCTTTAATTATGTAATGTTCTTGACTAAGCGGAGGCTAAAAATATGATATCATTATGAAATAAGACTAGATAACCACACATAGAATAATATCAACCAAGGTGTACAGAGTCGACAAGGTTGACTGTGTACTGTTTAGATAGAAGGACGTAAAATGAAGATAGAAATGGTCAAACATAAAATAGGGTCGACTAGGTCAACTTAGACTACAAACAGAGTGTGAAATTGACCCTGATAAGGATACAAGATCGACTAGATTGATGTAGTACTATAATCTGATTGGCAATTGGGTCGACGAGGTCAACTTAGTACTATACCTGACTAATAGAAAAGAGTACAGGGTCGACCTAGTCAATTTAATACTGCAAATAGGGGAAACTCAATTTACAAGAGGTGTTGAACAACACGATCATGTGCTAAAAATAGAGAAAATTTTACAATGTAATTGAATCAAAAAATGGAAGTACACAAACAATTGGATCAATGAGAATGATCCAATTGGGGCACACAGTATAAAACCTTGCATAAATGCTAGCTAATGTAAGTTTTTGCAATACAACACACAATGATTAGAGAAGAAACACTCAACTGAAAAGTAAATGGTAACTAAGTAGTCATCCTGAGTGTTGCTAGATTATTATAAAATATTATTTTAAGTGTGATAGGGAAGTCAGCTGAAAATAAGGAACTATAAAGCAATCTATGGATTGATTGAGGATGTTTCAACTGAAAGGGGTCTATATTGACAATGGTACTGGCTTAGTATTGGGGCCTACCCCCTCGCTTCACAATCCCACAATGATAAAGGTGTTAGGTGCTTTACCAATATATACCATTAAACATGTGTTTATAATTGGCTAGAAAACCAAGTCGACTTTCCAATTGGTGATGAAATACAAGCAGATAAGTCTTGAGAAGACAAATATTAAATATGTTTTGAGTATTGTGTGATTTGTTAGTGTGTGCAAAAAAGAGCAAAATAGTGTAATTAAATGGTAATTTGAAAAACTATCTAATTAGACCATGTGAGCTACTCTAACCATGCAAACAACTGAAAGTGAAAGTGTGAATTAATTACTAGCAAATAGTTGTTAATTCTCAAATTAAGAATGGTACAGAGTTGGTTTAGATGACACTATATGCAAACATTAAAAAATAGAGACGATTGGGTCTCTACTGTTCTATGGAAGCAAGAGTATTTAAGAACAAAGTCGACTAAGTCGACTTAGTATTTTAGACATAAGATATGCTACAAAACTACATCAACGAGGTTGACCTAGTTTGTTATAAGATTGTAATTTTAAAGACTGCAAACTTGCACAAAACAAAAATACAATGAAGTACTAAATTGACAAAGAGAGAAAAAGAGGAACCTTGGTGGGTTGGAGGATGATTAGGATTGTAATTTTTTTGTTGAAGTGCCTTGAATGCTGTTTTCAAATTATATAAACTAAGTCAACTTGTTCGACTTAGTTTGTTGATCTAGATGCTGACTAAGAGACTAAGTTGACATGTTTCACTCAATTTATTGATTTGGATGTTGATTAAAATACTAAATTGACCTGCCCAACTTAGTTTGTTGATTTGTATGTTGACTGAAAGATTAAGTCGACCTGACCGACTTAGTTTGTTGATCTGGATGCTGACTAAAAGACTAAGTCGATCTATCTGACTTAGTTGGTTGATCTGGATGTTGATCGAAAGTCTAAGTCGACCTACCTAATTTAGTTTGTTAATCTGGATGTTGATTGAAAGACTAAGTCGACCTGTCTGATTTAGTTTGATGATCTGGATGTTGATTGAAAGACTAAGTCAACATGTTTGACATAGTTTATTATCTAGGACTGAAAAAGAATACTATGTTGACCTGTCTAATCAAGTAACATGTATCTAATGAAGACCTACATAAAAAAATAGAGTCATTCTAATATGACTATGTGTTAAACCTGCCCACAAAAGTTAGAACTATACCGATTGGGTTGACATAGTATAACAAATATAGGAAAATAATAAAATGATATAAATGAAAGCAGGAAAGAAAACTTGCAAGGGTTAGATTCACATCGGGTTCACCTGAATATATGCAATGAAAAATGCAACAGATATACAAATCAATCTTAGCTTGGAGAAGATAGATCCTAATTACACTTTTGATTGGGGATACATTAGATAATCGGGGTTATGACCAATATAGATCCATTAGATTTAGCCAAGGGATCTCTTACCACAATAATATCACTAGGGAGGGTTTCAAATCCTTCAGTCAATCAAAACTAAGCAATAACCCTAACTAGGTATTATGTTTTCATATTCACTAAACTAATAACAATTAAAACAAAATTTAATCTAGTGCTCACTAAATCTTGTGGGACAAAGTGGGGAGGGGGTAATAAACACCTAAAGTAAACATGCATAGAAAACATATACTCACGTCAATGTATACATAATCATATGCATGGAAAATAAGTGAAAATGCATATCTATCTACTATTATAAAGGAGGAACAAAGTTAGGAATACTTACCTTCGAAGATGAACTCACCAAGCCCCAATCTCTCCCTTGGCCAAGGTGTTTCTCAAGAGGTTGTTGTGGTATGTAAGGATAATAAGGATAAAATAGCTCTAGACAACACAACCTATCAATGCATCCAAAAGACTTCTCCACAAGACAAGATCCATATCTCCAAAGAAAGTATGAAACCATAAGTTTACTCCTCAAGTAGAATGGTAGATAAGCAGATGCACAACATATCTTACTTCATATTCTCTTCTTGTAATAAATGATGGAAATGAATGTGTTTATATATGCAAATCTAACCCTAAACCCTTCCAAAAGTTTAGGCCGATAAAGTCAACTCGATTGACCTAGTATTGAAATTAACAAAAACTAACTAGGTTATGAACTATGTCAGCCATGGCCGACCTAGTTCTTAGTAAGCTTTGTAAATAATAATACAAGGTTGATGCGATCGACATAATTATGTAAATTGCCAAAAAGGGGTTTAGATTAGGGAAATGGCTAATGAAGGTGGTAAAGGACTAGAGGAAGGTGCAAAAGAGGAGGCAAAGCTTATGAGAATGGTTTTTAGGAGATAAGTGTGTAGATATCAAGTGGAAAAAATGAACAACAATTCTGCGAAGCACCCCTTTTCTGGTGCACCCCTTAGGGCGTGCACTCAAAGAGATTGAGACTCGATGGGTTCTTATAAGATAAAGAGCGTCAATAATTGATAAAGGTTGAAAATTTTATGTGTATACACACAACATGTTATTTAACCGATTGCTTTGAATATGGTGGTGATCTTAGGCATTTATATTTATTGTCAAATTTTAATTAAATTTGAAAAGGAAAGTAGTTTCCAAAAAAATTAATATAGCCTAGATTTACTATGCTTTGCTTGGTTTCTCGATAGTCATTTCCTGTTTGTTTGAGCTCTCCTTTATCCATATATAAATCAACTATTATGTTGTATTTGTGGCAGAGACCATAAATTTAGACCCACTTCAATTCAAATCACCCACGCTCCATGGAAACACTTACAAGTTAGTAACCATCTCAAATCGATGTTTGAAATCAAGGTCAGATAAGCATATGAAATAAATCTATTCTAAGTTCTGAAGGAGATTAAGTTTTTACGTTATATAAATATTCCTTAAAGAACCACTTTAAAGTTTAAGAAAATAATAAAAATACGAAGCCATGGCAACAAAACCAAATAGGGAACCCTGTAAAAATTTTGACAATAAAAAGGGAGAAACATTAGAGACTATGAAACACTACGATGATGGAGCCACATAATTGTAACATGAAATTTAACACAAAAATAATAAAATAATAATAGTCATAATTAAGTAAACTTTAACAAGGTTAGCCTTAAGGAGAGAATGACATCGGTGTGACTGAACATATCAATGCCAATCTACTAAACCCGTAAATTATTTGAAAATATAAATATAAATAGCAGTCCAATCCTTCAGACTCAGAGATCACATTAATAAAACAAGCAATTCAACAAAGAAAATAATTATAAAAATCATAATAACAACTGGGCATAACATCACCTAAAACTTTATGAACCCTATCCTTGTTGCCTTTAGATGACAAACCATTGCTTTACATACAGATTTATGTTTAATGGCATGAATGACATGTAAGACACAAAAACATTGTGTCAATTTTATTCCAGTCTCTTAAGCTTGAGGCTTTGAGTAATCTCTTCTCATGCCAACCAACATCAATATGGACCGCCCATCTACCATTGTTTTATTTGTTGAAGATATTAGGGATTTTCCATCAGGATAATTAGTAAAATAAATACACATTTACGTAAAAAAAAAATTGAATCCAAAGTGCAACTAATACAAGAAATATAAAACACAATAACCTCAACAAGGGTGGGAAAGAAAAGAGTACCTATTTTTATTGTGTATCTGCTCTCCCATATTTAACAATAGCAAAATCCCCATTCAGAGCAACATTTACAAAATATTTTAATTAATGATAAAGATATATAAAGTACACTATTTCAAAATGCAATCACAACTCCACTTGAGGATCAAAGGCCAAAAAACAAACTTCAATGTTAAAATATTTCCTTTGAACAAATTTAGAATTGAATGAAGAGTCCAAGGATATGTGTCCAAATCTTCATGATTACATGTCAATAAAGATAGTTACTTCTAATGAAGCCCAAAGACCAACCCCTTAAACAACATTGTTTGTTAGATCTCAAAGTCCTTCATACATCAAAATGCAAGGTAAAGGAAACTATAGAACAATCAAGCAAGGTTGCACGATTATTTAAAATCTCAACATAGTTTATAAGAATACTAACATAAAAAGATAAAAAGCATAGTTTAACATACACTAAGAGCATTCAAATGTGATAGGTTTTCCAAACAACCACTTCACAAGCGTAGAAAATAGTTACATGCAGTTGAAAAAACAAGAGAAAATAACAAAACAAGTTGACCACTCTTAGAATCAATTACTTAATCATTCCCTTTCCAAACAAATACACTATGGTAAAGGCCCTACTTAAATTTATGAATCTATGGCCCACATCACACTCTATTATCTATAGATATAGTATTCTTGTGTCTCAAATCCTACAAACAGAATATACATGAATTAACATTGACAATATGCAGATGAAACAAATAAGTGTCCATCCAACAAAAACAGAACTAAGATTCCATCAGTCTCTCTAAAAACATATACAATACAGTAATAGAAAGTCCAAAGAGACGAGAGAAGCTCTAAATAAAATGTAATTTTAGCCTTACATTTAGCTTTCTTGATCTTCACCTATATAAAAGGTATAGTATGTTGTATGCAGACCATGATAACATTTAACTTACATTTAGAAGGTCTTCCCTTAAATTTTTTATTCTACAAACCTAATGTCTCGTTTGGTGGGGCTTATAGGGAAGATATGTGAGAAGCAAGGCACAACATTTGAGTATGGAAGTGGTAGATGGGAGAATCAGTCTCGGATCGAGATGGACATAGAGAATGTTAAGCATATCCATGTTTTTAATGCTATGGGTATGACAGGTAAGCCTAATGTTGACTGGGGTGAATCAAAGTGTTTATATCCCCAATAATAAAAATATTACAAAGAGATCTTGAAATATTAAACAAAAAAACAACAAAGACATTACCATATATTTCTAACCATTTAATTGAATATGGAAAAACATTAATTTTAAAGTTAGGATGAATGGAAGGCATGTCTGGGTGGAGGCCTGTAGGTGGGGCCAAATGTAGGTTTCATCACATGTGATCTGCTTGCGCAACAACATTGCTGACATGGCCCTAATTTCAACCTGGTTCTAGGGATTAGAGGTCCATATTTCTAGATCAACCATCGAGAAACAGATTCAACGGAAATGACAGACGAGTATCTTGGTCTCTAGGTCGAATAAGTGTGATTTAATCCTAGTGATATCTGGGTTAATCTAAGCTTTGTCTATTTGAGCCTTAAAGCAACCATCGGAGGTGGAATTTTTGGTAGATTCAAGAATGCTCCCAACATCTGCAGTGGAATGGTTATTATAGTAAAATCCTCAAAACTAGTTGTCCATGCCAATCTCTACAAAGGAAGCTCATATAGCCCACCCTGTGAAAAATGAAACTGTTGATTCAGCTAAAACTAAGAGATAATTCCTACAATGGGCGATACCTCAAGTATAGAATGGTTGAACATTGAGAATAGTGAAAGAACATCAAGCGTGGCAAACAAAATTCATTTCATTAAATGCATTTATGTCAACCGACAATAAGTGAGATATTTTAATTAAATAATTTTTTCACATGGATCTCTAAAGTGCCAACGTAACTATAACGTAGCCAGTAGCATTTAAAAACATTAGCACATGACAAATATGCTGCCAAGAACGAATACATTGCCCCTGACATCACATTCATTTTAATGACCGTAGTAGTCCGTCCTTAAATAACATCTTCATAGTTTTGACCAATCAGTGCACAATTAAATGGTTTTTTTTAATATTTTTTGTTAAAAAATGTACAAGTTGACTATTGGATAACTATAAATATTTGAATGCACATAAAATAATTAATTTTCATTGGTCCAGAGGGCAAAGTTTAATTAGGAGTTAAACCAAATTGATTGCTTTAGTTATCCTCGGGACTAACAACAACGGGTAAAAACTCATAGTTAAAAAATAAGTCTCAAAATATATCAAACATGAACATAATAGTAATAAGATAAACTAAATACATGCAGTTATATCAAATAAAGGAGGTGGTTGATCATTCTTAGTAGGGATGGCCACCCAAGAAGAGGGCTTCCTTGATGGTAGATCTAACATCACCCAATCATCCTGATTATTATTTACACAATGAAGGAAAAAACCCCCCAATATCCATGTCACTATGAGTAGGAAAAGTCCAACAAGATGGCCCTACAACAAACTTGAAATCAGGCAAACAGACTCCAACCTCTCTGCTCAGGTGGATGGGTGCTGAAATAATTGCATGCCCAATGCCACCATTGCCTAGGTGTTGATTGAGGAAAGCCTTACAACAAGATATCAAGAATAATTTTGCTTATGGTGCGAGGAGAACCTCCATAGTGGTTGAACAAATCATGCAAGTGATGAAATGCCAAGGCCTTCTCCTCAATCCGCACCTAAATCTGACAGAAGGTAAAAGTGAGCACATAAACTTTGTCATTAGTGGAAAAGTGTTGTGAAATAAACTCCTTATCGAATATAACAAAATTCTAAGTTTTCCAAAGTTGAAAAAGGATACAAGATCTAAAAAAATCCAAACAAAAGACATGTAGGCTAGGCACAAAGCATAGTCTCCAAACAAAGCCATCCTCCAAGAGATGGGCAATGGGTGTTAAGGCAAAACAAGGTTATGGATCCATTATCAAGGGCCCCGGGTTGGAGGGCACATCTAAAATAAGTGTTTGAAAGTCTTCATCCTACTACAAACAAAATGTTTCGAATGAGAAATACCAATATGGTGGAGTCTCTCTCCTAGTGTAAGCCCTTGATAATGTAAGCATCGTAAAAAAATGGGAAAGCTTGGTCTCCAACTTAGTTTCCTGAGAGTTTAGAGTCCACCTGTTGTTTAACTTTCTAAGAGCCAAAGATAAGGTACTCATAATTTTATACAAAAGGCCTAAATAGTAATGCTTAAAAATCCATGTCACAATTCTAGCATCAATGTTTCCACCATGCCAGTGACGATTGCAACCCTAGTTTATGCACATCACATTCGACATAAGCTCCTAAATGCACAAAATGGATGGCATATCAAAAGCGAGAGAATTATGATTTCCCTAAATAACAGGCCATGGAGTCTAATCTTGAGAAGAGATAAGATCACTCATGATACAAATGCCTTTTTTAAAAATTTGAAAGGCTTTAATACTATGAACTTGAACAAACGTAGGGCTCTTATTGGTGGAAATTGGGAGCCACCAAATGTTATGATCATTTAAAGAGAACCCTATCCTTAATCCATTATCATCCCATTTGAGGAATGACTTGACCAACTCAAAGGCTTTTCGAATGTTCTGTGTAACAAAATACCCCTCAATCTTGATTGAGGTGGAGGTAATTAGTAAAGTATGGAGGTCAATGTTTTTACAACTAGTTTTTCCATAAGGTGTACTTGCAAAAACATAGTGTCGAAAAAAATTCCAAGCTTTGGGGCCTCAAATGGCATGAACAATCCATTTAGCACAACGAGCACCATTTTTCCATTGAAACATAAATTATGCCCATGCCTCCATGCCTCCTTTGTCTTGTAGGAGACAATAGACTTCACAAGAGATATTTTGAAAGCCTTGAGTCTACTTGGCAGTAACCCATAAAAAGTCCCTAATAAAGTTGGGAAGTTGGTCATAGAATGCCTTGGAAGGTGTCCAACAATATGAGTAATAAACATATGTAGCCACAAGATTCTTGGTGAAAACCTCTAATTTCCTTGCTGAAGACAACGGTTAGGTGATCCAAAAAGCAATTTTATTTTCCACTCTCTAAAAACCATATTGTGAAAGCCCAGAAGGGGAGATTTCAAAGGATGCCCAAGAATTTGAACATATCCCCTTTGTTAATCCACTTCCACTGAAAGTTATTCAACCAATCAGGAATCTACATCATAGTCTAGCAGTAACACTAAGTTTTCGACCATTGTAAACTCGACTGAGAGCCTTTGCAAAAGGTATCAATACAAGACAAAGCTTCAAATAAGGACGCTTCATCCTCAATAAGAGTGAGAAAGATTCATCAGCAAAATGGTCATTGGTAATCTCACAATTTGTATATAGGAGGATGATACCCCAAATAAGACCTTGCTCAGCGCTATTGGCTGGTAGATAACAAAAGCTTATGTAGCCAAAACATAAAGTATAAGAGCTAATGGGCAATCTTCTCTGATTAAGCGGGAAATGCCAAAGCTCTCAAACTTGTGGCTATTAATGGTTAAACAAGTCATTGCATTAGAGTTTATTTATAAAGAGAAAACAATATCCAAATCTTAAAGCTTTTAGAATGCAAGAATAAAAGTCCATTCTATGTGATCATATGCTTTTTCAAAATCCAGCTTCAGAAACAAAGTCCTCTAACAAAAAGCGAGAGCCCATTTCATCCCTTCCCACAAGACAATAATGTTTCTAAGGATGCAAAGTATTTTTATGAAATGGGTTTGTTCTAGTCTGAAAATTGCATGAAGGGTGTGTTGCAAGTCTAGAGATAGAGATTTAGAAAGGAACTTGTAAGAGACATTTAACAAAGTAACGAGTCTCCAACTGGTGAGGAGCTCGGGATCCTTGACTTCAAGGATGATTTTAATAATCTGTTTATTAATAAGTTTCCCTAGTGAGTTTGCCTTGAGAGCTTCATTGTAAACCTGTTGGACACCAATTTTTTATTGATTTATTCTAAGTACTTTTTCGAAGATCGCACGAGAGCTATGGGTGCAAAACTAAACTTAGGCGCGAGAGAGACAAGGCACAGAAGGCCTTGGCATGGGAGAAGCAAGTCGCGAGCAACAAGGTTGTAGAAAACATGGAGGAACTGAGGATGCAAGTCTCAGACAATTAGCGTATGACTTGGACAAGGGTGCGGAAGGCAAAACAATTAGGAAACGGTTTGTGCTAGCATCAGAGGAGAATGGTCAAGCGTGGATCTAGCACCGGTTGGTGAGAAGATAGGAACACAACAAAAAACATCTAACATAGAGTGGATATATAAGGGAAGTTAGGCCCGAATCAATAGGAATTCATTGTAATAGCATCTCATGACTCATTGTTGTAAATGGTCATTGGAAAGTCATCATTATTGACATTAATATTGTAATAGAATGATCAAGGTAAAACCATGTATAAATACTCCCTAGTTTTACTTAAAAGGGTTGTTGTTGTTGTAATGGTAGTTTTTTAATTACAATCTTAAGCTTAGTCATAGCCTTGATGTGCAATGCCACGTGTATGGTGATCCTTGATATGTAATGGAATAGAATACTTGTGCTGATTGAAATACCTTTGTACTCTTGTTATGGAAAAAAATGGTACCACTGATCTTTTTTGTGATTTGCGCCTATCTTTTTATGTGATGAATAACCTAAGTATGGAATGAGTGAATTATTAGGACTAGTTATACTATGATGTCTAGGGTTATAATTATGTGCTTGTTCAAGCACCCCTAGTATAGCGAGCTCAATGCGTACACCATCGCATGACAAAATTGACGAGAACCGGTCTTAAGCTGCGCACTTTGGGTGAGTGTGCGAGATCTTTTCTTGCGTGATATGCCAGCGCACTAGCTCGGTGGACTTCTTATTCTCTTTAGGTGCACAACTAGGATAAGTCATGTTAAACCTTTGACCCCAATGTTTTGGTTTCATTGTCAAGACCCATTGCATTTGTTAGCACGATGGTAGGAAAATGGTTGAGCGACTTTCTTTGGAGAATATCAAGTGTTGGATTAGTACAATAGAAGAAAAGTTTGCACTCAAATATCTTGAACCAGGGATTTCTACACGTACATGGGTAAAGCAACATTTATATGATTCTCTGTATGAAGCATTCTTTTTGGAATTAACCATGCACTTACATGTTTGGCTTTTGGCATATGCGCAAAAACGTTCAATAAATTACGGGTGAAAGGCTTCCAGGTCGGTAGAGCATCAAACGGCCTTGGCCAAGTTGGAAACTACTTGCACACACGCGGTAGACCTCTAGTGGAGAGGAACGCTTAAAGTTATATTTTAGAATATACAATATGTACATATTCTTGCCTAGAAGAAGCACAATTCAACTTCCTAAGAGAGCCGCATAGAAGGTATATCAAATAGTTCCCTTTAAAGATTAAAAAGTTTATGGTTGATTCTGGGCTTTAGAACTTTTCTATGGACAACCAAACTTTATTGCACATGAGCAACACAACTAGTGGAGAAATGTAGGGGTATACATTGGCATGAGAGTGGGAGTTCAACATGGAAGTCAGGCAACATGAATTTTGGAAGCAAAAGTATGATGAGGTCAGGGACATGGCTATGAGAGGTAGTGAGCCAGGGGGTCAACAGGGGGATACTAGAAGTGTCATATTAATCCATAGGAGAATGAAAAGGCATAATGAGTACCCCCTAAACACAAGTTTGTGTACTTCAATAGCGTAAGTATGCACAGAGGAAGCAATACAGGCACTAATAGCGCAACCCAATCCAGATAGACCCAATTCCCCCACCACATCACATGCTCATGCATTTGAGTTTGATGAAATTCTTGTAAGAAATTGGGATACTGTCAGTGCAGAATCTGTACCTGACCCAGTAGAAGAATCTTTAAGAGTGCAAGTTCAACATAGCAATTTATCTTTAACATTTAATTTTCCATTGCAAGTATGACCTATGGCTCACCTTGGAAGGCCAAGTGTTCCTAATATAAATAGTGGGAAAACTACAGGGCCAACCATATCAAATCAATCTTCCTCAACACCCACTATTTTTGGTGCACCTATTGTTTTGAGGAGGTGCGGGAGGAAGTACCAACGGTGGTTCTATTGGAGGAGGATCATGTGGTGACACTGGAAGCGCTAGTGAACCTCCACCACAAGGTTTAGGAGGAATTGGAAGAACACCACAATAGTGTCCACTACAACTACCAAGTGCACCTATGATGTACTATGAGATGACGCTTCATCTTCATGAATATCTAAGTGTCGAAAATGTAGTGAAATGCGTTCATAAGTGTGAACTCATTTGATAAGCGCAGGGTATCACTTCTTCAAAATGAAAGGCTACTCAATTTGCCCCTACTTTATTAGATCATGTGCATAAATGGTACCACAAATTCGACCCTTCGCAAGTAGTTGTGAACTATGAAATATTGAAAACTGCATTCCTTCAAGAGTTTGGCATTCATGAGTTTGAGCAACAAAGCATCACTGTCTTAAAGAATATAAAGCAAGAGTTCACTGGGTGTGCACGAATATGATGTATGTTTCAAAATGATTCTTTTAGAACTATCATTTGAGATTAATCCAACACAACATGCTCAATGGTTTGAGGGAGCCTTGTTACTTTTGTTTCATCGAGCTCTACCCCAAAAGACCTTTCCCGACCTGTGTGAGGCACTAGAAGCTGCTCTTCATGTTGATGTTGTGGGAAGTATAGATACAAGGATCAACCCCTTTATGGAGGCTCAAATTGTTGTTATGGCCTCTCAACTGGGGAAGCTAACAGCCAATAATGCTCATGACACATGCAACGGCCTATGGTGTGTTGACTACGAAGTAGAGGGCCCTAATAGGAATAAGTGCCCAAAGAGGAATGTTCGCACCGTAACAAAATAGTTTTGTGAGATTTACCAGGAGGATCATCATGTAAGGAGTTGTCCTTTGCTCCAACGCACTACCTAGGCAAAAGTGTCACTATACTGTAAAATATGTGATGCGTACACACATGATATTAATGACTGTCAAGTCATCAATGAGATCCATGAAACATGCACAAGAGGGACTCGCCAAACTTATGTTGCTAATAATTAGGAGTATGGTGGAGGTTAATCTTTTCAAGGTTGATGACATGGCAATGGACGCAAGGGTGGGGCGAGGGGAGGGAGAGCCGAGGGAGGTTTGTTAGGGGCAAGAGCGCGAGGGGGCGGGGGGTCGTTTTCCACCTAGGACCTATTCAAGTGTGGATCTTCAGATCCCTACCAACACGATTGGCCAGTTTACCCAACTTGCACCTGTTGTAAAAATGAGCACCGTCTGGAAGAATGCCCCAACTTATGGTGGAGGTTAATCTTTTCACGGTTGAGGACATGACAATGGATGCGAGGGTGGGGCGAGTGGAGGGAGGGCCGAGGGAAAATTGGCGGGGGCGAGACCATGAGGAGGGAGAGCGAGGGGGCGGGGGGTCGTTTTCCACCTAGGATCTATTCAAGTGTGGATCTTCGGATCCCTTCCAACACGATTGCCCAGTTTACCCAACTTGCACCTTTTGTAAAAATGAGCACCGTCTGGAAGAATGCCCCAACTTATATGCAATTATCACCAAAGAACACAATGAGAAGGGCATCGGAATGATTCATGTTAAAAAAACTCTTAAGTGTTCAATGGAGACCATGCCCTATCACCCCACCAACTAGACCTCAGGTCAATATTACAACATAGAGTGGCACACATTCCCAACTAGCTTCAAATCCACCTGCAAAGAAGGTTCAACATGAAGAACCTCATGCTCAACACTACCCCAATGCTCAAAAACAAAAAAAAGTATTACATGACACGATGGCCTTGGTACGTAAACTACAAAGCGAAATTGAGTTTTTAAGGGAGAAGGATGTTACCACATGCACTGAGATGTAAAGAGAAACTATCTCAACGGATTCAAGTCAAGATGAATTTTGAGAACTTTGAAATCTTCTTATTAGTGAGAACATAGTTCCACTCTTTAAGAACTGGTTACGACAACAAATGACCAAGACATCGATTGATCGTTGTTTGAACCATGCATGACGACAAGAAAATCATGTCCAAACCAATCCTGAATGTGACAAAGAGGTCATTGTGAATGCATCCATTGATGGTTGGATGATACGAGATATATTGGTAGACACTGACACAAAAGCCAATGTTCTCATGAAGGATGCTTGAAGGAAGATGAGAAGTCCCACTCTGTAACATTCCCTGCACATTCTATTCATGGCCAACAAGACTCAAGCATTGCCTATAGGCGTTCTTAAGGATGCCACCGTCAACACCCTGGGTGTCCCGTTCAAAGGTGATTTTGAAGTAATTGAACTCGTTGAAGCAGATGATTTTCCAACTTTATTGGTGTACCACTATCTTAAAAAAATGTGGTAAACCCAACCACTTAAGCATCCATTCAAGTCATTATTTACTATGCTAATGTATTAGGTTAATTAAAATCTATTTTGACACCATGATTAACTTGTCAGGTAGTCTATAGTTATATTTGTCTAAGATCTTATAGGTTGTGATAGTTGTTATGTTGTGTCAGGTGCAAAATGTGTCAAGCAATAGTTTATTTTTTTATTCATTAATTTAGTTAGTCAAATTAGTTATATTTTAGGCTAAAGTCTTGTTTTATATAATAAAATTCATGTATGTCATTAATAGTTTTTTCATATTTTTGATTATAGTGAAATTTGGATAAATATAGATTTGTGTCAGTAGTCTAAAGTCTTGCTAGTCATAATAGAGTCATCGTGTGTCGTTGAAACATCAAATTTTCTCATTGTAAAGGACACATCATCGAGCAAAATTGACATCCTTAGGGAATGCGTGTGTCCATCGATGGGGAAGAGGGGTGACAAAGAGGAATTTTGTCATTAAAAATGGAATGCTTCTTGATCTAGACTACTAAGTTAAGTCATGCATGAGGTTGAAGGAAACAAACATAGGAGACCCATTACCAACCTCAAGCTCATCGCTAACTCAGGTATTGCAAATCTAGTTGCAAAATAAAATGAACCCAAAAGTCTAAAGAGCAAAAGAGTTGTTAATCATCAATGTTGTTGATGATTTACTCCAACTACGCAAGATGCAAGAAAAAAATCAATGCCAAGCCATCTAATGCCAAGAACTGTCGCTATTTGCAATGACCACCGTTTATGTTGTTCACAATCAAGGGGTAATGATCAAGGACAACAATTACAAATGTAAGTTCAATGACAAACTCGACACTCACTAGAGACGGACCCAATCCTCAATATTTATTTTTGGTTGTGTTTGAGTGTGCTCAATGACGATGTGTTCTCATATATGTGTGTACCTACGTTCATATGTGATGTGCCAATGTTGATGTGTTCTCACTTAAAAGTAAAACATGAACATATATGTGCATCTCTGTTCACAATTGTAGATCATCACAAATAATAGAGTCCATATATGTTGTGTTTGTGAACAAATGTGCATGTTGACATGGATGTGAATAATGAAATGTGTCCTTGTCCATACTTGAATTGGTTGATATGTTTCCTATCCATAAGATATGTGTTAAAATATATGTTTATTTTTATTATGTAGAGTATATCTTTCACTATCTTTGTACTAAAAGATAAAATGTTGGAAATAATTTGTTAGTACATCACATGATGATATTAGTTGGATAATTATTTAGCATGAATTTGTATGTTGATTATTAATAACAACTCACTACAATAGAACTTATTTGAGAAGAATAGGAACGAGAGTTTAAATGTAGGATAGAACTATTTTTATTTTGTAGAGTATATCTTTCACTATCTTTGTACTAAAAGATAAAATGTTGGAAATAATTTGTTAGTACATCACATCATGATATTAGTTGTATACTTATTTAGCATGAATTTGTATGTTGATTATTAATAACAACTCACTACAATAGAACTTATTTGAGAAGAATAGGAACGAGAGTTTAAATGTAGGATAGAACCTCCCTACATGTAGGAGTACTAGCATCTATATGTGTAATTCTTCAATTATTAAATAAACTAAGTTTTTGTGAGTAATCTCTAACCAAAAACAATATTTACAAATTTAAAAAAAAAAACACTCTTAATTTGGAAACATTTGAAAATCTTTGATGAAATAGAAGAATATTTATAATAGACGTTAATTAAGAATTCAATATGGAAAACTGTGGGGATATATAAACATCAAAAAATGTAGGCTTCATTAAAATTATCTCTATGCCTACAGTTACATAAGATCACATGCTAGCCTCTATCCACTAAGGCTCTCCATACAAGGCCATTTGCCGCACAATGACAACTTATTCTTTGTTGCAGCTTTATACATTTCCCATTGTACAGAACCTTCATAATCACATCGCAAGAAGGCAATGCTTCTTAGATAGCAGTGTAAGCAATATTGCCCTAAACAATTTTCATACCAGACCCATCCAATTATAAAAACAAATTGCATTCTCCTCTTTCCTTTTCTGTGCAACCATGCCGACAACCATCTCCTTATCTAACCCCATATTTGAGTTATTTTCCAACTACTTTAGTGTTTAAAAGGTGATCTTGTAATCGCATGAATATACGACTAACCCTTTAAAATGGTCATTTATCATTAATTCTAAATGTATATCTAAAACCTGCCAGACTTCTGAAATGTTCATCATGCAAGAAAATCTGCTGCTTTTTCCTCAATCTCTTCTCGATCCTTTATCTAACTCCAAATTTGAGTTATTTTGCAACTACTTTAGTGTTTAAAAGGTGATCTTGTAATCGCATGAATATACGACTAACCCTTTAAAATGGTCATTTATCATTAATTCTAAATGTATATCTAAAACCTGCCAGACTTCTGAAATGTTTATCATGCAATAAAATCAGAAAAGAATATGTATTAGTACCGGACAATCACATTCGATTTGAAAATTGCCAAGAATTTTTCTCTCTATGCTATAGTTCCACAATGATTATAATCTCGTTTCGATTCATGAAATACAAGGCATGCAAGAAAATCAGAAAGAAATTTTCGAGTACATAACACTTCTACAATTCTCAACATAACATGTATGATATGTCACATTCACGAAGTATATGCACTCGAGAAATTTGGAAAATAAATCTAGTAGATTAAGAAAATAAAAAATTGAAAAGCAGCTTTTTTTACTGCTAGCCAGAACTCCCAGATAACCTCCTTTTCACAAAAGAGCTTTCAAATATGCTTAACACGTTGCAGTTGTAAATGACAAAAGCTCACAACTTCCCAAAAACGCTTGTTCAATAAAATACTGGCCGTCGGAAATCACATCATCCTATTTGAAAAGACTGTTAAAAAATATAAAAACTTAATCTCATTCTTCATTACCCATTCCCTAATATTTGAATTTCTTATAAATAGGATGAATTCTACTCATCCATCAAGATATTAGTTTTAGGCGAAGCCTCTTATTTTAAACTCCTGTTTAAATTTATTGAATCTTCTTGTAGGATGCAATCTGAAGTGATGAGGAGGTGGAAGATGGTGATGCAGAAGAGCTTGTGTTGCATGAAAAGAAACAACAAATATGGGAGGATGAAAAATATGTTTCCTGAATGTATTGGAAAAATAGTTTTGGGACCTTATGGACAGATGCCTATTACTGAAGGATTTTGTTCTGCTCGTGAGCTCAATTGTTGTCGTTTTCTCATTTGATCACATGCTTACAGTGTCGAAAGCAGACAACCCCTACTCCAAAATATGGGCAATATCTGTAGTGATCAAGAACTCCAACCTTCAAGGTCATGGAGCTCATTGAACCGAATGCCTGCTATAAATTTTTTTTGGAGATCTGTGGAGCACGTCTATCCCAAGGGCTCTATTATAGGTCTTTCCAGTCATCGTTATTCTCACGTTTGGCTTATGTTATCAAAAGTTGGACTACACTGCTAACAGTCTACCTTCCCAAGTCTTCTCATTTTCACTGCTGTGCAAGCATACCGGGACCAGAATGGACTATATTGAAGCTTGGGAAGACTCTGGGCATGGTGTGCTAACATGATGAACGCCCTTCTTGGTTTGTATGGAAAATTTGTTCACCACAATGAAGTCAGATGGCCTTTTTCAATATGGCCTTGTGCATGGAGCCATTTCCATCTCTCACGAACAATGAAGAAAGCTTTGGGTATGGCGGGCTTACATGTCAAAAGTCAAAGCAAACTTTGAGTCTCCAATATTCCTTCTGCACATGCCTAAGGAATTAAGATGCTCACTCCAATCAAGTTGTAGGAAGCAATAGCACAAGCTCTATTGTTACTTCTATCGATTTTCACATTAAATAATATTTTGAAATATCTAATCTCTCATTGTTACAGTTGAGGGCCCAAAATAGATCTTTCATGCAATAATTTTCCTCGATATATTGTCAACAAGATAAACTGATCCTGATTGCTGTGTATGCAGTTTATGAAGCAAATAAAAATAAATCATCATTAACTACGCAATATTATCACAAACATAAATGTAGGAAAGTATTAGATGTATTTTCATATCAAATGTTATTTGTAGATTATGAGATGACTTAATACTTTCACTATTCTCAGTCCCATATTATTTTGATGTCGCAAGTTGGAAGGACATCCTGACTCCTTTCTATTCTTACAGACCAAAATCATACATGATGTTAAAGGGACGCCTCTTATCAATTACATGTCTAATAAAAACAAAATAGACGAGGAACAATCGTAGCTTCTCCTGTGTAATTAAAATTTAACAAATAAGGAAGAAGGGCCAATTGTTGTTTCTCCTTGCATAATAAAAAATTAACATATAGGGAAGAAGGGACACTTTGAGTGTCCCTTCTGATCAATGGAAACATTTTTATTTATAAAGGAGAATTTAGAGTTTGGTTTTCCTCTCAGAGATGAAAATAAGACACAGTTAACAGATGATGATTGTCCCTTCTCACCACTGAGAACATTTAAATATATGACACAGAACGGATGGTCGTTCCTTCTACTACATACAAATTTACAATCAAATAAATAGTCATTGATATTTCTGGTGAGTTATTTTATCTTGGCCAGGGAGAATCAAACCCCCCCGGATGGCTTGGATTCAACCTTACATTCAAACCTAGGTAGCGATGGTAGACTCTAAAAGGCATTTACTGCTATAGCACAACCCAACCAACTAATAAATAATTATCGTTGAAGCAGAGGTTATAGAAGGGGGGCGCAGTCAGCAATGTTAGGTAGTGCAGTTATAAATTGAATTTTTTAATCAGTTGTGCCATTTATTTCTTCTTTGTTGTTCTAAGGAGAGTCTTTCAAAAGGGCCGTATAACCATTTCAGTGGAAATCATTTTATTGTGAATAAGATTTTCTAGAGACCGTTTTAGTGGAAATACTCATTGGAAATTGAGAATCTGTCCTGAAACCTCCCCACCCCACTTTCCCACATCTTGTTCCTGGAAACATGGCTTATAGAACACACTCATTTCTGTAGGACCAAATGTATATCTCCTAACTAGAGAGATTGTAAAAGAGATTTAGGGGCTGCTGGAAGGTGCTGCAATGGTTTTAACCAATATAATCGCTGCCATTTTCAATACCCTGCTAGGTTGATTTGAGACGAGGTGAGTGAGAGAAGGTCACAATCCAAGACACATAGGAGTGTTACAAATGGAAATCGACATCCCAACAGTTTATAATCATGTAGCTTCACAGGGCAAAAGTAACTGATAATCTCAGAGGCAGGTTGGTTTATTGCAGCAACAGCAACCAGAGTACGTGATCGTGGGGTTAATGAGAATTAGAATGAACCCCATGTCAAATTCAAGCAATGTATTTTCAGGATGATATTGCAAACTTGATAAGCATCTAAAAGCAAGGAACTTAAAATTTGGTCCGGGTGTTTTGCTATACAGGGTTCAGTAAAACTGCAATCAATAATACAGCCTTCCATGGTTTTGACAAGATTCTCAGTTTGTATCTTGTTGTAAGAATGGTTTGTAAGTTTGGGCCAAAGAAAATATAGTGTTATCCAGATAACAAAAATATCCCATTTTTTCAAAATCAAAAACACCAAGGATTATCTGCAACCCCATAGGATGGTAGCCAACTACATAAAGGAGCAAGAAGATGACATGTTACTTCTATGTCTGAATGTAGAACTGCATATAACATAAATGTAATCATGAAGGTGATTAGTAATAAATATTGCTAAATACAAACACCTGTATATAAATATTACAAACATTGGGAGGACACAGTTCTACTATATGCCGTGCGATCCACCCAAAACATGGTGTATTGCACAGTATTTTTATCCTGTACATGTTTAGCATAAAGCTTGCAAATTAGGAACATAAGTGTCTGGCAGTGGCACTGTTGTTGAAAATAAATAATGGTAAGTCCTCTTTGCATGGAAATGCACCAGCTTAGAATCATCTATACGAAAAAGCTATTATTGCAATGGTGAAGAAGAAAGGAGATGATACCTTTAGTGCTTCATCTACTGATCAAATTTTCCTTCCCCATATATATAATATGGAATAGAGTAACATATAAGCACACAAATACAGATTGTTGACATGTAGATCATTCTAAAGAAATAACCAAAACTAAATTCTTAAATGATATTCATTTTCACATGCTGTAACAGAACTCTGAATTACCATAGACTATACTACGCATAACCTAGAAATCTTTAACATTTCATGTCATTTAGTGCTTCAGATATCCTGAGAGGTTTTAGTTCTTCTATATTTCTTTCTGCCCTTGATTTTTTTAGTTTCTTAAATCTGAACCACCCATGCAAAAGTACATAAGCTTGTTTCCATCAACCATATGATGACTGAATTTTTTATTAACATGGCAGAGTAAAGGAAAAAGATGGCTCAAGTGCAGTTAGAGGCACATAGTACAATCCCTACAAATTATATAAGTAGTGTAAATTTGAACGTGGAATCTGTAGAAGCTTATCCTAGGCCACAAAACCTTCAATATCCACCAGTAAATATTACTTTGACGCTTCTGCAGCCTCAGCAGGAGTTCTTGTTGTCATTTGATCGACAGCATGAACAGTACTTTGCATCTCTTCCCATATTGCCTTATAGACCATCCTTTGTCGATTGACGTGGGATTGTCCTTCAAAGGCTGATGATATAACATCAATGCTGATGAAAAATGCACTTGTCAATAAGCAAAATCAGAGGAGAGACCAAAATGGATCAAACAAAAAAAATAATGAGAGATTAGCAGATCATTTAATAGATGCACAACTTGTTTTACATTCATAAACTTGTTTCAAAAAAAATGTAAATGCAACAGGCAGTGTTTCTCTCTTGAACAAAATATGCCATTAGACACTTCAGAGTCGATCCACAAATGACTACACAATATTTGATTTCATATATGTATATGCCAATAGACAGGATTCAATATGAACTATTGCACTTGAGCAACCCACAATAGGGCAATGTGCACTGATATCCACACCCCAATACAGAATTAAACCAACCATGAAAACCACACACTTGCAAAAGAGGGTTCTATGGCAGAATCTCTGTGCCAGAGAAGTTTCCATAAAGCAATCTGTGTATACATGTTACATCTCACATCCACTTTGGAGAGACTGATTTATTCCTTGGAATTTCTATGAAAAGTAGAGCACAAAAGTCATCAATGAACATTGGACAATAGATCATTTCCACAGGCCACAACTTGTCACCCATACGTAACTGCTCAGTAAACACTCATGAGGCAATGTATCACATTAATATCGAAGAGTACAGGTAAAAAATTGCTACTATAGAATTCATGACATGGGGTAATGTGCAACCTTTGGCTACCCCATCAGGAAAACTTTGGTCACCAAATTCATCCTGAATGTGGGTTGAGATCACCTCCCATTGACTTTTCCTTATTTCAGCTGTGAACTGGGAAAATGTAAAAGTGAATGGGAAGAAAAGCAAATGTGAACAATTTTTGAATGCCATTGATGGCTGAGTCTAGGTTCTAACATTAACAATAATTAAGGGTTGTGGACAGCATTCACCCATCATTGGTCGATTCTTCTGGACAGCAAAACACAGACCAAAAGTAAACTTTGAAATCATACAAATGGCCAAAATTCTGGAATGTGGAATTCGAAACGTATCAGATGGAGTGCATAACATTCAATTACATCTTGGTGTCAACTTCGGTTGGTATTTCTAGGGATGTTTTTGAGCCTAAAAATATGTATGCCTCCAGCATGTGGGGCAACCTAACACATTGCTCAAGATCAACACTCGTAGCATATATGAAATGAGGAACACAATTCTATAAAATGATACTTGGGCCTTCAAAATCCAACTTTTGCAAACTATACATTGCAAACTACACCATCTAAAGTATTCAAGGAACTGAAGGACTAGACCTATTGTTCGCCATCATATTGCAACTTTGACAATATCATTTATCAAATATAAGGATGCCACCTACTCCAATTTTGCTTTAGGGTACAAAGTCACTTTTGATGAAGTACAAAACACTATAACCAGGCAAATGATGGGAGTGTCAAAAGATGGAGCATCGACAAGTTAAATAAGAACCAAGCATCCTTGTGACATCCCCAAACTTATTTATGTGGAACCCACGCTTAAAAGGGAAAGCTTTGGTTGAAATTAAGCCTCCTGTTGTAGAAAAGCTAAAGGAAAAGGAAGGCTCCTCCTACTCCTCCATATTAAAGCACAAAGTTAGATAAACCTAGCCCTATGAAAAATAGCATATGCTTTTTAGTTTCTGCATCAACAGCTGTCACTGTCTAAGGAATGAAAAAACACCTTTTAAGATGGAAAAGTCGCATGTTTAATCAAACTCCCCCAATTGTTATTTAAACCATAGTAGCAAAAATCATTTGGGGAAAAAATTGTTTTTTCAAAAGTGTTTTTTTAAAAATCGTGATTAATCAGGTAATTTTGGAAAAAACTTAAAAGTGCCGAAAAAATGCAGAAAAAGGAGGAAAAACTGATTTTGTTTTTTTTAATTTAAGGGCATTTCCATTGCATAGACATACAGATTAGGCATTTCAATTGCATAGAGAATAGATACAGTCAGTCATTGTCATCATCGCATTGTGGCGCAATTTGTCACAAATTATCTAAGCATGAACTTGACTTGGCCCTTCCGTACCACATATCACGATTTCGCACACTCCCAAGACACAGAGCAAGTAGGCATAGAACCCAAGGGCGGCAGGGTTGTGAGGCAATCCGAGCTTGCCACTTGGCAGCAATGTGTTGAGTTGAAGTTTCATGGCATTTGGCTTAGGCTTTGGTAGCAAGGCAGTCTGTGGTCTGCAAAGCAATTGCATGACGCCACATGGGTTGACCTCAAGGCATCATAACACAAAACCCAGTCCAAGGAACACGACCCCTCTACCTAGAGCCATGTGTCACCTTGTTGCAGCATCATGGCTTTTGGAAGGCACAGTATGACTTCACCCCCACGAGCTTGCGACCCACTCGGAGGGTGACAATGTCATCACAACGTTTGTTTGCAAGGGAAGGGAGCGACTTGCATTTGAAAGACCAAACAGAGCCACGATTGCATGAAGTGGTGCCACATAGCATCAAACGCCTAGCTAAGGGGACACGGCATCACCCAGCTGGCAAGGCCTATGACTCAGTCCGACATATCGTCATGTGAACTCATGGTTAAAGTTGAAGGTCGTCTTGCATGTCAAAGTACACGGATGAAGTAAAATCAGCAGGCAGCTTCTGTCATCATTTAAATTGCAAAGGGTGATTCTTGTGAGCCTTGTTAAATCATTCACATTGAATTTGATGTTCTATGCATTGGACTAGGCACTTAAATAATTAATCCACCCACCTTTTTTTAATGCCTTGATGAAGCGTAACAAACAAACTATTCCGCTATGAGCACACGTGATGAAGGATGACCATGAGGAAGACGTCTGGTCATAATTATCAGACTTGGACATTTATGCATGACTGAAATTGGAAGTATTAGCTTGAGTGAAGGCAATGCAACTGTATGACCATATAGAAGCAGCCCTAATCGTGGAAGGAAGTATTTTTTGTGGGCCCATAACCCACAAGTCCCAGGATTGTAACATGGTGTTGGTATTTGCCAAACCAAGACTGACTCAGTGGATCACCCATATTAACCCAAAAGGATTAATGTAAATGCAATATTCGTTATTGTGAATAGCGATGTACTTTTGGGTGAATGTGTTGTTAAGCATTGGGTTTGTTCCCTTTCCGTAAGCGCAAGTTAAGTTGATTAAAGGAAAAAAAAAGGCAGTTGGTTATGGAAGTAGCACATGAGAGTGCTACTAAAATGCTGCAGAGTGGTGTAGATGTCATGAAAGACATAAGTTTTGTTGATATTGCAGAAAAGGACAAGGCCTTTGCTTATGTTGAAGATTCTATACATATGGCAATACATTTTGAAAAAGACTTGGTTTGGAGCTGCACAAGAACATCTATCAATGCTTAAGAAAAAAATTCTGATACTGTAAACAACTGTATATTGACATCCAATAATTTAAAGAATAACAGTACTGCCGACATATCATTATGGGCTCAAAAAGCTGTAATTGACTCCATCACTATGCAATCTAAAAAAGAAGAGGAGAATCCAAAATAAAGCAGGAGATTTCATCAAAAACATTACACCTTCAATGACTTTGAAAACAGATATTTCTCAAAGAGAATTGTCTGTTGATTCCTTTTTCCTAAGATTCCAACTATTCATTTTAGTTGGAGA
This sequence comes from Torreya grandis, assembly GCA_037957365.1. Classification (NCBI taxonomy): domain Eukaryota; kingdom Viridiplantae; phylum Streptophyta; class Pinopsida; order Cupressales; family Taxaceae; genus Torreya; species Torreya grandis. Next base: position 3,167,131 of record JARHVA010001338.1, read on the forward strand.
ACAAAATAGTTCAGTTATCTTCTTTAAAGCTTGAAACATCATTTTCCTCTTAAGATGTATATATTAAGGATTTCACTATAAGATGTTAATTACTGGTCTCTTCAAGACGCTGTGAAAGAATAACTCAAGTCTCAGACTGTCCCATTTGAATCTTGATACCTAAATGCAATGGAAATGATTAGTCATCTTGTGGATGCTGGGCCCATCCAACCATGATTTAATTCTCTCTTATCGGTATATGTTATTTTATTCTCCACTCTAGTCAAAGCACTAGGTGTCTGAAGTAGGATTAGTTGACCTGATGGCCCATAGCGGTTTGAAAATAATGTGGTGGATCACAGGATAGTAATTGGAAGTTGAGAGTTAAAAACATTAATTTCCTTTGTAAACATTTTGAGTCTAAAAATATAGACCTTTTTGTATGCAATACATCATTCAGAAATAGAATCATATCAATTACATCAGCACCTGATAACCAGGACACTTGGTGTCTCCAGACTTTAATATACTGTGTGTTATCTGTTACACCACCAATGCCTTAACCTCTGATTTATTATGCCCAGTTCTACAGGCTATTGCCATTTCTGCATTTTTCAGCAACAGTTTCAACTGCTTTTTGGCTGCCCATTCAATCCACGGAATCTGCCCTTTGGTGCTATTTCTGTTTTGACTACAGCACACACTCACCAGATCTGGATAGATTTTCCAGATTCATTCTTCTTGTTTGCTGTTTTTCATATTTTCTGCCAATGGTCCATTTCTGTTGGGAGGGATTTACACAAACTTCTAAAGAATTTTCACTCAATTGAGCATTCTCTGCAGCTTCTCCCTTTTGTTGGCAAATCATGGGTTTACTTGCAGCAGCTCATCCCCTGTTTCATTCCAGGTCATGATTCTGCCCTTTCCGTGTATAGACAATCACAGATTCAGGATTCGTATAGCATCAAATCTCCAGGTCATTCCAATTTGTAGTTTTGCCCTTTAAGGCGGATCGACCATCTGATCTCAGAACAGGATTTGCCTCCACCATCTCTGCCATTGCTGCTCGTAGGAGGAAATGAGAAAACAATTACAAGTTCCTAAAGTTGAGTATTTTATTATAGCATATTACTTTAAAATAGTACATTCTTTGAATATTCCTTATAACTCGGGGTTGTTTTCCAAAGTCAAGTCATTTCTTTCTTTTTGCTAAGGATACACACACACACACACACACACACAAACACACATCAAAGTGAGGGACTTTAAACAAGTCTTCTAACTTGTTGGGGTCATGCTTTAGTTTTAAGACTATTAATCAAAATACTTTATGCCGAGTGCGATCACTTCCTTTTATGGGGGGGCTATTAATTCTTATTCCCTCTCTGTTTGTAATTTGTCTAGACAATACATCATTAGACTCCCCTTCATTGTAGTATTTTTTGTTGCAATCCTATTCAGTTGGTGATAAAAAAACTAATCAGCTGGAAAAATTGAATTCAGTTGTAATTCAGTTCTATGGTTTGTAATATGCATGACCAAGAAGTCAGTCAAACAAGACTCAAAAACCATGATGAAAAGACCATGCAGGGATACGAACAGGGTGGTTTTAAGATAATGGGAGGCACTAAGGATGGTCCAGACCCCAACGGACCCTTCCAACTTTTGAGAACCAATTTATCAGGCAAACTTGGCTCATATCAAACCTGTCCCCCATAAACAAGTTTGAATCAGTCAAATTCACCTGCCAAACTTAACACTCAAATTCGACTGTCAAATTCGCCTACTGCTGAATCTGCCAAAATGCAACAAAAGGAAGACAACAGCCCAGAATGGCAGTTGTGGCATTATACATCCCAACTGTTGAGATGAAATGTAGTTTCAAGTTTTCTGCATCATTTGGTGACCTAATGTATGCATAAATATGCCCATTGGGCTCTTGCTAGCGAATCAATCAACTGATATCCATCTCCATCTAGAGTTGGAGATCTGTTAACAGTTACATGCATTCCAGCTGTGTGAAGATGATTTGAAATTGTTTAAGTGGGTTAAAGAGCAAGTAAGATAAAGCATTGTAGAGGTGTTGATCTACTCCAAAGAAAAGAATTGGTTTGTAAGCCTGCCGATTTCAGTTGACATGACAAGGCACAACCCCAAGTTGCAGAAGTCTTCCCACATTGGGTATGTCCAGCATTTGAGCAAACATTACAATCATATTTTAGTTTGATTTCAAGCATAGTTTTTGGTTTACAACAGCAAGTAGTAGTAGAAAACATTAACATACAAATTAAGCATCAGGATACTTCTTTGTTTTACCATTGAATTTGTGGATGGGAAGAATCACAAGTTGGTAGTATAAGGGTACGGCATCTGATTGACATCAATGTATGCATTAATTTTGACATGTACACATTGCAATTTGAATAAAAGATGTAAATGGCAGCCCATAGCTGTAACACATAAAATAAAGCTTACGTATGTTGATTTGCAGTAGCAACTTGCATTGGATCAGCACATAGGCAATTATAAATCTGTTGAATAATTGTACACTGGAATATCCAAGTCAATTACAAATCACAAGGTGATTTGCTTGATATTCAGAATTGCAGCAATCACAAGGGGAAACCACCACTTACCTTGTCAACCACAAAGGCACTCTGCCAATGTCGGCCATGTTCTTCGAGTCAGCTTTTGCAAAGATGTTCCCAAAATCTCGTACAAAGTACATTGGAATATCCAAGTCAATTACAAGTCACACGGTGATTTGCTTTATGTTCAAACTTGCAGCAATCTCAAGGGGAAACCACCGCTTACCTTGTCAAACGCAAAGGCACTCTGCTCATGTCAGTCATGTTCTCCGAGTCAGATTTTGCAAAGATGTTCCCAAATCTCGTACAAATTGGGGACAATTCCCTCTTAAGCAAGGAGGAAATGATGATTCATCTTGCATATGATTGTGCTCTATCTGCCCAGGATGAGATTCTCTCTTAGTTTAATGCCATTTTATTTTCCACTTCAATCAAAGTACTAGGTGTTGGAGAAGTAGGATTAGTTGGAAACAAGGACAGCAAATCGAGAATAGATAGAAATAAGAGTGGCAGATATTAGTTGGATGTTAAGAGATAGAAACATTAAATGTGTATGTCAATATTTTGAGCCTATAAATATAGCCCTTTTGTGTGTAATACGTCATTCAACAATAGAATCTTATCAATCTAAATACAAGACCACAAACTTAAGTACCTACACACATCACACAATTCAATTACAAAAACACGAGATGTCTAGAATCAGGAGACCATTAACAAACCATGTCCTACCCAGCCTTACTCAAAAGTATATTAAATTATAAATTATAAATGATTTTATAAAAATAAAAGTTACCTTTCGGTATTGAATTTCAAATTTGTAGCCATCCCTTACAAGAATCCTAGCTCTGAATCGGCGATCATTCCTTCCAAGAGTTGATCCGAAATGGATGAAGGTCAGATGTATGTTTATATGATGTACCACACACCTCATAACATTGAACACCGGCTCAAGACACCAATGACATGTCAAGATATGTGGTGAAAAGATAATACAATTCAGCCAAACATACACAATCCTACATCATTGAAGTAGTACAACCAGACGTACCCAGTGGATTAATAGACCTTCATGAGAATATGAAGTTATCAAAATTTGTAGTCATAAATCACAAACAAGTATTTTCTAACCTGGACAATTAGCAGGTAGAATTCACCAACCATCAAAATGGAAACATGTGCCTCTCAAGACTCGGCTAGTTGAAAGCGCACATTATGGATATTCTGTTTCCATGGTCAAATTGGCATTTCAAATCCAACCCAATATCTGTTTCTGGTTTTGCCATGTTTGTGCATAAACAAGAGTATTTTGAATGAGTAGGGTTTCCTTTTGGCAGTCTCTGGCAAAGTTCAGCATGTTTACAGAGGTTTATTGCAGTAGCAACAACAGAGCAGATGCTGTGTGAAGTTGCAACACAACTGAGAGTGACGTCACAATGTTTCCATGGTCCATTGGAGAGCCAATTCCTTCTAATCTTTGTAAATTTCTTGGCGATTAAAGGAAACAAATGCAGGCCCTCATTTCTTGCTAGATATTTTCTCATTGTGTGTTTCTCTAGTGTATACATAGTTCCATTCTTGTGTGTGTGATATTGTTCAATGTTTCCTTTATGCTATTCCAATTTTCAGTTTATTGTAGCTTGTGTTTTGTATCAATTGGAGCATCATTTCAGTAGTTTCCATTATTTATAAGTAAGATCTACTTGTAACAGCAGTAGTGAAGCTTATGAAATCATAAATACTAGAAGTTGCCCAAAGGTGCAAGTTACACTAGGAGGGGTGTTATTTGATGTTTTGGTGAAGCAAGGTTGTGTAAAGTGAAAAGAGAATAAATCAGCAGTTGTACCTCATGCAAAACCCATGACCGCTGACCCTATTTCACCTTTTGTGCACACAGCATTAAGCAAACAATAACCTGATATTTCTTGTGGAGGTGACTGAAAAATGAGGTGGTGCGTTCCTTTATACGGTGCAGCAATGTGTTGTGCCAGGAGGAAACATTATGTTTCACGGTGAGCTCGAATAATTGTTAAGTGTTGGGGACGGAGAAAGCCATACAGAACATGGAAGCGGTGAAAGATTTCAAGGTGAGCTGGGTGGTGATGGTGAGGGAGGATGACAGCCTATTTCAGGGGATGGACTCGAAAAAGCCTGGCCAGATGCACATGCAAAGTTTAGTGACATGTCCCATATCTCAATGCAATCAATAGCTTCCACTGAACTGTTTTGGTTACCTAATGCATGATTGAAACAGGGGTTGACTCAATGGAAACAAACGTCTCTTCGTGGTATTTTGTTAACCACATGTTGTCATGGCGAGCATATGTTCAACATTGTTTCGGAAAGCAATGTTCTTTAATGCAAATGTTGAAGAATGGCTCAAGGAGACATTAAGTTCTGGCCAAGAATTGAAGCATTACAACGTAGTGGTCGGAGGATGTTGTGAAGTATATGGCGAAGAATGGCGTTGGAGAGACGAATTATGCATCGTGGATGTATATTAGACAATAATAAATGATAAAATCACCGTTGATCATATTAAACTAAAAGCTCGCCGCTGATCATATTGGGTGATAAAATCAGTGGCTAGAAGATGTTTATCATAGTAGAAATGGCTATCAGCGTAATGAATCAAGGGCACATAACCCATATTCAACAATTTCATTAGCCTTCCATCAACGAGAGCATTGCACCCTAGGGAGCAATTGTTAGTATTACATCCATATATAATATTATATAAAATTATAATATAGCAGTAATATTTTATAATATATATGTAGAATGAATTATTAATATTATATTTCTTTATATAATATAATATGATAATAATTATATTATATTATATTATATGATAATATAATATAGTGCTATAATATACTATATTTTTATATTAATTATAAACATATAATATATATACTACTAATTATTGCCATGAACATTTTCGTTGATGTTAATATTTTCTCCTCTTGTAAACTATAATAGCATTTGAAGAGCCATGTCAAATAAAATAACAATCATCAAAAATTTCCACAACATGCAAGGTGTGCCATCAAATTGACTCCCTAACCAGAAGGACTTGGCGCATTGTGCCCTTGGTATTTAGCTTCCCGATCATTCCTCGGGCATGCCTCGACATCATCTTGACATTCACCAATCCTCCCCCTACTAATATGTGTTTATGGTTGTTGTGTGCTAAAATGGGTACCCTTGCCTTGTGATTATTACCAAAAATATATGAGGATAAATAATAAATATCATTTAGGTAATGACTACTCATAAAGGTCATTTGGGTAATGACTAAAACATACACAAGTACAAATAAAAAATAAAAAAATCTAATTATATCATATAAAATTATATTAGATTAAATAGAATATAAAATATATAATAATAATATTATTATATATAGTAATATTATTACATATTATAATATATAATATTATAATATATTAATATCATATAAATTATATATTTATAATTAATAATTAATATTATATATTATATATAATAATATTTATTCATAACCCATAAATTGTAAATTGTAATATATCATAAGATTTTTGGAAATGTGTACAACCTTTTCTATAATATCATTTACACACCACACTGCACCTCATGATCTATTACATTATGTTACAGGCACAAAGAATAATTTGTTTTATATAACTACATGAACACTCCCTCTTATATAAGAAGCAACCTCGGCCAACATATCGTTCCTTGCAGTTTCTCATGTAAATGACTTGCTTCAAAAAATTATATCAGAGTTGGACTATTCTTCAAAACTTTTACAATTTCTCACTAATACAACGATACCAATCCCATACTTTCATAATATTTCGAATAGCCACATCAAATTATATCCGTTCAGAAGAAGCGGCGTCAAATTGTGTAAGCTTTGTTTTGGTATTTGTTGGACTGTTCATTGCACGATTCTCATTTCAATTCCTTATCTATAACATCCATTCGCTATAATCTGATGAAATATCAGTATGACACTCGGACCTATACCTTCGCATATGATGAACTCTGTATTTATCCTTTCTGAATATTTATTTCATAAGTTAGTCTGTGTTTTTACTGTGAGTGACGAGCAATCCGACTTATCTGAGAAGGATTTATGAGACTGGATTGCAGCGGAAAAACAAATCGCACTGATCCTGAAACCAATCTTACATGGGTCACCCGTGACAACTTTATACATGGGGGTAACACATCAGATTTGGATTGACTCAACATTGCCATTTTATGTGCAAAGGCAGCAAGTGTTTTACAAGCCTCACAACAAGTCTTGCCATCATCTCAACATCACTTCTAACATGCCCATCCACTTGAGATTACAATTTTATCTAAGTAATTATATTAGAGTTTCAGGCTTCAATTACTCTATTGAGGCACCACTGGATATGTTATACATGATTAAATTAACATTTGACGCTACACTGTCCACGAAAATGGGCGAGGAGATACTGGTTAGTTCTGGTAAATCGGTGTATATTTGCTTGATCCAAACCTCAAAATGCAACGATCCATTTATCTCTGCTATCCAGTTGAGAACCCTTAAACAAGGCATGTATAATATGGTTAAGCCACGAACCATGTTGAATTTGATGACAAGATATGATATGGGAGTTGCACAAAACCCCAAATGACACTGGAATTCTTATGTTACCGTTATTCTTTTCAATGTTTTAGAGTTTCTTTTTCTTCCTTTGGCAGTTTATGACTGATTGTTTGGGTATCCTCAAGATGATCCCCTGTGGTATCTTTACCTTCTTTCTCCCTTTCATTTGTGGCAGCTGTGTCAAGTCAAACGAAGCTAATTATTGCTAAACTTGCCAATGATTTAAAACCTGTCCACAAAACCACCCTTGTCCTCCGGAATATGCTGTCCAAGAAACAACCCTTGTCTGTCAGAATATGCCCTCCATGCAAATAGCCCTTGTCCACCAGAATATGCTGAGACAAATCTTTGCGTAGTGCTTCACAATAAAAATGCCTTGGGCGTAACAAGTTAATGTTTGTGTTTGTGAGTTACCTCAAGAAAATCATAAGCAAGTACATATCATTCAATGTAAGGGTCACTCTGTTCCTTGGTTCTTCAGGACAATTGCAGGTTTATGCCCTTAACCCAGTTGGGGGATAGGAAGGGGTCTTGGATAATTGATGTCTTTGAATCAGTAATCAGTACAAGGAAGTGGAACGCAGAAGTCAGACCCTCAAATATAGAGTATAAAGAGGACATTTAAGAAGTGAGGCTGCAGAAATTAGAATGAATATGACCAACATCTCTTTGGGTATATATAAACTCATTTCAATCCTTACTGGAAAGCTTCGTATCTCTTTTCATCAGGTCCATCAGCATAAAGGAGAAGAGGAGCACAAAGACAAAGGAGAGAGCTCAATTAATGCACCATCTCAACCATCTTTCAAGGTGGAAACCAAGGTTCTAATTCAGCCATAGGAGAGCCAAGTAGATGTAGAGAAGCTTGATCGTTGGGTTCAACAGCTTGAGTTCTACTTTAGCACGCACCATGTAAGTGAAAGGCCACATTACATTTTCCCAATTGAAGCTAGCCATTCATGCACTCACTTGGTGGGAGAGTCACTAAGATGGATTGAGATTGAACAAAGTGGCAAAGAACCACTGATTACAAAATGGGAGGAATTCAAGAGGCTCATATCCTCACAACCCTACCAGCTTGGTCACAAAGAAGAGCAGATAATCAGATGGTTTTATTTCTGACAAAAATCAAGGAAAAAGTGTGCAAAGCCATCAATATGGGGATTTCTCTGAGCAATGAGGATGCGGAGATAAAATACTTGGGAGATATTTATAGCCATAAAAGGAGAATACTTTACTCTTCAAGCCAAAGAGTGTTAATGAGGCATGTGCATGCCCGATACATAGAGATGGATAAGAGGAAAAAGCGGCAAAGTAGTTCTTTCAAATCCAATCCGCAAGATAACACCAACAGTTTGCAAGTGCTTGGCCTTATCCTGTCAGCATTTGTCCTCATCTGTTAAACCTCTAATAATGAAGACTGTACAATCTCAACTTTCCCGTTTCTCCCTCATTGTCTATTGTTGTTCATAATTTTTGTGCTTCATATTTTCTAACATGATTGATATCAGAGCCTAGTTTTGGCTCCTTTCTTTTTTGGCTGGGATTCTAGCTTTCGACATTTTTGCCTCTTAACTTTGATGCATCCCCATCCTTGTAAAACTATTTAACCTATGCTGATGACAAGTGTACCACATCAGTTTTGGTGGCTAATTTTTTTATTGCTTTCCGCTTTTCTTATTTTCTTTTCACTGTGTGAAATTATATCAGTTCACATCAGATCCTAGTTTTGCCTCATTTTATTTTTGGCTGAGATTCTAGCATTCGACTTTTTTCCTCTCATCACTGACACATTCCCAGATATGGGGGTGGGAGCCTTCAACTCTCATCTTCTGTTCTGGGTTTGGACTTCAGAACCTGCTATCGAAAGTGTGCTTCTCACACAGTCATCTCCTCATTCAGCCCAACAGATTGTAATCGGGCTTCTGTGATGCAGAAAATCTGTCACTGGATCCCTCTTAGCTGCCTTTCCCAAATCAGGTCAAACCTCTTCTGCCCCACAACATCATTAACAAGTCCATAAAGACTGTGTTGATTATGGGGAGATGACCATTCACCAAATTGTGGACAAATATTCTAGACATCTAGAAGTTTGCTGCTGAGTTCATGCCTCCATTCTGCAGTGGGTGTTTTTGTTTGTTTGTTTGTTTTTTTTTCCCCGCTCTTAGCCAACAGATCCAGATTTGGGGGCATTGTGGTGTCTGTTTGTTGCTTCTGTTTGCATATCTTCCCTTCACAACTGTTTGTAGTCTGTACCTTGTAAGAGCTATATGATCAACAACAACAAACTTATTTGAACTCAAACATATGCAGCAGATGACCAGCATGGCTAGTAATTTCTAGCTTGACAATAAAGTCTTCTGCTATTTTGTTGATTAACAAACCAAATTTCAAGTTGGACAGCAAGATATTTTCTCCCCATTTAAATGGCAAAATCAATTGGGACAAGTTGGATGCTTAGATTTGCAATATGCAGGCTTATTTCAAGGCACAGAGGACCCTTGTCGAGCCACAACACATTATAATCAGTGAAATTCATATTAATCATCAAGCACTCCCCTTGTGGCAATTTCATGTCCAACTTCTGGTCACAATAATGCAGCCAGCCATTGCCACTAGGGCAGCCTTCTGACAGACAATCACGAAGCATTTTAACCCCCTCAAGTACAAGAAGTAGGGTGCTTATCATAAGCACACCAAATATTTCAGATAAGAATGTTGTGTTCTCAAGTCCAAGAAGACAGAGGCCCTTCTTGCAGAGCATAAGACACGGTCTCGAGATTCAGAGATCCAGGTATCTAATCGCAAGTCTTCTAGTCCTCAGATTACTATCATGGTCAATGATTATTCTGTCAACAGCAGGGAAGCTCTTTTCACTCATGATTGAAGTGGTGAGGCTTCCCCCTTGTGCAAAGTGTCGGCCCAATCACCAGCAACAATATGGTGGATCCAGAGAACAAAGGATGACCAACCCTAAACCAATATCATTAAAATTGAGAAACAGTTGTTCCTTTATTGATGTGGGATGGAAGAATATTGGCAATGGATTGCTTAAATTCACTTGCAGACCTTTGACATATTTAACTCATAACCACTGCAGCAAACTATAACAAACAAGAACCTAATTAACATTAAATACCCACTTTATTAACTTATGTATTCTGGGTGGGATAATAGTCCAAGGTAATTTAATTATTGAAAGCATTAATGAGGGGTCTCCTGACAAACATCCCCACAGAACCTTTATTATTAAATTATTATATTATAAACTTCCACCCTTGTGAGAACCTAAGACTTGGCAATTTAGGACCCATTTATTATCAACACAATGCTCGATACACAAAGTCTGAGCAAATTTTCACCCATAGGGTAATTTTCTAGAGTTCAAAATCAACAAAGAAAAATTGGAATTTTTTTATGCCCTGTGGATAATTATATTGTTGTGATTGCCTCGTTGAGCTGATTGTTTTGACATATAACTACAATGAGCATTTTCTGGAGCACCGGGACCCTTTTTTGTGATGGTTGTGACAACCCGATCCAAAACCAAGAACATAGAGCTTATTGACTTGAGATCTGTAGTCACTGATCTACAACAAATGATACATGGCCTCAATGCACAAAATTCAGAATTCTCAAGCAAGCTCAAAGTTGACAAGCATTCTGAGGGAAGTGTGTGCCAAAATTGGACTTCCCTAAATTTGATGGTACCAACCCTACAAGTTGGATTTATCGTGCAAAGTAATACTTTAGTCTAAACAATACATTGGGGGTAAACAAAGTGCGTATTGCCTCTTTGCATTCGAAAAAGGAGGTCATCCGATGGTACCAGTGGTATTAAAAATATCATGAAGAACCAACTTGGGACAATTTTGTTAAACTATTGTTGGTTTGATTTGGTCCTTGTGCCTATGATAATTTCACCAAAGCCATTACCAAACTCAAGCAAACAGGAACAATTCGAGAATGCCAAACCGAATTTGAAAAACTGGCAAATCAAACTTAGATTATTCAACAATTTATTTAAGAGTTGCATCATAAGTGGCCTCAAAGATACGATTCGCGACAAGGTAAAAAAATTTAAAACTTAAGAACATGACGGAAGCTCTAGGGTTCGCCAAGTTAGTTGAAGATAAGCTCATAGCACAACGTTGTTATTCAAATTATGTTCCCTTCAAACCATCCCCATCACAACGCAACATAACCCCACCTCCAAACACAACTCCCATTAACACCTTGTGGAGGTTGAAATGCGAGCGTGTCGAAAAAAAGGGTTGTTTTTAACTATGAAAAAAATTTCACACGAGATCACAAATGTGTTGAACAGAAGTTGTATTTACTAGATGTCGAGTCGCCTCTTGATACAGATGAATGGCAAGATGCTCAAGAGCCCCAAGAAGAGGAATCGAAAGCAGAAGAGGCGAGCCATACACATCCCCACCCAAAAATTTCAGTGTAGGCCTGGGCGAAGATAAGCACTCCTCAGACTATGAAGTTAGAAATGTATTTCAAGAAACACCCCCACTTTTCAAGCATGCATAATTTCGTTGACCCTTGGCTAACCAAACAAACAGAGTATTTTTTGTACCCCTGTTCAAGCTTTGAAGTTATGATTGTTAATGGGGAACGTTGCCTTGTAAAGGAAAATGATGCAACATCCGTATTTCAGTGAGGGACCATAACCTCAAATTGGACATGTTTGTTTTGCCCTTGGAAGGATGTGATGTTAGTTCTTAAGGTTCAATGAATATGCGACCTTGGACTAATTTTGTGGGACTTCTCAGAACTCTAGATGCTATTCTCCGATAATGGGTAGTAGTACACATTGAAGGGGCACCTGTTGAGATCAACCAGTGTTATAAGCTCACACTGTATGGAATATCTCCTTAAGAAGGGCTCTCATTAACTAGTGTCATAATCCCACACCATATGGAAAAACTCCTTCAGAAGGGCTCTCATGGGATCATTGCTCAACTATGTTCCGTTTAGCTCAACGCGCCCCTTGATTCTAGCCAGTGAGATGACTTAAAAAATATTTTAGTCAATCATGCGACTCTATTTGAGGAGCCCAAATAATTAGCACCTCAATGGCCTGAGAACCATGATCTGTAAACTAGGTGGATAATTTACACTTATTTCACCAACATGAACCCCATATAGTTAGCTTACTAACAATTGATTATATGACTATTATGTGCTAATAAACCTACCAAAACAGAGATGAACAAGTGTTGGAAAGGAAATGTACAACCTACGTAAAGTGGGTGAAGCAAATTGCACTCCCCTTCAACAATGTAATGCAAGAGTATACAAGGTACTGCCAACTTCAGCCTATATGGACATAACTTTCACTACCATCCTATCAAAAACTCATACAATTGAGCTTTGCACTTACAAAACACTTCTTTGTACTTCCACACACTTGAACCAATCATATACAACTAACAACAATGAGAATAAAGAGAACCAAGACCCAAACTAGCTAATAATGATGTGAATCCAATTTCTTTGTCTCTCAATGGCTCTTCTATATCTTCTTTGCCCTGCCAAGACCTCTATATGGGCCCTCTCAACCCTGGAACCCACCAAAAAGTTGAAACGAGCCATCAACTGGAGAAGAAATGTTTGCAACTATTCATTTTACATGCATTTTCATATAGTAATTAAATCGACAAAATCTACAAACCAAGGGTTACGCAACCATCGTCTGCAAACATCAGCGGTGATGTTCTCATCACTCTACAATGGGGTGGTTACGTAACAGTTGGGTTGGTTTCGTAACTGCCACCCTACACAATGCAACAGTTTCATCATCTAGCGAATTCTCTGTTTTGAGAGCCTGAAACCTTCTATTTGATCAATATGAGTGTCTGGATCCCCCCACACTGTTTCTGCCACTGAAGCATCTTTGAACTGATGTTTTGAGTACAAAGTGTCTTACATACATGTCTATAAGCATGCTTTACATACAATTGGGCATACTAAAACTATCTAGTACACAAAACTAATATACTAGGATCCAAATTTGGATCATACCTCCTCAATTAAGTCCCTAAAATCTTAAGAACCTCTATGGTGAGGAAATTTCTTTCCCCACTTCTTGACCCTCTCTTGAACTTGGTGGTGTATATGCTAAAATAATTTTTCAGCCTTGCGAACTATTGATTCCACCTTTTCATGCCCCTTGCGTGGCTCACTTCCTTGCCAAGGAAGACTCATATATGAAAGCAAACATCCTGGCAATAACTCCACCTCATGTTATTTTTTAGTAGACCTACTATGAGTATCCTTGCATTCTTGCTTATCTTTCAAAATGAAGAAATAAAACTTCCCATTAGCATTAAGCAACTAGTTACCTTGAGTGGAATTTACAAGATAGAGCTTAGTGCCTTCACAGGAATTTATGGTGTATCTTTTCCTATATTTAACCAAATAGGACTGATTAGACATCCTCTTGAAAATAACATCTCTTACATACATATAAGGGCTGCCAAAAACCATTCCACAAATGTCAACAAGTGCAACATCCACTACAACTTCATCAATGAAATGTTCACTTATTGCAAAATTGACTCTGCATTGTTTGGAAACCCTTATCTCTACTATTTGTTTCAGCCATCCTAGTAGCACAAGGATTAAGATGATCATATGCTTTCAACCCAAGTGTTTCTACCAGCGCTTTGCTAATTAAATTTGATTGAGAGCAAGAAACAAAAAGAGTATCAACCTCTGTCATCTTAATTTGAATTTTGATATGGAAGAAGGTTCACCTTTGTCTTGAGCATGATGACTATCCAAACATACCTTTTTCTACATGGAGGTACAACACAACTTATCATCCACATCTACATTACAATAAATCTCTTCTCCTTGAAGTGACATCATGGCCTTTTTCTTTTTCTTCTTGTTTTAAAACGGATGCAATTATGGATGTAACTTCCAACACTTAACCTCGTAGTGGCAATCAATATCACAATGCCCACAATGTTGTTGAGTATCCTTCTTGGCAGCCATATAAGTAGCATTGACCCCACCTTTCTTCTTTGTAACTTTGGAAGACTTAGGATGAGGATAGACCCTTATTCTCATCCATCTCAAGATAGTCGGCTTGAGAACAAGCATTGTCTATGTCGCTTGGCTTGGCAAGTAAAGCGGGCCTCCTTAAGTGACTATGCAGCCCTCCAACATACTTCATGAGCATACCACAATCAAATGCATCTTTTCCCATTTGGACCACCTTTTTACAGAACTCATTTGTATAGACCTGCACACTTTAGCATTCTTGATGCCTCAAATATCGTCAATCAATATTCCTTTCCTCATCATAACAAATAGGATAAAATTGTCTCTTAATTAAAGTCTTAAATTCATCCCACTTACTAATTGGTCGTAGCTTCTTAACATGACTAGCTAACTTCAACCTTGCAAAAAAAATTGTTGCTATTCATTAATTTGATGCAAATTAAAGTATGCTTCTAATTCAGCTCACCAATGATCAAGCTTATCTGCATTTACCTCACCTTCATATGGCTGAATATCAATCTTCGCCCTTGCTTTGAATGGAGCTAGAGCTTGGTTGGATTGGGACTTCTCTTTCTCATGGTCGGAAGCCTTAAGCTCCTCACTTGCTTCAGAAGTATCCAGAGAAACTCCCAACTTTGCCATGACCACCTTCATCTTTTCCCAAGCTCATTCATGGATTGAGATATGCTTGCAAGATCCTCTTCCAATTTGTGGAATCTTCCTTCACCATCTTTAGGTATCCTCTCATCTTCAGAAGCCATACTTCTCAAATCTCTCTTCCACTTTCATGTGGATATCTCTTGTTGTCAAGAGACCAAATCACCTTTTCCAATAGCAATTTGTAACTGGCATATATCTGCAAAATGATAATCAAACAAACCACACACTATGGAACACCAGCTAGCTCTGATACCAATCTGATCCGTAAACTAGGTGGATATTATGCACTTAATTTCACCAACACGAACCCTATATAGTTAGCTTACTAACAACTGATTATATGACTATTATGAGCTAATAAACATGCCAAAACAGATATGAACAAGTGCTGAAAAGGAAATGTACAGCGTACTTAACACGAACATTAAGCGAAGGAATGAGCAAAGCACATAATAAACGCACAAGTTATTATGGAGAAACCCAATGTGGGAAAAACTCCAGTGTGTGAGGCAAATTGCACTCCCCTTCCACTATGTAATGCAAGAGTATACAAGGTACTACCAAATTCAGCCTATATGAACAGAACTTTCACTACCGTCCTATCCAAAACTCATATACACATGTGCTTTGCACTTACTAGACACTTCTTTGTACTTTCACACACCTGAACCAATCATATACAACTAACAACAATGAGAATAAATAAAAAGCACGAACCAAACTCACTAATAATGATGTAAATCCAATTTCCTTATTTCTCAATGCCTCTTATATATCTTCTCTACCCTACCAAGGCCTCTATATAGGCCTTCTCAACCCTGGAGCCTGCCAAGAAGCTGAAACGAGTTGTCAATTGGAGAAGAAATGTTTCCAATCGTTCGTTTTCCATGCATTTTTGTATGGTGACGAAACCACTGAAATCTATAAACATGCGGTTACGAAACCACTAGGGTGGTTATGCAACCACTGCTTGCAAACATTGGCAGTGATGCTCTTGTCACTCTACAATGGGGCAGTTACATAACTGCTAGAGCAGTTTTGTAACCGCCGCCTTGCATTAATGAAGCGGTTTTGTCATCTGGCGAATTCTCTATGTTTTGATAGCCTCAAACCTTCTATTCGATCAATATAAGAGTGTATGGATCACCCCCACACTGTTTCTGCCACTGAATCATCTTTGAATTGATGTTTTGAGTACAAAGTGTCTTACAAAAGTGTCGATAAGCATGTTTTACATACAATTAGGCATGGTGGCACCATCTAGTACACTAGGATCCAAATTTGGATCAAATCATAGCATTAAAATACTTCTAGGGAGTAACCCTCAAACATTTAGCTGTACCACTACCGTTTTCTTCAAATAAAAGAATTTGAAAATTTGGTACAAGCTAAAAGCAAGAGTAATTCACCCAAAGCACAAGTCCATAATCTTCTCTCAATTTGCTTGTCTGAAAAAAGGATGGGTCTTAGCGACTGCATCGATTTCTAAGAATGGAACAAACTTAACATTAAGGACAAATTTCCTTTCCCGATGACTGAACTCCTAGATGAGCTTCATGGTGCCCAATTCTTCTCCAAAATAGATTTATGGTCAGGTTATCACCAGATACACCTAAATGAAGAAGATATTCCCTAAACAACTTTCCGAACTCAAGACATCCACTATGAATTTCTAATCATGCCTTTCGGGCTTATCAACAATTCAAATATTGTTGAATAAAGGCTTTCAGCCCTTCCTACAGAATTCATCTCGGTCTGCTTTGATGATATCCTAATCTATAATGAAACTTGGGAAGATAGTTTACATCACCTCGACACAACATTTCAACTTCTCTCTAACCACTAGTTATGTGCAAAACGATCCAAGTGCTCTTTAGGTCAACACGAAGTTGAGTACCTCAAGCATGTTGTTTCAGCAATATGCATCAGAGTCGACCACGAGAAAATGAAGCCATGAAAAATTGGCCCAAGCTTAAGACACTCAAAAGCCTTCCCAAAATTTTGGGCCTCACAGGAGAACTGGGTATTATAGAAAGTTTGTCAAGGACTATGGCAACATCGCCTCCCAATTGACTACAATGCTCAAAAAGGACACTTTTTGGGGTCAAAGGTAGCAATATGAGTTTTTAGTGTATTGAAACATGCTGTGTACTACAACTATTTTAGCAATGCCAAATCTCTCCAAGAACTTCATCATTGAAAGTGATGCATGTGGCAACGGACTCAGCGCAATCCTCATGTAGGAAGGATGACTCGTCGCATTTACCCTCAAAGCTCTCATAGGGCAAAATCTGGTATGTTTTACATATGAAAAGGAAATGATGGCAATACTCTATGCGGTCAACAAGTGGTGACCAACCTAGTAGGGCGACATTTCAGGATCAAAACAGATCATCATAGTCTAAAATAATTCTTAGAACAAAGAGTCTCCTCATTGGATCAACAAAAATGGGTCACCAAATTGATGTGGGTATGATTACGAAATCACCTATAAGAAGGGAAGCGAGAATGTGGTTGCAGATGCACTCTACCTCAAATACAAGTAGCAAGCAACGCTCTATGCATTATGTGTACCCATTTCAGAATGGATGCACGACATCCAATAGGAATGGCACCAAGACAACACATACAACAACTCATCCAACAATTGTCAATCGACCCTGCCTCCAAACCCAACTACACTTGGTACGAACAATACTTATGATACAAAGGCCACATTTTTTTAATTCTTGGGCTAGGGTTGTGACACAATATTCTGCACAAACTGCATGCTTCACCCTCAGCTAGTCATTCGAGTTTCCTGAAAACATATGAACAGGTTCATCGTAATTTCTTTTGCTAGGGAATTAAACAAGACATCCACAAATTTGTCAAAGACTGTGATACCTGTGAATGTCACAAGGCCAAAACAGTGGCTAACTCCTAGCTTGCTATAGCCACTACCCATTCCTACACGGCTCTAAACAAATATTTCAATAGATCTAATTGAGAGCCTTCCGAAATCTAGGGGCAAATTAATCATACTAGTGTTAGTGGATCGCTTCTTGAAATATGCCCATTTCTATGCCTTGGCCCATCCCTACACCTCTTTGACCATCACCCAAACCTTCCTTGACCAAAATTTCCACCCCCATGGCATTCATGTTTCTATTGTCTATAATAATGACTCAACTTTTACCAGTCATTTTGGCAAGAATTATTCAAGAACAGGATCACAATTGAAAATGAGCTCTGCATATCACTCGCAAACAAATGGCCGAACTGAAATTTTCAACAAATGCTTACAAACATATCTTTTATAATTCACCTCTACCAAGTAGAATCATTGGGTCAAGTGGTTACCAATTGTTGAATGGTGGTACAACATTGCATATTACACGGCCACCAAAATGTCCCCTTACAAAGCAGTCTATGGTCAAAATCCATCCTCTCTCCTCTCTTACCTTCCAAACAGTTTTCATGTGCAAGCAGTTGTCACCACCCTTAGTGCGCAGGAATATGTTCTTTGAGTCTTCAAGGAAAATCTCAACCTGGCTCAAAGTCACATGAAACAACAGGGTGATCAGCACCACTTGAAACGTGCTTTCCAAGCAGGGGATATGGTTTTCCTCAAATTACAGCCCTATAAACAGTCATTTTTTAAAATGAAGAGTCGTTAGAAACTAGCTCCAAAGTTCTATGGACCTTATAAGGCTCTTCAACAGATTGGCCCTGTAGCCTGCAAGCTGGAACATGCATAGGAAGTAGTAGTTGGCTAGCATATAGTTAGTATAAATTAGTTGCATAGACTTTTGTAAAGGCATTCACGAATTATATCACATTGAGCTTGCCCCCTCAAAAAGGCCAGCAATAGTGTGATACAATTCTACCCTCTTCTAATGCAATATAGTTATCTTCCATTTCATTTGCAGTATATTTTCTTGTATTTCAGTATTAGTATTCATCTGTTTGGAAGAAGCTTCATATCAGAATTTTGAATACTTGCTATGGTGCTCGAAATGAATCGACATGCAATAAAAACATCACACAATAAAAGAGATACAAGATACACCTTGCAGAAACCCAATGCAAGAAAACTACAGCATGGAAATGAGGTGCCTCCTCCATCACCAAAAATGCAAGCTTACAAGCTCACAAGACCATTGGCTTCTACAACAACCCATCTAGCTTTGTTATACATCCAATTCTCTATGGTTTTTGCAAATTGCACTTTCCTACAACCCTCTGCAACTCAACTCAACTTTGACTAATGATTAAGCTTCCTCCACGGCTCATCTTTTAACCCAATACATGTTGTAAGGTGACGCAGAAGACTCCAAAACTTGAACCACCTCAACACTTGAGATGCCAATCAACCCAACTTCCATTTTGGACGGTATGTCCTTTTATCTTTTCAAGGATGAGTTCAAATGTGAACATGCCCGTATATGATGTCATGGTGATGGGTTGGGACCACCCCATATACATATTTGTTTTGAGCTGTCACAGAAACAGGCTCTGTCTGGACCTAATCCAGCATGTATGTATGAGTGACAAGTTCAGTTCGGTCTAAATCTGCCACTGATGCAGATGTGACAAGTTCAGGCAAGATTACAAAAGCAAACTTCCAAAGGTCATAACTTTGTCATGCTTGCTTCATCTCTCGTCCCATTTGAAGCATTGGAGAGCAATGGAAGAGCTTTGTCCATTGTTGGTGGTTGCATCAAGTTTTTGTTTGAATTTGCCATTGCTGAATAGCAGCAAACATTAAGTATTTATATTCAGCTTATTTTGCCATATATGGAATCCATTAAGTGCATTATGGCGATACAAAGTTAAAAACCATCTTTCTAAATATGACTGAATTCAAGTGATCAATTTCTGATCACAAGGGCAGCTACAAATTTTTGCTGTTACTATTTGGCATACTAATGCTCCTACATTTCAAAATATAATAAAATTGGTTTTCATCCATTTATCAAATAATAGATCCAGAAAAGATAGAAGTTGTGACACAATGACCTACTTGAAAAAAAAAGAGGATTGAGAGGATTCTTGGGTTACTAGTTAAAGTTTGTTAAAAAAAATGCACGCATTGCAGTGCCACTAACAGGCTTGTTGAAAAAGAACTCATTTGAATGGTTTAAAGCGTAAACTCAGGCACTCTGGCAAAGACAAGAAGCACTTACTTCAACTCCAGTTCTAGCCACTTTGGACTTCATCAAGACATACTGTGGAAAGTGAGGCTCAAGGGCAAGGTACTGGAGCAATATTGATGCAAGAATGATGTCCTTTAGCCCTTGAAAGTACTCTGCTGAAAGGTAAGAACTTGTTAAGACAAACACATGAAAGGGAGATGTTAACCATAATCAATGCGGTCAAACAATGGTGCCAATATGTCATGTTTAGATACTTCAAAGTCAAGATGGATCACAAGAGTCCCAAATACTTTTTGGAGTTGTCTTCTGAGGATCAACAGAAATGGATCATGAAGTTTTTTGTATATGATTCTGAGATCGTATATAAGAAAAGTAGGGAAAATGTGCCAGTAGATACACTTTCAAGGAAAGATCAAGGGAAGAAAATGATGAGGTTCTCTTCTGAGCAATATCCATACTTCAACCAGATTGAATAAAAGCAACACAGTTGGTAACAGGATCCTTCAACTCATCAGCTCATCTAGTAACAACAACAGGATCTGAACTCATCAGATAAGTTTGAATGGATGGTGATCCTTTATGGTATAAGGGCAAGTTATTCTTATGCAAGAGCTCTGATTTGAAGAACCAGATTTTCTCAGTGATGCATCTATCAACAATTGGGGGACACTCAGGGTTCTTCACAACTTATCACGGGAATAAGAAGGGTTTTTTTGTGGGGGGGGGAGAGACTGAAGGGTGTGATGTACAGAAATTTTTGGTGGAGTATTCAGTATGCCAGAGAAGCAAAGGTGAAACAGTCAAGACCCCAGGACCATTGCAGCCACTGCCCATTACCGAACAGCTTTGAGAGAACATCTCAATAGAATTCACTACTAGATTGCCTAAGTCAGAGGGAATAAATGTGAAAATGGTGGTGGTGGAAAAGCTCACCAAATATGTCCATTTTTGTGGATTGTCCCATCCATTTTTAGCCAGTACAGCAGCAGATCCACCTTCACCAACAACTTTTGGACCGACTTATTTGCCACATCAGGCACTAAATTGGCACATAATTCTTCTTATCATCCTCAAGCCTACGATCAAACAGAGATTGTAAAAAATGTTTGGAAGGGTACCTTTGACTTTTTGCCTTTGATAAGTAATCTCAATGGCAAAAATGGCTTCTGTTGGCGGAGTGATGGCATCACATTTCATTTAATACTTCAAGCTGATGACACCATTGGAAGAGCTCCAAATCCTCCATTATTTCCTATCTACAGGGTCATTCCAAAGTTCTATCAATGTAGAATCATCTTCAACACCAATAGAACATCCTTCAAATCTTCTAGTAGACTCTGGCAGTGGCTCAAAATAGGATGAAGCAGCATGCGGACCAGCATAGGCGTCTGAGGCATTTCTAAATAGAAAACTATAGCTTCATTCATTTTTAGCCTTACAGGCAGATCTCCTCAGGGAACAAAATAGAAACAATCTAGCACCAAAGTTCTATGGTCCCTACAAGATACTCCTAGAGAAAGCTAGCAATTTTGAGATATCCCCTTCTCCGAGGATCTGCCTTGTTTTTCATGTGTCGTGATTAAATCATTGGGGATAAACTTGCATTCCAAATACGACTTCTAAAGCTTGATGAAGAAGGAAAAATATTCATCACAGAACCAGAAACTGTAATCGAACAGTGAGTAAAGCAATTATGTAACCGAGCCATCCCCAAATACCTCATAAAGTGGAAGAAATTGCCGCCAAAAGATGTGACATGGAAAGATAAGCAATTTCTACAGAAGCATCAAGAAATGTTAAGCATTGAGAACTACACTTTTCTGAAGGAGGTAGAGTGGGCATGTTACGCTCCTAGTCATTTACTTATGATTTATATAAAATAGTTGACGTGGAGTACATAACCCTTGACTAGCCTTAAAGTAGCCTCTAGATTTCAGAAAACAAATAGTCGGTTTAATTAGGACTTTGGGGTCACCCCAACCTAGTTATTAGTATAAATAGAGAATAGCTATCAGCTATCAGTTCTCAAATCATCAATTGTAGAACTTTATTGTTTGCTTGTACTGATTTAGAGGTTGCCCCTCGAAATGGCTCTGCTTCATATTTCAGCTCTTCAATATTTCTGCTATCTGCCTTCATCTACATCTTGGATTTGTTCTATTTTCCTCTATGTGCATTTGGTGTGGAATTGCTACTACTGGCTCTGTTATTTTTTTCACAATATAGTAAATATATATGTATACACAAGTCATATCAGAAACCAATACAACTATGTTAAAACCTTTTTTTTACATGGTAAATGTTGGGTGAGGTTGTGGACCACCTTTAATGCAGGGAATGGGGCAAGCCTGGACTGCATTCTTAAGATTTATAAAGATGGGTCACACTCAAATGTGCCCCATAATTGTTACATCGCAACTTTGCCATGTGTCCACTAGAGTTATGAGCTGCCTTATTGCAGTGAAAATAATTTAAAATATGCATAACAATATTACAAGTGCCTCTCGTCACCAGTACATAACAAGCCCTTTGACATAGCTATGTTATACATTTAACACACAGAAAGAACATGACGACCATGTTACCTTGAGTGGAAAATAGTAAATCGATGGGCTATTGATACACAATCTAAAAAATGTAAATAAACTAATTATTCATTACATCTGAACTCCAAAAAAAGCTAAGAATGCAAAATTGGACGAGTTGTTCTCTAAATCAAGTTGAGGAAGCAACAACCATACCTCACATGACGACCATCCCCATAAGCATCTTTGACAATGACTTCTTCAGCATTCAATTGCTCTTTTATCTATGTGGCATTTGCAATCGATGTTTAAAAACAATTAACCAATATTATGTCAAGAAAAAAGGACCAGTAAAATGCATACAATTCCTAAAAATCAAAAACAAAATATACATGAGAAACTAGCTTCAAAAAAACAATGAGAGTCTAATTATTTTCTGTCAACTTAATACTAGATATTAAATCACATAAATGGCACTATTCAAAACAATTTCTATCAAATTTTGTCATGGATGAAATTATTTACACTTGCTAGATGATATGATATTTGTTAGTCACAAGACAATATTCCAATAGACCATCAAATGTCTTAATAAAAATACTTTAAGCCAATACAAAGGGTTGGGAAGCTATCAATAATTTTGAGCCAATTCACTATTGCATACTAGCTAGAAAATATGGGATTTATGAATTAATGGATTTATTAGCTCATTATACATGTGATATGACTCATATTACGTATATATAGATCAGGAATCCCTTTGATAAAACTTATTGTTTGATACTTCAAAGAAGTATAATGAATAATACTCACTTCCAATAACCATGGTGATTTGTCCAACAGACAAGACAATATTCCAATAGACCACCAAATGTCTTAATAAAAATACTTTAAGCCACTACAAAGGGTTGGGAAGCTATCAATAATGTTGAGCCAATTCACTGTTGCATACTAGCTAGAGAATATGGGATTTATGAATTAATGGATTTATTAGCTCATTATACATGTGATATTACTCATATTACGTATATATGGATCAGCAATCCCTTTGATAAAACTTATAGTTTGATACTTCAAAGAAGTATAATGAATAATACTCACTTCCAATAACCATGGAGATTTGTCCAACATAATAAGAGGGGGAATTCAAGAACAAATGAAAAAATATGAAAAATAATTGCAAGCCAAATGTCAACATTTTTAATGATGAGAAAGAAGGGAGTAGAGCTCTCCCTCTTGACAACCAAGAGATTCATGAACACCTTGTTGGGATCAATGATAAACAGGAAAATACAAACTCTAAGCATACTAATTCGAAATGGATCAACAGTCATTCGTGAGGCCAAGATGTCATTCCATTCACGTTGGAATGAAGGGTGGCAACAAACGGTTCTAAACGGCTAGTTGACTGTCGGTGGCTAAGACACCGATCACTGGGAGTTCATCACCCAAATGGCAACATGAGGACTTAAAAATTCATATAGGTGTACTACACATCAAAGAGCCCCTCCCTACAATTAGGGTAGAAATGGATAAGTTATGATGGGCTTTCAACTCACTAATTGTGAGCAAGCACCGAACAACATCAAACTGAAGGGTTTTTGACTCACTAATAGGTTTAATTGAAGAGAGTTTGTAGTTTTTCCCATGCCTCCTTTGCTGATACTTGTTGTCCCCCAAAAATATCACTCATTTTTGGGACAACATTTGAACTATTTTGGTCCTACAGACCAAAATTGTCTCTTCCCTTTTCAAAATTTGTCCCGGGCATTCAAATTCCTCATTTTTCAAGCTTCTCAGAAATCTACGAACTCTGCAGGCTAGAATCTACGGACTTTGCAGGCTTAAATCTACGGACTCAGCAGGCTTGAATCTACGGACTCTGCAGGCCAAGTTCAACAGGCTTCATAAGTTGATTTCTACGGACTCTTTCAAAGTTAGAGAAAACTACAGACTTGGTTTCTACGGACTCTGCAGGCGGGTTCAATCAAAAGAATCAGTTTCCAACCCTTAGTCATTTTCGGGATTGGTTCAGCACCTTGGTTCAATCAAAAATCTTCATCGGCAAGCACCTAAGCAAAGAAGGCTTGAACCATTGAACCACTTTGGTTCAAAGGTTCAATGAGTTCAAAGTTCAATTGGTTCAACGTTTGGTTCAACCAAGCGGTTCAACGTTTGGTTCAATCAAACGGTTCGCTCAGTTGGTTCAATCAAAGGGATCATCGACTTAGTTCAAAGAAGCCTCCCGAAGGACAAGTGCCCTTGCGGAGGGCACTTGGTCGACAAAAGTACCATTCGGAAGGGTCATTTTCAAAGAAGGCCGCAAAGGTAAATTCTTTCAGAAATTTTGTTTAAGGCTAACAAAGACATAATTCTTTCGGACTTTTGTCCAAAGGAATTCCTTCGGACAAAAAGTTCGAAAGAATTCAAACAGGCTGCGGGAAGAAAGCCCGAAGGAGTTTTTCAAAGCCAAAGAACAAAACGATAATTCTCGCGGACTTTTTGTCTGCGGGAATTTGCCCGCGGACTTTTTGTCCGTGGGAGAAGCTGCAGGAGGAAATCTCGAAGGAATTCGCAAAGGCCAAGGCAAATGGAACAATTTCCGCAGACTTTTTGTCCGCGGGAAAATGCCTGCGGGAATTGTCCGCAGGAAATATCCGCGGGAAATGTCCGCGAAGACTCTAAGGAAAAGGCCGCCGAAGGACCCCGAAGGGTAGGTGCCCTTGCGGGGGACTCTCGGTTACCAGATTGAAGGGTCACCTTCCCTTCAGGAAGATGTAAAACCAAAAATCCGAAAGGTCACCTTCCCTTCGGGAGGATGCAAAATAGGAAAGCTGAAGGACCAAGGGGTGACACGCCCGAAGACGTCAAATTCAAGACAACGAACTAGCCGTTGAAAACATAGTGACGGGCGCGCGAACGTCAATTTTAAAGCTCATAAAATAGCCGTTGATCCTTTGAATCTACAGACCCGAATGCATTCACAGGGTTTAAGGCCAAGACCATTAGAAAGCGAGGAAGGAACAGAACAGTCAATTGAATCCAAGACCCGATTCAATTAACCAGAAAAGAAGGAAGGATCAGATCGCCAAGTGGACATTGAAAGTTGCAAACTTTCAATAGCGTGACTTGTTTCTCTGCATTGAGAAAAACAAATGGGTAGATGCCCCTAATTTCCAGCCTATCTTTCTAACAGTTTTCAACGCAAAATGATGTGTTACTGTTCCCGAGTCCTGCTTGAAGAGGCTATATAAGGGACTCTCTTTTATTGTAAATATATCTCTCTCTGATAATCAGAAACGAAACTCTACCCAAATTGAAAGGCATTACTGAGACTTTGAGCTCAAATTGTTGATCATATTTTGTTATTGGAATAAGAAAGCAAGTGACTTTTCAGACTTTGTGCTGTGATATCTTTGTTGTTGGGGAAACTGTTCTTATGTCTTTTTCCTTAATATATTTTCTGTTCCTTTAATTCAACAAGCAAAATTAGTGAAAGTAGTCAGGAAGGTGTCCTGAAGTCAACTGTGGAGAGACTTTGTGCCTCTATAATTGTCTTTAGTGTGTTTTCTTTTCATTTATGTGTAAAGGACCTTGGAACGACTTTGTGCCCTCATTGTCCTTCGTATCTCACTCTTGGGCAATTCAAGTAGAGACTTTGTGCTACATCTCAATTTGTTGGTTATTACGTCCTTGGTTACATTTTGCTTTTACTACCAGGAGTATTCTTGTGGTTTGCTGAATATTACTTTTGAAAAAAGATGAGTGCTTTCTGTCATTTCTCTTGAGTTTTTTCCTTTGATTTGCACGCATCATCTCTGAAGAAAGAGAGATGGATGGTTTATCCTACCCTTCAGTATTATTTTTTGTTTATATATATATATATATATATATATAGGGAACCTCCCCTTGATGAGAGGAGAGATTAGTCCCCTTTTGATGTGGTAAACCTACACATTTGGACGACCAATCTTCCTACTTTGGCTGATCAAACCTATTTTGTTTATCAGTACGTTGATCGACAAAATATTCAACCAACAGTTTTTGGTGACTCCGCTGGGGATATACATAATTCTGTGCAATTTTGAACCTCAAATTTCAAATTGAAACATCACCTGTCTTACCCATTATCATTATAACCCTTATCCATTACAAATTCTGGCGACTCCGTTACTTGTCTTACCCATTATCCATTTATAGCCTTACCATCTTCTTCCACCTCCGTTATTTTATCTGGTCTGCAAAACCAGCGCTGCTGGGAACGAGTGCACAGTTTAAAGCCTCAAGTTTTAACTGAAGCAAGGTCAATTCTTTTCCATTTTTGTTTCACAATCTAACAAATTCAAGGTATACACGAAGCCAAAGGGCTAAAGATATCGTTGATCCTATATTAGAGTTGGTACAGAAAAGTGATTTTGATCTGTTTCCTTCACCATATCGTCTCCAACGAACCAAGAGCTTTCCTCCTACTAAAGTCAGATCTCCATTGCCAGACGAAGTATCTACTTCTGCTGTTGATAAAGCTTTGCCAATAATTACCCCTCTGAAATTTGTTATCCCTCCTTTTCATAATCCTATAATGGCAGTTCAAGGCCCCTGGGGTAATGCTTTTGGTCCTCTCAATCTTACTCCACCTCTACATGAGCTTCCACAAAGTTCAAGGAAATTTTTTTCCAAATTCTTTGGTGATGGGAAAGTTCATCCTGATGAACACATTGCAGCCTTCAGCATAGCTTGTAGAGTAATCGGAGTAGAATTTGAAGATGTAGCAGTCCAGTTTTTTGTCGAGACACTACAAAGTGCTGCTGCAGATTGGTCTTATCATCTACAGGCTCGGTCAGTGACTGATTGGAATACTCTCAAAGATAAGTTTGAAGCCAGATTCAAATCTGCAGAAGATGCACATGCACTTCTGGCTCAACTTACACAGATGAAGAAAGAGCCTTATGAGCCTATGAGAGACTTCATAGCCAAATTTGACAAACTGAGAAACAAAATTCCTGTAATTGCTCGACCTACAGCTGAGAATCTCAAATGTTTCTTCATTAATTCTCAATTACTTGAAGTAAGTTTTCTCTTGAGACGTGCTGGTCAAATAGATCTTGTTGCAGCTCAACGTTTGGCCACTGAGGTAGAAGATGATCTCATTTTAGCCGAGAAGATAAGAAGAGATCCAAACAGACATAGAGCTGGCATGAGACTTGAGTAAAGTGAGTCATATCAAAGGCATTTGATATTGTTTTGCATGTAGGAGTGTCATATCAAATATGGAACAATGACCTGTAAAGAGAGGACGATGTCATGTAGGTAAACAGCAAAACCATAAACATTGATATGGTCAACCCCTCACTATTGCATTGCATAAACACGTGAATTGCTTTTGCCTGCAACCAAAGTACATTCACTGTTTTGAGCAGAAAAAACTATTGAAATGGGAAAGCTCTTTCAAAATCTGAATTAGTGCAGATATACGCAGCACATGTGTATCTTGTCCCTCTCTATAGAGCTTCTTCCAAACTGAAAATTTGTCAATTAAGCAGTACTGATCTATCTTAACCTGAATCTGATATATGTCGGGCATGGTGGAGCCCCTTTAGTTGCTCAATCCTTTTCCTTTAGTTGGCAGCTCTAGTTCATCTATCGGGCTGAAATGATCAATCTCCTCAGTCATCCAGCTTTTATCCGAGTATACAGAATACGGCATGCATTATAATTAGCATTAGCATTAATAGGTCATCAGGGTCATTGGGGTCATCAGTCATCCATCATCAACGACCAATTAAGTATCTCCCTCAAGGTCAAATGTATAATGCATAAATGA
This sequence comes from Torreya grandis, assembly GCA_037957365.1. Taxonomy (NCBI): domain Eukaryota; kingdom Viridiplantae; phylum Streptophyta; class Pinopsida; order Cupressales; family Taxaceae; genus Torreya; species Torreya grandis. Next base: position 3,195,489 of record JARHVA010001338.1, read on the forward strand.
CCTGACCTCTCCCATCAATGAATAGGCTGATCCTAAAGGCCCTTGAGTGAATCAATGGGTAGGCTGATCCTAAACCTATAAGTTTGTTTGGTGTCGGAAGAGTCCATTTGTTGTTACCTATCTAAAGTAACCCCTTCATCCCCCTCGTCGCAATGCTCCCCCTTGTTGATTGGACAATTGCCAAAAAAAACTAGCATGCCTCGTCCTACTTCTGCTGCTGGGTCAGGTGACTGTCAAATATCAATGGTCAGTTGGTTAGTAACCCCACCGGTCCATTTTGTCGCTAGTAAGTTTGGCCACTTTGCCTCTCAGGGTTGTTAAGCTAATCGACATTATTGTTTCAAAGCATACATATGGGTCCCAGCATAGCAAGTGGTTCCGACCCAACCTGAGAGATAGACCATCCAACGTTTGTCAGTTGTAACCCACAAGTTGATATTGAAAAGGCTCAAGATGCCAGTCCTAATGAGTCTGCACCCGCATGATCTGGTTACTTTGGAAATTGTACCATCTCACTCATACGCTCACATCCTCACACAATAAATTTCAAAAAAACAGATTGTACAAATAATAATTAATGTAAAAAATTAAAATCTCTAAAGTGTTTTAAAATTTTGCATGGGTCAATATCTCGATATTAAACTTTCATGTTCAATTTTCTGTTGATTTTCATTCAAATCATACAAAATCGTACGACTTCCACCAAAAATTTCCGTGAACATTTGCCTCTTTTTTTCGTCACTGTTAATATTTTTCTGCCAATAACTACGACCCTCATTCATAAATATTAAAAGAACAAATATATAAATAGTAAAAGCTATAATGCGAAGAATTGGGCTTGTGTTGGAATTTTTAAGAAAAATGCCTATAAAATAATACTAGAATATATATATATATATTTGGTAGAATGTTGCCACAATTCACAAGTAGGAGGACTAATCCCAATTACGAGCATGTATTTAACTAGGTGTATGCCCTCCCTGAAACTTCAACTAGGGTTTCAACCAGGATTCGTTACATATCCAGTCAAGAATAGGGTAAGAGTGACGTAAATGCCACTGATTACATTTTCTTAAATGAAAAAGGATAAATGTAAACTATTATGGCATACAGTGCGATCAATGGCTATAGGATATTTGTGGAATCAACATGTAAGGTGACATTTAAGAAGAGCCCTCCTTTATTAACCAAAAAAGCAAACAAACAAACCAAAAAAGAAAAAGAAAAAACTAGTTGAACTTAAATTACCTTAGTCTGCATTGCCTGCATCATGGGGGAGTCAACAGAGCCTGGTTCAGACACCTCCGTTGCCCGAGCACAGAAGCCATGTCTGTGTGGCTTTAAGCCCCCTTCACGACCGCCATGGAACCTCCTGGCTAAACGTGGTAGCGCCGCTGATGTAAGGCCCCTGTGAAATAAAAGAGCCCTGCCCAGTGATTTAGAGAGTGGACGGCAGAGGACAGAACTCCGAACTACGTAACATATAACCGTGGGTCGTATGAGAGAAGCCATTGCCCTTCCCCCTGCTAAATATGGACAGATATATTAATGTACAACTCTCTACCATTTGCAACAAAGGCATATTGAGGGGCAAGCCCTTAGTACCGAGGTCGCATGGTATTTAGCCCAGGGCTTTAGATACAAAGTGGAGCTTTGAAAACTTCATGGGGGTTCATGTTGGCTTCGACAAGCCCTTAATATCGAGGTTGTAGGGTATTTAGCTCAAGGCTCTAAATACAAAGTGGAGTTTTGAGAATTTCAAAGAGGTTCATGTTGGCTTCCTCACTTTCCACTGGTTGGGATTAGTAAGGTTTGGTTTACTCTGGGGTTTAGTGAATGAGGATACAAAATTTTGAATAAAATATAAGATAAATGGAAAAAAATTGTGCTCTTCTTATATGTTAAATTAATGTTTAATTTAATTTTGACGTGAAAATAATTTTTATATTTTAATATAGCTTTTAAGATGAGTGTAGAATTAATCTCTTTCACTCCTCAAATGAGTGTTTTTCAACCTCAAATGAATGTGATGAGTATTAACCTTTTAATAGAATATTTTTTACAAGAAGAATAACATGTTAAATTTGTGTTTGGTTTGTCTCTAACCCAAAAAATATGTATCATATTATACATCATAGTGGAGTTTAATCTCTTCACCAGTGGAATGAGATGGGGTTTAATCATTATGTCCTTGGAAGGAGTGTTTTCCATCATCAGATGAATGTGATTATTAATTTTAATGCAACTTATATTCCCGTGTATTTGTTTTATCTCGATGTGATTAGTGGATGTTGGATGTGCTATGTCTATCACGAGGAAACTTTCACTTAGTTTTAATTTCAAATGATGCACCAACTTACACAACCCCAGTCATTGTAACTATATATGTTTATATGCGACCTCTTTCATTATTTTCAACAAATCCCTTGCATGGGTGTTGTGATTATGAATGTGGATGATGTCGCTTCGTATGAGGAATTAATTGGCAATTATTTATATAATTGTAACATTACAAATTTGTACCTTTATAAGACCAAGTCAAAACACATCCTCGATGTGGATGTGTAGCTAAATGGGTGTAATTTGAGATAGCGGTTGACTATTTTTTAGGTTACTTGTGGATTTTATTGTAACATTCCTGTGACAGTCATTATTTGACCCTAAATAAATCCAAATGATAAAGCTCTCTATATAATAGGGTAACATGATGTTTGGTCATTTGTTGCAACTTAACAACTTCAAAATCACTAAATTTAGAGTTTATGAGACCATGGCTACATTGTAAGGTCTAAGAGAACCTCTAAGATGTCACATTTTCTCTAAATTTACCTTATAGAGTCTAAAAATTGACTAGAAACCCGCACAATTCATTCAAATATCATATAAACCCTAAAATTATAAATTAGAAATCAATAAATTGATTATATGTGTGTGCTTGTGTAGTGCTAAGACTATGTGTGTGAACGTGTGTAATCAATATTTTAATCTAGTTTTCCTATTTTATCTCCCCAATTCTAATATCAAATTGAGTTTAAATGGAGTCTAGAGGATAGAATTTTGTGTTTTGTCACCTTGTATGTTTAAATTAGTATATTCGAGGATGAAGTTGAGAGATAAAGTCCCCCATACAGATGGGCAACTAAGACCTTTTGGATAAACAATTGGACTCAATTGCAAAAAAAATGATAAGGAAACTATATTGGGGAGTGTGTTTAATTTAGAACTCCTATGTGGAGGAATTGATCCAGGATAAAGAAGGTTAGATTGAAGCTTAAAAAAGAAAGGAGAAGGATCCATCTATGACTAACACTGAGAAGTGAGGTAAGAAGATTTTGAAAGAACCAGATCTTCCTAGGTATGTTGATAGGATTTCTAATCCTAAGGTAAATCTTAAATGAAAGATTGCAAATAGAATGTGAGAGGACGTAAAGCCCCTAATAGAAAAGGTGTTGCTATGTGTTTTAGATCCACAAAAGAAAAACTATAATTTTTGCTTCTTCAAGAAGTGAAGGTCTCAGGTTGTAATAAATTTCCTATATTGTAAAACCAAATTCACAATTACAAATAATAATTTTGCAATGTGAATGAACTAATTAGTGGTAAAGTACTTGCACATAAGAACAAAACATAGTGAATCCACATAATATAAGTAAATGGTGAACAAAATTTTGAAATATAGGACTGTGCCACTTCAAGGGGGAAACTTCCACAATCTTTACAATATACAATAAGAATAAAATTCAGACCATATGGTCATCTAATACTCTAACACTACCTCTAATATATACCATAATTAGGAATTGGGGACTCCATAATCCAATTAAGCCAACTACTACCAATATTCAATTTGGAGATTATCAAATGAATAAGTTAAAGGTTATGTGCCCCATATATTGGCCACACATGTTAAGATCCACACACGTAATAATTAAAATACGTCAAATAATAAAAACATGCATAATATAATAAAAATCATTTAACTCTAAATATATTTGTGGGCAAAGGTGCCCTAGTATGCATTGTGCTTATGAATAGAATAATTTTCTTTAAGGTAGGGCAACACCATACAATACTCCTCAAGGAAGGAATAAATCCATAAGATATCCCAAAATAGGAATGTAACTTCAAGGGGAACAACTCCCAATATGATTATACGAAATAGAATACTCTCCATTTATTTTTCATCCATCACAATGTTATTCATCTCCTTTATATAAAACTATATTAATAATAATGAAAGGGTAAACCGTTAACCTTAACATAGGTTAACTTTTTACCCAATACAACTAATTCTAAAAGATATCCATTTGACCCAATATATATTCCCCAATGTAACTAAGAGGGATATGTGTCATATGTCAGTATCTCCATCAACTCATATACATCTTAATATCACATCCCTAGGAACGTAGCAACAACATATCCCTATACAACCAATAAGCTAAGGGTGTCGCATGCCCCCCTTCAAATAAGCATTGTCCTCAACATTAACCAATCATGGATGCTTCTACACAATCATCTTCCCATGTCGCATCTTATAAGGCCATGTTCATCCACTTGAGAAAATGTTTCGTGATTAACCTATTTTATAGCCTGCTTGTTGGTGTCTAGAGAATTACTTCATGTTCCAAGATAATTCTTCCCTTTTCATCAAGATCTAGTAACTTTGTGCTAGAATTTTCTATCCAATGACTTTCTTCAAGCATGAAACTTGAAAGATTAGATGTATGTTATTTTGGTGAGGGTAACTCTAATTTGTATACACCATGTTGTAAATTTCCTGCAAGATTTGATAAGGGCCATAATTGTTATCCTTCTTTTGTTACTTCAAGAACATTTGCTTATATCACTTCAACATTAGAAAAATCCAATCTCCTACTTAAATATACATTCCATATTAGTGGTCTTCAACTTCTTGTTTCATTTGGTTTTGTATCATGGTGAAGTTCTCTCAAGATGCTATAAAACACCTCTTGTTGGTAGTGAATACACTCTTCTATTGTGCATAATTTTGATTGCACTTTCAAATAATATGTGATTGATGGTGGGTGGCATCCATACAATGCCATAATTTGAGATATATTGGAATAAATATGGAAGGAAGTGTTATACTATTGTTCTACTAGTGGCATCTAGTTAACCATTACGCCTATTTAACAAAAGTAAAACAACTTAGCTAACCTTGCAAGCACTTATTGACCACTTCAATTTGTACAACATATTGGGGTAATAAGAAGAGCAATGAGCCAATTGATTACCCAAATAAAATAATAAATAAAACAAAAAATTAATAATAGATATGTGATCATGGTCACTTGTTATAGCCTTTGGGATACTGTGTAGCTTTTAAATTGTCTCCATAAATGTTTTGGTTGCCATATTTTCTATAAAAGGACGTGATATGACACAAAAAATGGCATATTTTGTGAGTCTATCCACCACTACCATGATAACATTTTTCCCTCGTGATTTTGGCATTCTTATAAAGAAATCCAAATATACCTTCTCCTATCATTGGCTAAGATAGACAAAGGCTATAATAGACTTGGAGTCTTAATAGTCTCACCCTTATTTTGTTGACACACCAAGCATTCTACCAAAAACATTTGTACATCACTTTTGAGCCCTTCCCAAAATAAATGCTTCTAGATCACATGACAAGTCTTCAAGAATCCTAAATGTCCACCAACTAACAAAGTATGGGCTCCTCTAGAACCTTATGCTTGAGGCTCAAGTTTTTGTAAAGTTTTAGCCTATACTTATACCAAAGGGAGCCACCCCACCACATAAAAAATTCCAATGTAATTAGATCTTGTTGAAGTTGTTGAATGAGATTTTACATATCTATGTCTTGTTTCCATTTTGGTCTTGCCTTATCCACCTAGTCTACCTTCGATATGGACATGACACACAATAATGTCTCCATGTTTTCATCCTTCCTAAAAAGTGCACATGCAGCTCCATTCTCTTTCCCTTTTTGTAGATGATCTCAAAGTCATCTCAATGACCCATTTTTATTTCTCTTCTGATGATAACCTTTGTTATAAGAAGTATTTCAGATTTTTCATGTTTCATCTTTATGTTGAAATGTCTTCCCATCAAAAAAGGCCTCCATTGAAATGGGCGTAAGTAAATTATTATATTTGAGTTGAGACTTTCAAAAATAATGGGCCTCCCTTCTTTCATGAGAACTACACCCATTCCATACCTCAAAGCATCACACTCCACAATGAAAGTTTTGGTGAAATCAAGAATGGTAGGAATAAGAGTGGTGCACATGGCCTCCTTGAGCTTCTCAAATGCTTTGGTTATTGTCTCACCCTATAGAAAAGAATCCTTTTTCAATAAAATTGTTAGAGGTGTTGTTATGTTACCATATTTTTTAGCAAAATTGTGGTAGTATCCTGTAATTCATAAGAATCCTTATAGGTTATTTAGGGTGTTAGGCACTTTCCATTCTACCACGACCTTGATCTTGTTAAAATTCACCTTGCTCTTTCATGAGAGATAATGTAACCCAAGCAATCCACCTCTTTGACTCCAAAAGCACACTTAGAAGGCTTTGCATAAAGTTGATATTTCTTGAGGGTTTGCAATCAACATGCTTAATATGGTATAAGTGGTCTTCCCATGTCTTTGTTATAGGTTAGTATACATCAAATAACACCAAGACAAACTTCTACAAAAATGGCATGAATATGGAATTTTCCAAACTTTGAAATGTATAAGGGGCATTTATAAGACCGAAAGGCATAATAAGAAATTCATAACAACCCTCATTTTCTTGGAATGTTATTTTTGGGATATGATTCACTCTAATTTTGATTTGATGATACCGAGATCTAAGATCTAGTTTTATAAAAAAATAGATCCTTGTAATACATCTGACAACTCACCAATTATAGGAATAGGAAACTTATCTTTGATGGTGAACTTACTTAGCTCTACATAGTCTGGTAAAATGCAACAATTATCATCCTTCTCATGCATCATCAACATTTAGGAATAATAAGCACTCTAACTACATCAAACAATGCTTGATTTTAGCATCTTGTATACCATTTGTACAATCTCACTCTTTCAAACTTACAAGTACCTATAAAGTCTAATGCTGGGAAGTTGACTCCCTAGTACAATCTGAAAGCTATGGTCATGCACTCTTTTATGTAAAAGTCATTTTGGCATATATTTAAATAGTACTGAGTATTAGTCATTGATAACTTGAAGATCTTTAGGTATGGACTGATGTAAATGTTGATCTTCTAGTGAAAATAACTAGGCCACCTATTTGGTAGATGTAGACACCCAATTCTAGCCACAATTAGCTTCCGATTGGACTTCAGATCAATTCCTACTAACCATTGCAAATTAAGCCTAGAAATCACCGAATATCCCAAATTTGTTTGTACATCATTCATCAAAGCTCATAATTGTGTTGAGGCATCCCTATTTGGGGTATTCTACCATATGCAACAATGGCCTCTCACAGATTCATCCCTAATCACCTTGTGGCATGACAACTACCAGTTTGGCCTATGGAGCCATTAAGTGGGGCACTTGATTAAATATTGAAAGAGCTAAAATGCTAATCAAATTAAATAGGATTAAATGTTTAGTTGAATTATCAATTTTAAATTAATGAATTTTTAAAAATGGAAATTCTAAAATTTAAAATATCAAGTCGTTTCATCATTGCCTTTATGAGTTGTTGAGCTCTTCCAAAATATCTCAAAATATTTAATTTAAGAGTCATGCCTAGTAATTGAAGATCATAATTACATGATAATTATTAGCTCAACTGGAGTTAGTTTTAACTCACCTAGGGTTAATTTAAACCCATTCAAAGCCTAAACTCAACCTTAACTCACCTTGGGTGAGAGTTAATTCTTAAAGATATAAATACAAGGCCATACCCCTTCATTTCTAAGCTTGGATATTGTAGAGTTATTATGCAGGATTTACTTTATAAGCCTTGTGCATTTAATGTTACCATGCTCAAATCTTAATCTAACCAATCAAAGGCTAAGGTGCCAAGGAGAGAAGGAATAAATAAAGCTTCATTGTCAAAGACTTCTTGATGCACAAATCGAGGAAGCCACTTCAACAAGCCATCTTGGAAATACAAGGAAGGTAAAGGAATGAATTCCTTTGTGTTTTAGTTATATTTATATTATAGTGTTGTTACATATGCACTCCCTAGTGTCTAGGCTACGAGTGTAAGTGTTAGTGTGTTATTTTCATTTTGTTTTATTGGACTAACACATACTAACCTCCCTTCTTGGATTATTTGTTCACATAATGGCATACCTGTTGGGATGTATCCCAAAAACCTTCTAAATATGCATTCAGATCATCCTTTAATGATTTTTTGCTAGTTTTTTGTCTAAATTTAAAGTTTTTTAATCTTCTAGATTAAATGGTGGAAACGCCCTGAAGAAAGGCAAAATGATTCTACGAAACAATAGAATCGCTCTACAGAATGATGAAATCGCTTTGAACAAATCACTCTGAATGGTAGAATTGCTATACAAAATAGCATGATCACTCTTCATAATAGTGAAATTGCTCAAAATGGTAGGATCGCTCTTTAGAATGGTAAAATCACTCAAAACGGTGGGATCACTCTGCATAATGGTATAATCACTTTGTAGAATGATAAGATTGCCTTGCAGATTGGTGAGATTACCAAGCTGTGAAGTGGCCAACTTCTAGGGGTTTGTTTGGGGTCATCCAAACTCCATTTTTTTATGATTTTTTTAAACCACATATTTTTTCTTGAATTTTTAGAATATTCTATAAGTTTACCTTCAAGTTGCACACATTTTTCACAAAATATAAGAAAACCCTAACACTTTTTGTAGGACCCAAAGGTGAAGAGGAAGACATTTAAAAATGTTATAAGTTGCAAATTTCACATTTCAAATTGGTGTTTTAAAAATCTTTTTGCTTAAGTCATTTTTATTTTTCAAAATTTTCAACAACAAATGCCAACGGGCTCAAACTTCATCATATATTTGGTATTGGTGTTATAAAATGAACTTTCACATTAGTTACATACTCATAAGAGTTTTTCATTTTATGCTTGTTTTTTGAAAGTGTTTGTTTAAGAAAAATGAGTGATGCATGTATGCTGTCCCCTATCCCCTTTAGGGAACTTGGGTGATAAAAAATGCTCGTTCTTTACATTTAGTCACTTTGATCCAAAAGCATGGAAGGAAAGTCGTTAAGGCCCTCGCCAAATCCATATGATTTGGGTGACCCAAAATTGACCCTAAAGTCCTTCCACTTGTCTTTATTTTCATGCATTTTGGCTTGTGATCGGGAGTTCATCACCTCATCACAGGTTCTCTAGGGAAATGTTAACCTAGGAATTAATTTCCTATCATCATTTCAACCCAACTCCATAGTGGGGTATATAAATTTAGGGGTGATCCACTAAGATATTTGTTTTGAGTGGTTAAAATAAGCTCCATTAGTGGTACTCAACCTTGAAACATAGGGGCAACTCAGACATCACACTACACTGAGTAATTGACAGATGTAGTGGTTGTGAAAATGACAAGACCTTTTCACAAAAATTTGGTTAACGTGGATCCAAATAACATGATTGCATCCCTAATGTTAGCCACACTTGGGACTATCTATAAATGAATGAAAATTGATGGTTTAAACAACCCCACTGGTCATGGACATATTGTTGATGCAGGGCAAGTAGCCTGAAGTTCCATGTCTTTATACAAACTCTTGAGAAAATAAGGGGTCTAAAAACCCTACTTTTCATGTGATTTTACTTTTTAGATTAATAATTAAAATCCTCTAAAGAGTAAGTATATAGATGGAAATTGACAATACTATGCAACCTTGTCAATTTTAAGATTTAAAATGTTACACTTAGGTGTTTATTTCATCTTGTCCTTTTTACTTGTTTGGTTTTGAGTCAAAACTATTTGTTTATCATACCATGTTAAAAATGAGTCTTGTTTATACATCATTCCTTTGTTTGAGGAGGCATTACGTCATCCATTTGACACCATACTTTTGCCTTAGTTGTTTATCAAGCCTTTTCATGTGTATGTCACTTGATTAAAAGGGACATCATTATGTTTTCCAAATCATTCCAAGTTTTGTGCCTCCAAGTCTTGAAACAAACCATTTGTCATATATTTAGAGTAAGATAACATTGTTACACTACTCAATTCATTTCAAAGACTTATTATCTTGTGTCTAATTCCAATTTCGAAACCAAAACCACATGTGCCCTTTGGATCTATGCCTTATGCTGTCATATTGTCCATTATTGTCTAGCTTATTATTTGTTCGAATAAGTCTAGTATTTTTAATTGAGTTTGTAATTAGCCTTGACAAGTTCAAATCCAAACATTTATTGGTTTATATCTAAACCTTGTGTAATTTTGGCTTAAAACATTTGCCTTTCACTTTTGGGTTGTGTAACTTAGGCTAATTCTTTATTAAATTTGAAAACTATTTTTGTGTCTGAATTTGGGGAAGTGGTCTATCTTCCATATGCCTATTGTTTCATGTCTTTTGCCAAATGACCAAGTTCATCTTTAAATCCAAATTCTTAGTTCGTGTCAATTTTTTTTAAATTTTTTAGATTAAATCCCTTACCCTATTTGTTTAAAGTCTAGCTTTTGTGCCTTTTCTAAAAAACCTAGCAATACCTGCTTTGAGCCTAGCTTTTGTGCCTTATTTGCTAAAAGACCTAGTAACTTTTATTTTCTTTAGACCTAGTTTAGACTTGTTTGAAATACTTTATACCTAAGTTTGGCATTTCAATTTTTTATTCATCCACTTGACCCTTTTGTGTAAGACATTTGACGTTAAATTATTTTAGACCAAGTTTTAAAATAGACCTTTTGGACATAAAAATCCACTTTTTGACCAAGTTAGTCTAAGTTCAAACTATTTATCCTTTGGAAATTATTTTTGAGAGCTTATATAACTCTAGGCATTTTTCATGAAATACTCATCAATGATTTGGATATGTCTCACTATACCCGTAGCGGAGCCATGTACAATCCTAGTTATGATAATGTGGTAGCACAAGATGACTTCATTCAAGACCCTTATAGTGATGATGTAGTTTGTGAGATGGATCCATATCCTCCTTACAAAACTGAATCTAGTGAATAAATCCAAGATCCTCTAGCCCAGTCTTTGGTCAACACACCTCCATACTCAAAGCAAGACCAAGAACAAACAACACAGTACCTAACTAGCCTACCATCGGTTGTGGACCAAGTTTAACAACAACTGTATTACATTACGATGCCATTGATATGTGATCCTTATTTATTTGATCATCACTTACTTGAAAAAAAGGATGAAGTTTTAGTCAGAGCCATAGAAGTCGAGGCCAAGTTTCCAGTAAATTTCCCCAACAAAAAATTGCTAAGTCTGGTTAGAGTGCCTTTCAACATACCTTATAACTAAACCATTGAACATACCTTTACTAGTAATCCTCAAACACTCATGTTGATGTCATATCAAGACCCACATATGCTTGTCACAAGAAAGGGCCTCATGGAGGACCATTTTATACAAATGTAGACAACATATCAAACCTATTTGAACTTGGTGCACAATTTTGATAACATGGCCATGTCAAATGCTCCACTCATTGAGTTAGCTCCTTCAACAGGAGTGTTAATTGAATTGACAGTTCAAGATAATATAGGTATGGACCCATTTGCACAAATCTCTTCAGTTGGTGACATGTTCAACATCTTAGCTATTGAAGAAATTTCTACTGCTTCTACATAGACAAATGTGCCAAACACAATGGATAACATGCATGTGTCATCCAATTCAGGCCAAAGTGGTTTAACTGCACCAACAACTAGTCTATAACAAGTGCCTTTAGGTAACACCATGAGTGGTTCACCATAGTAAGGGGTGGGAACTCCTATGTCCTAACCACAACAAGCTACCTCTAATCCTCAACCAACTACTTCCCTGAGCATGCAACCATAAGGATTACACAATTAAGTGCAAACTAGTGCCTTGCCTCAACAAAACATGATGAATGTTCTCCACCACAATAGGTGACGACTAACATTCCACAACAACAAGCACAGTCCAATATACCAATGCAATAGAGGAAAAACATTATGCCACCTTAATAGGGGGAAACAAATCTTCCATCTCACCAGGTAGTGACAAGTATACCTCTTCAGTCATAAACCAACATACCCTTATAATCATAAATGTTGTCTAATCAACAATGCATGTCTATTGGTTAACGATAAATGTTGAACATCCAACAAGCATCTAATTCACAACAGGTGTTCACGCAATAAAGAGGTACCATTTTCCCACAAATACTAATTAGGCAGTAAGTGCCTTTCATCCCAAACGTGCCATAAATTTGATGATGGGGCCTTTGTTCACAAGTTTTCCTTATTCAGTTAGGTTTGACTAGTTGATAATAAGTCCCTAGTCAACCACAATAGGCACATTACTTCACTCAAATCCATATCCTTTCATCTCAACCATAATTCCCCCAAAACCAAGCCTATATACCAAATCCAAACTAGAATATCATACCATAATACATGCTATTTAAATAATCGTACCCCAATCAATGAATGCATATTCCTCATTGATTCCCTAGCCAAAGTAACATTCCACAACAAACCATGCCTCCATTGTACCCTAGTCAAGGTAATCCACCTTTGACCACCCAGCCTCCACCTTAGGCCAATGTTCTATCTAGTTTCTTGGCACAAGAACTATAACAAATGAAGGATGCAATTGCCACCATCCAAGCAAGGAAACAAACCAAGAAGTTTAAGCTAGATGACATATGTTCCTACCCATTCAACATGGAGTATCTGTAGATAGCATTTCCATTTCCTTCAGGGTATGAACCACCAAATTTTGATAAGTACAAGGGTAAAGGAGACCTTAAGGCCCATTTAATAGAGTTATTTGTTGCTTGCCAACTAGTGGCTTATAATGACATATATATCCTACTTTTGTTTCCCTAGAGTCCAAAAGGATAGGCTTTGAAATGGTTTCTAAAATTACCAAAAAAAATTGTATCAAATTTTGATGATCTCTCATATAAGTTTGTGCAACATTTCTCCTACAATCTCAAACATGAGATTTCATTGGTAGGTTTGACTCAAGCCAAGCAAAAATCCAGTGAAAGTTTCTCAATCTATCTACAGTGATGGAGAGCACTTGCTAGCCATTTTACCCATAGCTTACCAGACAAGCAATTAGTTGTTGTTTTTACCAAAAAATTGCACAATGAGATATCATATCATCTGGAGTTGTAGTGTGCACATACTTTTAAAGAGATCACTGACAAAGTTTTGCTAATTAAAAAGGCCCTTATTTACAAAGGGATTATCAAGCTCACCTCATCGAATTAAAATAAAAACAAAGCATAAGCCAAAATCAAAACCAAAACCAAGTCCAAGTCCAACCATCAGCACCAACCCAAGATAGTAATTATGAAAAATCCAAGCAATTTAATCATAACAAGAATGTTGTTAAAAATAGAGTAATCGAGTCATGTCATGTCCAAATGGTGCAAACACTATCTGCTCAACCCACACTGTATATTTAACTTACTACTCACCAACAACCCATTCAACAAGCGTAGCCTTTGCAGTAACCTAAACCATATCAATAAACACCACAACCATTACCTTTATAAACCCCTCTTCTAAGGAGAAATGTGCCTACTCGTTGCATCTTTAGTGACCTTAGAGAACCTATTAAAGCCATGTTTCATAAGCTAGCCATCGCTAATCTGATTAATTGGCCAATTCTAAAGTACTATCCTGAGGGCATTCCTTATCCAAATTGGTATAGAGAGAATGAGTTATGTGAATACCATCAGATTTATGGACATAATCTACAATGTTGTGTGCAAATCAAACACCTCATTCAAAATATGTTATAAAATGGGGAGATAACATTAGATAATAGAGCATCTACATCTGATCAAAACCTGAATATTTATCAAAACCCTTTTCCACAACATAATAATAATAACAACTAATGACAACAACAATAAAGGCCATAATAGTAGTAGTAATAGTATCAATAGTTATGATAACAATAACAATTTCATTAATAATAATAACAATGTCAATCAAACGGATGAAACTAAGGCCAACATGATTCCAATAACCAACAAACTTTAATGTAGTTGTACATGACTACAACAAGGTTGTAGGTCATATTGTGGGGGGTCACATTTCCACCATCACCATCAGTTTAAGACCAAGTGCCAACAAAACAAGACCATTGCTAACCAATTCCAATCAACCAAACCATGCTAGTGATCCTTCCTTGACTTGGGACCACATATAGGTGTACTAGAAAGTAGGGATCACTATTTTTGGACCTTATAATGATAACTCATCATTACCTCGTGACCACATAAAATTGCACTGACAGTCGAGACTTATCTTATCTGGCCACTTGCCACCACCATTTTCTAGCAATGGTCTCGTATCTAATCCTAATTATGCAATCACAACTCGACGATCAAAGGTTACCATTCTTAACCCATAACCATCTGCCACCAAACCCATTCAGCCGACTGTTCTAGCTAGGAATAAGCCATATATTGTTATAATGGAAAAAATATTTGACATTATGGAACAACTTTAGAAGATGTCTACATATATCTCCATTTTGGATTTGTTGCATACTTCTACTATCCATAAGAACATCTTAACAAAGTTATTAGGCCAATCCCAAGTTATAAATGACATAAGTTTAGATAAATTCCAAGCTTTGGTTGGACATCTAGCCCCATGTCAATAATTAACCTTTGACCAAAGTGATACGTCATCCCTAGGCCCTCTCCATAATAATTTGTTGTACATCAAAGTTGTCATTACGCGACACAAAGTGAAACAAGTCCTCATAGACAATGGATCAAGCCTAAATATTGTGTCTCTAAAAGCTCATCGAGCATCTCAAATACATAACAAATAATCTCCAGCTAGAAATGATCACGATCAAAACCTTTGACAATAAATAGTGGGAATCACAAGGTACCATTAGCTTGCTAGTTATTATTGGGCCCTTGACCTATAATATGCTTTACCATGTGTTAGACCTATATTTATCTTATAATTTGCTTTTAGGTATACCTTGGATACGTGAGATTTGTGCAGTCTCATCAACATTGCACCAATGTCTCAAGTTCTCCCACTCAAGTATGGAGGTCGCTATCAATGGAGATTTGCAACCCTATGAACATTTTAAACATTTGTAGGCTAAGTATGAAATCTATAACTATCATTTTGGCTTAGAACTAGTTCCCAAGAAGGACAAGGGGAAAGCAATACTTGTTGATTTACTAGAGGCCAATTGTATAGAACCAAATAGCCTTGATTCATCTTCCCATATGCCACCTCCTAAATTATCTAATCATTTTACCATCTCAGCCAACGACCCATAAGAGTATTTGATTCATGACACATTTCACATTGCCAAGCTTCCACAAAACCCCCAAGTCCTATGAAAGACCTAAAGCCATGTCACCTTGTATGAAATGATAACGAAAGGGAAAAGGAAAGCAACATTGTCTAACTCCTATTATTTTCACACCAACCATTGGCTAAGAACAAGACCCACTCGCCAATGATGAATCCTAGCTAAACAATGATAAACTGGCCTATGACTAGTGATGATGATGTTGGTAGCGAAGTAGAGTCTGATCACAACATTTATGAAGACCTTGTTGATACCAACCTATTTGACATCCATTCCATTTGTCCCCTTAACCCAATTATTCACAGCAATCCACTTCCTCTATATCACCCTCAACTTATAACTTGGGACTAACAAGAATCCATAGTGCTTATAGATGAGTTTGAGAATGATGAGGCCTTTTGCAATATTCTAAGTTTAAGAGACAATGTTCTATTTGAAGACCACAAATAAGGGTTTTCAATCAATATGGATATTGTAACTTATTTTGGAGAATATGTGAACACCCTTAGCCACAAATAAATAAATAAAATATTAAGGTCTCAAAGTGAAAACCTCTTTGAGGCACTTTTGGACCAGGTTAAAATTAATGAGAAAGGTCAATCTTCTGATGAAAACTTGTTTTAGGTAACATTAGATGGGATTGTTCACCTTTCCCTTAATAAAGCTCAAGAGACCACCAATGATGAACTTGATTTTGAATTTGAGTTTAGTTCTGCCAAACAAGATGTCTTTGACCAAATTATTCAAGAGTTTCCAATAGTCTTTGTGACATGGTCATCCCAACCATTGGGAGATTCTGATTCATCTTGCCTAGGAAAACTTGAAGAGCCAGTCCAAATAGAGGACTTTACCATTACAGGCCAATTCAAATCTTTGCCAACCATTTTGAAGGATGGTTAGACTCTCCTTATAGAAGACACTATATAAGTCAACATCAAGACTCTAGATGACCCAAAATGGATCAAATTAGGCACATCTCTCACTGAGGAGGAACATGAAATCTTTACACCCCTTTTGAGGGAATTTTTGACATCTTTGTTTGGGCCTATTCAGACATGGCAAGTTTGATCCCGCATTGGTTGTACACTATCTTGTTGTACATCTTGATACCAAACCCACGAAGCAAAAATTATGCAAGATGGTTCCTCACATTGTTGTATTAGTAAAGAAAGAGTTGTAAAAAATCTTAGAAGTGAGATGCATTCAACTAATCGACTACTCAAAGTGGATCTTGAATGTTGTGCACATTAGCAAGAAACTAGAAGGAATTAGAATCTACACTAGTTTATGAGATATAAACAAGCCCTACCCTAAGGATGACTTTCCTCTACCAAACATTGACATGATAGTTGAATCTATAGTGGGGTATGAAATGCTTTCACTTATGGATGGATTTTTAGGGTACAATCATACCTAGATCGCACCAGAAGACCAACATAAGACACCATTCACCACTCCATGGGGAACGTTTTGTTATCAAGTTATGTCATTTGGTCTAAGGAATGTTGGGGCCACAAACTAAAGAGCCATGACCATCATATTTCATGATATGATACACAACATTTTTAAAGACTACGTCGATGAGATATTAGGTAAATCAAAGACTCGTACCTATCATCTAGCTACACTACATAAAATATTTGAGAGGCTGCATGAATCCAAGGTCAGAGTCAATCATAAGAAGTGTATTTTTGGAGTTAATTCATGCATACTTTTAGGTTTCATCATCTCTTTCCAAGACATTGAAGTTGATCTTGGCAAAGTCCAAGCTATTACTGAGATGCCACCACCTTCTAATTTGAATCAACTCCATAGTTTATAGGGCAAGATTCAATCTATCAAGTGATTTATCTCATCATTGGTTGATAAATGCCATCCATTTACATATTTACTGAAGAAAGTGTAATATTTCATTGGGATGAAGGATACCAAAAAGCTATTCAACACCTAAAGGAATATCTTGCTGATCTACCTATTTTGTTACCACTAATGCCAATAAAGTCATTCCTATTATACCTCTCTGCTATAGACAAAACCCTAGGGGCACTTCTATCTCAACATAATGACAATGGAAAAGAACATGCGAGGATCCTCACATTGTTGTTTATCTATGGTCTTTGTAGCCTAGAAGCTATGGTATTACATGTTAAACAAAAAGACCATAGTTATTTCCAAAGTAGATATGCTCAAATATCTACTATCCAAAATAAATTTACAAGGTTGCATGGTTAAATGGATCATGCTTCTAAGAGAGTTTGAGATAAAATACATCAACCAGAAGGCCATCAAAGGACAAGTACTTACAAATTAGCTTGCTAAAACTCCCCTTGCAGATATCAAACCTCTTACTTTCCAATTCCCAAATGAGTCCATTATGACCATCATTGAAACACCTCTTATGAAACAACACTGGAAGCTATATTTTGATGGATCATTCACAACACATGGATCAGGAGTAGGAATATTATTTATTACACAACAGGGAGTTCTTATCCCCAAATCATTCTGTATCATATTTTCTTATACTAACAACATGGCTGAATATGAAACACTTGTTACAGGGCTCCATCGAGTAGTATAATGGAATATTCAACATCTCAAAGTTTAAGGTGATTCTTAGTTAATCATCAATCAAGTTATAAACCATTTTCATACCAAAGATGATAAGTTGGTTCCATACAAATCCATGGTCGACACTCTGAAATAGTAGATTACCAACATACAATTTAAACATATACCTAGGTCTAGTAATAAAACAATGGATGCCATTGCCACCAATGGCTCTTTGATACATCATCCAGATAAGGCAAAAGAATATCAATTCCTTGTTGAAAATCTTATAGCACCTGCTCATGAAACTTCAACCATTATAATGATCTATGATATTGTTGTTCCTAGCTCTATATGGTATTTAGACCTCTTTACCTACCTACATGACCATATTATGCCACCAAAACTATCACACAAACAATAAAAAGCCTTTACCTACCAAGCCAAATGTTATACCTTACTTGGACCAACTGTTTACATCGTAACTTTTATGGAACTCTATTTCATTGTTTAACTTCAATAGAATCAACATTAACATTATGGGAAGTTCATGAATGAGTATGTGGAGCCCACACCAACGATGTCATCCTAGCCAAAAAACTCCTATGTATTGACAATATTTGCCAACTATGGATGCAGATACAACTGCTTATGTCAAAAGGTGTGATAAATGTCAAAGGCATACCATTCTGATTTATGCCCTGATCAAAATGCTAAAACCAATGCTTACTCCATGGCCATTTGTAACATGGGGCCTTAATCTCATTGGGAAGATTAACCAAACCTTATCTAAACAATGATAAACACATCCTCACCACTAGAAAATATTTCACTAAGTGGGTTGAAGCTATATCCCTCACTTACATGATTGGAAAACAAATTTTCAAATTCATTTTCAATCATCTCATATATTGCTATGGTATCCCATCCAACATTATATTTGATAATGGTGAATCAGTTAAAAATAAGGATGTTAAAATTCTATATGCCGAGTACAACATTACTCAACATTTTTCTACCACATATTACCCATAAGGTAACGACTAAGTAGAAGCATCTAATTAAACATTGTCAACATCCTTAAGAAGATTGTCAATGATACTAGCCGTTATTGACATCTACAACTCTTTCGTGCCCTCTGAGAATACTGCACCAATTACCATACCCCAATAAGAGCCACTCCATATTCCATAGTTTATGGCACTGAGGCCATTCTTCCCATTGAGGTTGAATTACCTTTTTTATGTATCTCATTAAAACACATCTTAGATGATGAAGATTACCTAGTAGCTCACCTATAAGAGCTATAACTACTTGATGAGAAATGTATGGATTCTATCAATAACCTTCAAGTATATCAGAACACTCCATGACCACTATAACCGACGAGTCAAACATAGAGAATTCGAGCTTGGTGATCTTGTACTCAAAGAAAACCAACAAAACACCATAGTCAAGAAAAATCTCAAAACTAACTAGATAGGCCCCTATAACATTGTTGCAAATTATGGCTCTAGAGCATATAAGCTTGCTATACCAGATGGGGATGAACTTGATGAGTTGATGAACATTATACACCTCAAGCATTATTTCGCTTGAGAGACATGAAGTATTATCTATGAGGCCCATTTTGATTGTACCATATTATGATCTTATTTGTATCATACCTTATATCATTCTACCATATCTTTCCTATCGATCGAAATTGTTTTTACCCTCCCTACCCAACCCCTTTGACCTTATTTCCATTCCATTGGTTCTTCGAGCACCTTCAGCAAGGGGATTCATATCCAGTTTAGTAGTAGATTCAACATTCTAAATAGAGGCAATATTTTGGACTAGAATGATAGTGTTTTGGAAGTTCCATCCTTCATTTCTTGTTTCTTTTCATTTTAAGTATTCTTGATTATAACTGCCCTTGGGTAAATTAGTGTGTCATGTCGTGCTTATAATTATAACCGTCTATGGGAAAATTAATATTATTGACTTGTGCTATTTTTTCCTAATTATAATACCTATGAGAAAATTAGGAATGATACCTTTATCATTCATGCCTTGAAGTACCACCTTGCCATTGTTATGTTGTACTATGCCATTTTCCTACTTTGCCTATAATTTGAGAACTTGTTGCTACCTAGTCATATTCCTCTATTACAAGGCAGAACTACAATGACTTAAGGTCCTAATAGGACTATGTAGGTAGTGCTCGATTCATATTGAGGTCAACTTAGTCACCATTTATCGTGCTCTCACTATTTTGCAAATAATTTGAGTTTGAACACTCTCGTCATTTTGCGAGTTGGACCATTTAGTATCTCATAATTCTCAATCAAGTTGAGATACTTAAAAAATTCTAAAAACATTTGAAAAATATCTAGAAAATCCTCCAAAAAAAAATCTATTCTTTTTGACCACTTTTTTACCTTCAGGATATTGGGAACCCTCACTAATTCATAAGAAACCACTTGTCCTTTAGTTTCCCCATCCTTGTTGGCCCCTCAGCCTTACGCTCTCACCATTTTATGAGCTTTTATATTGTGTATTATATATTCCACTTTGATACATTAGTGATCACTACACTTCAATCTCACACTCAACATTTTTCAAGTTCATTCTCTTACTTCCTATACAACACAATCATGTTTTTATCGATCATCACTTTTCTTCTATCTCATATCCTAAGAGAACTACATATGTCTTGAAGTTCATGTTGGATCTTGCATCCATAGAACTATGTAAGTAGCATCCACTTGCCTAGTACATCTAGAGTCACCTTGGCTAACCCTTCCTTTTCTTCTATTCCCCCATTTTGTTTGTGTCCCTATCTCCTATAGCCTAGGTGCATTATCTGTTCTTTATTTATGTCATGTTGGTTGTGCTAACATTGTGATTAACCTTTGTCTATTTGTTTCCTTTTATTCTCATTATTTTGTTTTTGCGCTTCTTATTTATTCATGTTTTGTCTTTATATTTATTTGTTTGTTTGCCTGTTTATTTATTTTCATTATTGTGCCTTTACTTAGAATGCATACATTCATTGGGTGATTCTTTGCGCATTATACATAAGTCCATCCATATTCATACATCAACATTGTCATCATGGTTTTTATTATTGGTGCATTATTTTTCAGTGTTTATTAAATCGTGTGTCATTCCTTATGCATATTTTAACTAAGTTATCATGGTGTTTTATATCATGATGCCTACCATCATATGCTATAGTAAAAATCAGCTTGGGAAATCTTGCAAGCGATGAGGTCACAGTACTTCTCCTTGACACCTAAAAAATTCTTGATCTATCCCAATCATTCCCCACATATAGAGTAATTAAGTCATGAAAGAATTTTAATCCTTACTAGTTAGGACGTGCATCTCTATACTAGTGGGTTGCCCAAATTCATCTTTCTCCTCTATACCAGCTTACTCTTACTCTATGAGTATAGATTCAATACGTAAGCCCCCATTATCTAATTTGCCATATTGCTCCCATTATTCTACCAGTTAATCTAACTGCCTTTGGGCAAATCATTGTGTATCATCCCAACCACAAAGGTAATGATTATAATTACCTATAGGCAAATCATTGTATTTCAATCTATCTAGAGGTTAATGATTATAACTGCCTTTGGGTAAATCATTATCTTTTTTCTACCTAATTAGGGCACATTTTCATTATGATAATGCTTATAACCACATTTGGGCAAACCATTATCTCTATCTGCCCAACTGGGGCATGTTTTCATCTTGCTAATTATTATAACCTCATGTGGGTAAATCATTGTTTACCTTTTAAATAATTATAACCGTCTTTGGGCAAATCATTCTCTTGTGGCCCTTATCCTTTAACTAATGATTATAACCACCTGTGGGCGAATCATTATCTTTTTACCTACCTATGCTGATGATTATAACTACCTTTGGGTAAATCATCCTATTTATTTGCCCATCTAGGGAAACTCACTGTGTCACTGATTATAATTGCCTATGGGCAAGTCAGTTTTTTCCACCCCATTTTACCTTTTAGTCCCATTATTTTCCTTCTTTTGAGGGACCGATCATCAACCTTCTTTGTCAACCACTCCCTCAAGGGGGCATCTAGAGCTCATATATTGATGTTGAAGTATTAGGCATATAATACCTTTTCATTCTTTGAGAAGATGTTATTGTGCCTATAGCTTGCAACATCTTTCCAAATAGGAGAAAATTGTAGACACCCAATTCCAGCCACAACTGGCTTCTGACTAAAATTCAGATTGATTCTTACCAACCATTATGAATTAAGCCTAAAAATCAGTAAATGTCCCAAATTTATTTGTATATCATTCATCAAAGCTTGGAATCACCTTTGAGGTATGCCTATTTGGGGTATTCTACCATATGCAACAAGAACCTCTCAAGAATTCATCCCTAATCACCTTGCGGCATAACAACTATCAGTTTGGCCTATAGACCCATTAAGTGGGTTGCTTGATTAAATCTTGAAAGAGCTAAAATGATAATCAAATGAAATTATCTAATTAAATAGGATTAAATGTTTAGTTGAATTATCCACTTGAAATTAATGAATATATAAAATTCAAAATTCTAAAATTCAAAATACAAGCCATTTCATCATTGCCTTTATGAGTTGTCGAGCTCTTCCAAATATCTCAAAATATATAATTTGAGAGCCATGCCTAGTAATTAAAGATCATAATTATATGACAACTATTAACTCAATTGGAGTTAATTTTAACTTATCTAGGGTTAGTTTGAACCCATTCCAAACCTGAACTCAACCTTAACTCACCTTGGGTGAGAGTAAATTTTTAAAGCTATAAATACAAGGCCATACCCCTTCATTTCTAAGCTTAGATATTTTAGAGTTATTATGTAGGATTTAATCCATAATCCTCATGCAAGTAATGTTACCATGCTAAAATCTTAAGCCAAACAATCAAAGCCAAGGTGCCAAAGAGAGAAGGAGCAAAGAAAGCTTCATTGTCAAAGACTTCTTGATGCAAAAACTAAACAAGCCACTTCAACAAGCCATCTTGGAGCTACAAACAAGGTAAAAAAATTATTTCCTTTGGGTTTTAATTATATTTCCATTATAGTTTTTTTACTTATGCTCTCCCTAGTGTTTAAGCTAGTGTAAGCATTAGTGTGTTATTTTGATTTTGTTGTATTGGACTAACACCATACTAACCTCCCTTCTTGGATTCCTTGTTCACAGTAAACCCTTTTTTAAGCAGTTATTGCATTTGATGAGAGTTTTCCATCTATAGAGCATTTGCTTACAATCCCCACAATGTAACTATATTGTCTTTCAAATGAAAGCACACATATAACTTTTGAAAGTCCATCTCTATTGTACCTAAATTAGTACGCCACTGGACACCCAAAACTATATTTTCTACACATGTGGGAATGGAAAACATAGAACTATTCAAAAGAGAATCTCCCATTGTTAGCTTGATAATGTGGAATTTTACTGAATAACTAACTATACCACCATAAAAAATCATGACTTGAAATTCTAGAGTTGGAAAGATAAAACAATTCAACCACATGGCCAACTTGTTGTTAATGAAGTTATGAGTACTTCTTTATTCAATTAACATTTTACCTTTCTGCTTCTTTAAAAAATCCACGACCTTGAGGGTTTAAGGGCTATTAATTCCTGATAATGCATGGAAAGAGATGGTCAATTATGGATCCTCTTATGCCTCTTTTATTCCCTTCTCAACATTAATTTATTCTTTTGATTCCTCTATAGTCTTTTCTCTACATATTTATGCCCTCTATTGCATTTTTTATCACAATTAAAACATAATCCTTTTGTCCTTTTTTATTCAATTTATTGAGGCACTAATCTATTTAGTTGAGGAAAGGACTATATCGAGGTGATATGATCTATGATGCTATTGAATTCTTGTCTCTTAGTAGCCATACCCTTTTCCTTCAATTTTCATGCCATGGTAATATTCTTAAATAAAGTAGGTGGATCAAACAAGCACATCTCTTATTAAATGTGGTCCTTTAGACCATCTAGAAATAGGTCCTTCAGGTTCTCCTCTATAAAATTATTTGTTCTTGAGGATAGGGTATGGAATTTATTAATACTATCCTTAGTCATACTAGTTTTTCATAGTGTGGTCAATTGGTTGAAGTAGCTATCCACCAAACAACTACCATAGCATGCAATCAATTGTTATGTAAAAATAACTCGTGTGACTCTATAGTTTTTTCTAACATAAAGCCAGTGACACCAAGTGAATTGGTCTAGTTATAATTATAAGGATTCCAATGTATTCTTATGCCCATATGGAATATGATGTAGATTAAAAAAATGTTCCATTTGGATGATCCAATCAAGCAAGTAATTGTTATCAAATGTACGCATGTTTAATTTTGGGATAAAGTGTCCAAACCACGAAGTAGTATTAGTCATGGGATGATGTGGCATTATATTTGAGCTAAGTGTAGGTAAATATGTTTACTTGTTAATCTAGGAACATATGTTTTGATGAGTTGAGTGGTTAATTGCTAATCTAATATTACATATAGGGAATGAAAAACAAAACTTGGAACGATATATGAACTAAGGCAAACACTAATTGCAATGAAAGTACTTAAATGTAAATCACACTTGAAATTAAATGATGGATGTAATTTTTGAATCTTCCCACATAGATGAAATTAAAGCATTCATAAACAAGAACAAAATTGAATCACTCTTAGTTGAAAATACAATCAAACATTCACACATTGGTCTATTTTAAAATTATTGCATAAACATGAATACTCGCAACCCAAGTAAACTATTGTAACTAATGGGAATCTACACAATCAGTCCTCGCAAGTATTCCCATTCTCAGTTGGACTAATTTTTCAATTCCCTCCTCTAATTAATACAAATTAATCCAATGAAAATTATTATTAACGATAATTTATGATTACATAGCAATAAAGGAACTACTATAGATTGAATACAAATGCTTGAAGTTTGTGATTGATTTATGACTCTTGACTAATTTATTTTTAATTAATAATCAGGTAATCCTAAAGCTTGCATCATCCTCATCAAATATAGATAAGGAAAAGACTTATTGTTAATTTATCGATATGTTGTTACAACATATATGTAATTAAACTAGGAATAAAAGATTAAAAAACAAAGAAGCTATAGATGTAAGAAAACAGTTAACACAATCTTTAAGCTATTAGAGAGGTTGGTGTACTTGTTCAAGCAAATTTAAATGAAGAAGATGCAAACATAAGTTACAACTAGGTTTTAAGTGATAAACATCATTGGCTTCCTCTTCTACACGCAATAACTAACTCATCAATTTATTTTACATATCCTAACAAACTCCGTAGCAATGTTAAGGAATAATATACATTAAGTGCACAAGTGGCTAAAACAATGGCTATGGATAACCAAAGTTAGTGGCTACAGATTGGGAAATAATACTTAATTAAGTCAACATAGGTAGTACAAAGGCTATGGACAATGTCACTTAGTGGCTATGGATACAAAACAACTTATAAAGAGTGACAATAACTTAAGAAATCTTATTGTCTCGTTTAAACCATTAATATTCTAGTATAACTAAATTAAGAATTACACTTTTTCATATATAAACCAAAGTCTTTAAGACCATAACAATAAATTTATGCAACATTTTTAGTATATACTATTATGAACAAAAACATGGATGAGAGGCTATATTAAGTTTCTGAAATAAAAATAGGAAGGTGTTTAAGATTTATATATGGTAGGATGGATGCCATTTATAGGTCTCATCATTACCCCCTAACTTAACCCATTACATGTCCCTATACAATACCATTAATTTGTTCAAGAATAAAAAGATGTGTAATAAGCACAAACACTTTTGAAATCACAAGATTTTATCTCTCCATCATATAGTTTTCTCAAGTAACCCGTCTTCCTTTCAACCGTTTTCCATATCTTGTCCTCGTGATTTAAAATGGTTTAATTATCCCTATTTAGTCTAGGATAGGGAACCAAAATAAGGACAATATGAACCTCATATCAATCTAATAGAGCATGCAATTTTTTAATCCATTAGCATACAAAGTATCCCTCATAACTACAACTCTGAATTTATACGATGAGTAGGGCTATTTCTTATGTAAATGGAAAGTAAGTTCCCTCCATCTATCCCCATAAGCATTAAAGTTTTTATACCAATTGCATTGGAATGGGACACATTTATTAATAACTTCATGATAACATGTCCTAATTATCAAAATTATTACTTTATGTGTAATCAAACCTCTCAAGTCATCAATGATTTCACCTAGTCTCTCATACTACACTCTTATTACTAGCCTGGAAAAATGATCTTTTTCATTGTATGCCAATAGTTCATGTTTTCTTCTAGATTCATTCCTCATGTAAGAATAAAAATACCTATGCATGACATCCCTTGCCATTGTATTTTGATTCCATCTATTATCAAAGGTGGGAACATAATCATGTTGATAAAATTCATAGAGAAAATATTCAATCTCAACTATACTTGAGAAAAAAACATTATTGAATGCAAGAAGAGTACCTATTGCATCAATCATTCCAGAGGTTACCCCACCAATTTGAATTTGTATGAAATATTCCTATAGAAATAAGGCATAAAATATATCAAGATGTCTATATTTAAACATGCTCATTAAAAACTTGCAAATTCTTCCAATGTATGCTCTCAAACCCTTAATAACCACATCCTTCTTCTCAAGTTCATCTTCATATTTTTCCAATTTCTATTGGAAAAATCTCTTCACCTCAATAAGTTTGTGAATATTTCCCACCTGCTATCATACAAGATACACCAGTCACCTATTAATTATTGAATGATCCTATCATGTTCAACTTTGGTAATAACATCTGCATATTTTTTACTATTGGAAGAACAAAGACATCTACAATGGGAGGATTTAATTAGTTTATAGTTTATGGGTCAAGAGATCCTTTACCCATAATATCTGTGGGATCTACATTTAGAGGGTTAGTGGCTACAAGTTGTTGTTCCTCACAAACTAGTGCATAGGGTTATAAAGGAATAGGAGTAGGGGTTTCTGTAGGAATGTGTTTAGGGGATTTTTTAGGAATAAGAGTTATGGATTTTATAAGAACAAGTGCAAGGGTCTTTTTTAGGGTAGGGGATTATTTTGAGAATTTTCTTGTTTCCTCCACAACCGCTATAGTTGAAACATCTAATTTGTTATCTCGTCTATGGCTCCTTAGTTCTAGCTCTAAGGACTTCAATATATTAATATACAATGACCAATTATGTATTATCTACATCATCTCTAACACTTTTAACTAGAGTTTTTGAAGTGTTATTTTTCTTATCCATTTCTTCATCTACACTTCTTTTAGAATTATGTTCACTAGAGGTTCCTTACTTGTGCTATTTTGAGTTTCTTCAGAAGGTTCTTCCTCCATGATACCCTCAAAGACACATTTCTCAGAAGGTGTTCCCTTTATGCTATCCATAGATTCATTTTGGTTAAAATCCTCTTCGCTTGTGGTCTCCTAGGGGTCACTTTTATCAAGTTATTATCCACTTGGACTTTCTTCTACCTCCACTATTTTTGGTTGGGTCTTTAGTGTTTTTTCCCTAATGGCCCCCTCTTTCATATTTCTTAGATGTTTAATGTAGAGAGACCTTATCCTATTGCATCCCAATGAAATTAGAGGGGCTAAATGTTTCTTTGTGGCCTTTCTTGTGGCAAAGGATCCACTCACTTTTGATCTTTGTGGCTAGTTTCATTAAGCTCATTTTGTGGGTGAAAAAATTCCATAGACATGATTTTCCAAATAAATTTATAGTTTGGTATCATGTACAATTTTTTGGACTATCAATTATATTAGGTAGTGATGGGATAATGCCCTTGATTTTTACTTTTTGGAATTCCACAACCATTCTTAGCAAATTTAGTAGATACAGGGGCATGTTGACATGAAACTTGTCTCAAATGACTTAACAATATAAAATGTAGAGTAAGAAACAAGGAATGTCTACCTTCACAAGTGATGTATTTCATGATGAAGGAAGCTACCTCATTCCATGGTGAGGGTAATGAAAGTTTGTCCACCCCCTTTGAAGTAATGTTTAATGGATCCCTTGTTAGGCAAAATTGATTCCTTGCTTCTGCATCATTTGACATGTCTTGAGGTCATATTTCCCTTGTCATGAGCAAAGCATTTACATATGGAAGAAGTTATTTCATTAGCACAATCTTTAGTCCTTTTACCAGGACAATGTCATCATGCAACATTTGTGTAAACTCTATTATTATACTTTCATAAACCCCATGAATCTCTTAAAGAAGGCTAACCAACCAACATATGTAAATATAGTTGTAATGTTTGGATTGTTCAAAAGGAATGTATGATCAAAAGCCTATTTTATTACCATGTCTTCTACCATGATTGAAAACAACTTCGTTCCTCAACTTGTAGCAACTAGGCTTTGCTACATAATATCTTAATTAAATGTAATACAAATTTATTTTAGGCATGTAGGTAAGAAATATTAAACATGCAATATTTCATGGCAGAGGTTATGGTTTGTGTACCTTTTAACCACACAATTGGCATGTTAGAAGCCACTTGAGTTGGAAATGGAGGTGGGTTAAACTTGTCGGCATCATTAAATACCTCTATGGTAATTGGGATGTCCTTGCAAGTCCATCACCTACCTTGCTACACACACAACCATTTAATTCCACTCCCCTATTTTTTTATTTGATGCTACATCATCTTTTAGGGAAATAAATGTCATGCATTAAACATCCCCCCAAATGAATGGAGACACTTGTCCTCAAGTGGATGAAAGGATGGATTTTGGGGAAATGACTAGATGTAGGGTAACATGCAACACTTGTATCTCAACCATAGCAATAAATGCCAAAAAATGGATGATGGGATAAGATGGGTGGCATCACAAAGGGAAACTATGACTCTCAAGTTAGGTACCAAAAATAAAGTGGTGGCATAATGTGGAATGGTTAGGTGTGACAACTCAGATGCCACATTAGGGCTAGTGGGATATGACCCATGTAAATTAAGAGTGGCATGAATGAACATATAGAACTACATAGTTGCACAAATTATTACTAAGTGAAAAATACGTGATTAATCTAGAAAAAAAAAATTACTTGAATTCACATTGGTTTACCAATCTTTAAATGGTTCTGCATAAGATTCTAGTAGCTTGTGTGCCTAAGTCGAAGCAAGTAATCCTTCAAGTAATGGAACTAAGTAATGAAATTAATAATAAAATATCTAAATGATGAGCACTCATGTAGGATAGCTAAGGGCCAAAGAAAGGACAGTGAATGTGAAATCATCCTTTGTAAGATTGATAATTGTTGAATGATGAATTTAGGCAATGGAACCAAGAGATGAATTTAACAACAACACATCTAAATGATGAGCACTCATGTAGGATAGTTAAGAGATGAAGAAAGGATAGTCAATGTGAAGTTATCTTTAGTAATATTAAGCACTGTTCAATGATTTCCATGGGGACATTCAATGGTACCCTTATTTTAATTTTGGTGGAAATGTTCAATTTCTAAGGAAATAAGTCTTTAATGATTAGGACCAATGAATGTAAGGAGAGCAATCCCATCAACTAAATCAACCAATCCATGATGTGACCATGATAAGAAATATAGTGTTTACGTTATTTTGTATCAAACATAAGAGACATGCATCATGGTTCAGTGTGAATCTCATGGCATAAGAATTAGAATAACCCTAGCAATTGTGTTTATTGGTTGAAAATCTTAGCAACACGTAGCCACTATAAGGAAATATGCAAAAACACGTAGTCACTATGTGGAAAACATGATTTAGTAGCCTCTAGAAATGATGATGTAGCAACACATACCCAATGTGTGAAAATCATAGTGAGAAACATGATTGTGCAACATACAGGAAAAACACAACAATCGGTTGTCAAGGCAAGCTATAATCTACAGCATGTGAAATATCAATCAAGGATTTGCAGCCTTAGAAAATGTGAATATGTATCCTATGCAAGAGTACCCTTATATATCTAATAAATATAAATAAGAGTCTATAACAATACTAGGCTAGAATTTGTAGCCATTGTAAGAAAATTCAACAAAGAGTAGGAGCTTATAGCCACTAGCACAAAGTTTGTAGTAACTATAATAGATTTATATCCACCAGGGAGTGATCTATAACACATGACATACAAGATGCAATTTTATAAGAGATAAAATTGATTGATTTGTTAGTTTTTTGTAAAGCTCGATTATCCAACAAGCTAGTTTTATGATCAGAATTATTTATTCAATATGTGGTTAGTCAACAAGCTAGTTTTTTGAACTAAGATTGTCAAAAATGCCTAATGGTTTTCATCATTAGAAGATATTTTTTGTATATATATAAAATATGATGATATTATGAGAAATAAGGAAAAGGGGTTTATTAGTGCTTCCATAACCTCCAATTCAACTCGATAATTAAGTATATAGATGAATTTTTCCTTAATTAGAGGTTTCTTATATAATTTGAGGTGATGTCCATTGACCATTAAGACAATCTTTACAAAGTGAATAGTACAAAATTTCATTTCTCCATTTTCAAACACCTATTTAACCTCACAAGTACAAATCCATCTTGTCTAAAGTTTACCTCTGTGATCTTTGTACTTAGAATCATAAAGCAAGGCCCAATTTATAGGTTAAAATATCCCTTGTTTCTATGAACATATCATGCCACACGAGTATTTACTATTATGTTACCTTGTGTGATCTAGATCTTCTCTATGAAGTTCATCCAAAGTATTAACCAATATCCAAAGTAGTCCATAGAGTTTTAATTTCAAATTCTATGGGGAGAACAACCTTCTTCCCATAAACCAACTCGTAAGGTGCAAACCTAGTAGTGGTCTTCCACATGTTTTGCCTTATTTTTTATTTGACATGTGTTTAATATGTATAAAAATTTAAAAGATTTTTTAGATTGTAATATATGACATTTAAGCATAAATCTAAATGTAAAGTAGAAATGATTGAAATTGATTGACAAGTGGCATATGCTAAAAATAGTAAGTATAACCAAATACAAGATACTTAACTTTTTTAATTTTTAGTTGACTTTAGCAGGTGTCTGATAGTGAAAAATAAAATAAAACATGATTGTGACAACTTAGATTTAAGAACAAATGTTGTGCATGTGTCTTGATAGGTCCACGCTCATTGGATAGTAGCACGAGTTGATCTTGTATGTTGTCTATGGACTTATCCACTTTGACTATGATAAAACTAGGATTACTCTACCACATATGTCTACATCTGTTGAGAGTGATATTTTGATTATGTTATTGTCATGTAAACAAATCTATTTTTGTTTTATTCACTTTGAAAACCTTGAGGTACTTGTGAGAACTATAAACCTGCAAAAAACAAAGGAAAATATAATGGACTGAGCTAACCCCATTCACTCTCTTTGTTGATTGACCATTACCTACGTATCCATATACTCCAAGGAGGGAATCAAACCACACATAGTTCTCTCACCTAGAGTGATTTTGTGATTATACTCTTTGAGTATATGTAATCAACTAAAAATTTGTCTTTGATACTTAAAAATGTTAGCTCTTGACTTGATTATAGATGCCTTAGAATTGATTTGTGATTGCTCTTAATGATTGATATTAGAGTTGGGAAGAAAATGGCATAATTTATTAGTGTATAGTATTATAATATATATGAATTGATATTAACTCCCTTTGAAATGATATTTTTATTTGATTATATAGTGATATGTTTGAAAAAATTCCTTTGGTTGACCTTGCAAAACGTGTGGGAAGACCCATATAAATATTTTA
This sequence comes from Torreya grandis, assembly GCA_037957365.1. Lineage (NCBI taxonomy): Eukaryota > Viridiplantae > Streptophyta > Pinopsida > Cupressales > Taxaceae > Torreya > Torreya grandis. The sequence goes on from JARHVA010001338.1 coordinate 3,227,405, forward strand.
AATTTTGGGAACTAGTTGTTAAATGGTACAAGGGAAAGATCGCTTTAGGTGGATAGGTCCGTGACAATGGACCCATCCTATAGAAGCATGGGCAATTATCTTGAAGTTGAAAGTAGTCTGAGAGTGATATAAAAAGGTTTGAGCTTTGATTTGGAATTTCCCATGTAGTAGTGACAATGAACATTGGGATCAAACATATATAGATAAATGACCTAGACGAATGGAATAAGGTTTATGTATTTGGACATAATTTGGTCCAAGATGTGACAAGAATTAACATTATCAAATACATATGACCATATTTAGGTATCTACATTTATCTCAGTGTATTCTAGTATTGAAATTTCTAAAAGAGAAAGATATACTTGTGTGTGTATAACACACTCTATCTTTTGATAAAAAAATTAATTATGTAGGGCACTCATTTTGAAAAACATTGCAACAACACGTGAAGTAATGAATGCCATACTTAAAATTTGAAAAACTTAAAATTTAAACATTTAAAATGAAAGGAGAATAAGGAAGGGCTACATATGTAAGGAGATGAACCCTTGTTGCACTGTAACTTGTAAAAATGATAAAGTATTGGATAAATTCACTCATTTGTCAAAGCACTTAAAGATATTGTTCTTCATGTTAGACTATTGATGAATTGAGAGTGATCAAGTCCTAATTTTTAAATAATTAAGCCCTTGAGTTGGAAAGATGCATGCTTTAACTCTCATAAATGGGGAGAAGTACCTAATATACTAATCTTAAATAAGGTGGAACCACTATGGATTTGCTAGAGGTAATGCTATGACCATTGAGTGTCACTAGACTTGAATGTACATTACTCATAACAAAAGGTGGAAACACATAATGGGTTCACTAGAAGTAATTTCAAGGCCATTGAGTGTCTCTAGACTCAAACGTATTGTTGATGATACAAATTATTTTGTCAACTAATCAATCCTTTCGCCTATCACAAATATTAAGTTAGAATGATACTAGTCTAATAATAAGGTTCTAAAGGTTTAATTATGATCTTAAAGATGCGAGAGTTTTTTCTAAATATTCTATGAAATAACAAATAGATTATTGAATATAACATAATCTATTATAATTTCAAAAATATACTGATCAAATAATGAATCAGTTAAGATATGAATGCATAATTTATCCTACTCAATAGAGAAGGTCTATGAACAAGACAATCTATTGAAAAAAAAATTGATTTAATAATATAGTATATTCTCAAAGTAATATCTTGCTTTGCTATAATAACTTCTGAAAAACATCAAGATAATAAACAAAGAAATACAAGTGTAAAATGAAGATAAAAAAATAAACTAATTTATAAAAATATCTTCAATAAAGCAAGACATAACTCAATAATCAAGCTAAAGAAGAAAATAAAACATAAAATAGAGCAAAGACAACAAACTAAAAAGAATAAAACAATTTAATCTAAAACTTTAATTAAATTAATCTAAACCTAACTAAACTAACCAAAGAAAGAAAACTAACTAAAACAACTTAATAAAAAAAATCAGGAATAAATAGAAAATTAAATATAAATTATATTAAAACTAAATATAATAGAAAATAAATTAAATCATTTAGAGATTAATTAAATTAAAAGTCAAAGTCAAAATAAAGTATAATATAGATAAAACATGTGAGTCACAATAGAGAGAATTGTCTTAGCAAAATAAATCATTTTTTAATTTGAGAAACCAACATATTCTTTACAAAATATCTTAAAAAGATAACTTTTACAATTAATTATATCAATGAAATATCACAAAAAACAAAGTTTTTATCATTATTTGGATTGAATATTTTGATTTTACACATAAGACTGTAAGAAGTGATCATTAAAATATGTTAAACTTGATAAATTTTAGATAATTTGTTATAAATGATAATATAAATTAGATATACCTATGTTGCTTAAATAATATATTCAATCATCAGAGAAAATACCATTAGTCTATCTGTAAAAGTCATGCTATCTCAAAGAAATTACATAGAAGAGAGAGATAAATGATTGACTTTACAATATATAAGTTTTTAATCCCTGTGTTGTTTCTCCCTTTCAAATGAATCCTTGATCTTCTTCTATACTTCAAAATTAATTGAAAAAAAACTATAACTAACCTTAATTAGTTACTTGTTAACTTAAATAATTGACTTTAACAAGTTAATTAATATTGATAGTTATTAATTAAAGTTTATTTAAGACTTTAAAATCTTAAGAGATTAAATATTTGAACATAAACCAAATGTTTCTTAATTGATGGAGACCTTTTAATCAATTAATAATAATAAGAAATACATATTTCAATAAATAATATGATAACTCAAAGTTGATATACTTATCTATATTAATTCTATAATACATATAATCATAATTACTTAGGCATATATATATATATATATATATCAAAATTTAAAGTTTGTTGTACTTTCAAAATATTATAATCAAAATATCAAAATCTAAAATGTACTTAAGTCTTAATAATTTAAAAATTTAACTTCAAAATAAAAATTTTTCTTTTTGATAATCAAAAGTTATTAGAATCAGATAAAACTTCTATCATTGTTTTTTCCTGTTCATTCAAACACTCATTATATTTTATTTCAGCTGCAGGAAACTCAACCAATTTTATTTTTGAATCACTTTCAAAGTCATCTACTTCTAATTTAATTCATTTCACAACACTAATTTTTGTTGGAGTATCTGGTTCATCTTGACTAATTAAACACTTATTTGAAGTAATTGAATTTATGATTAGTAGTTTTTCCAAACTTAGCTTCCTACACCCTGTAATAGTCATTTTTTGAGGTAGTGTAAGCTCACCAAAACAAGAAGGTAAGGCAAGATTGACAAAATTCTTTATATGAGTTATCTCATTGGTCAACTATGTTGGTTTATTAACCTCATGGAATCTTTCTTTGCTAGGTGATTAAATAGACAACTCGTTTGAATTATTATACAGCTAATAAAAATAACTACTATGAGACTGATATCTAGATACAAATCTATAGTTGCAAAAATCTCTATTACCCCTATAATTGATAGGATTAAAGGGTAGATTATTTAATACATTTCAAAATTCAAAGTTAGTGGCATCAAAATAAATAGACATTCTGGTTCTTCTACTTGCATATCTAGAACCAAATCGTCTAACCTTGAAACCCCTTCTAAAAAATTACCTATATGATACCTTTTGATTCATATTGCCAAAATTTTGATTCCTTCTCCAACCTCTATTATCGTTATCCATACTTGAATTTCGTTGGTTCCAACCCGACATCTTATATACATTTTAAAATATATATTCAAAATCTATTTATTACCAAATAATTAATATATCATCTAAAATAACAACTATATTTCAATGTAGCAAACCACCAATCACTTATAGATTTTCAGCTATCAACCAAGTGATCATTCAATTGTTTACTACCTAAAATTGAATTATTCATATTGAAAACTTTTGACTGTATCAAATATCATCATAATATTTCAATTTAAAACCCTAATATTAAAATTATATATTAATAATTTTATTTTCAAAATATTTCATCACATTTTTTATATTTTGTTCTCACTGATGACTGCACATATTTTTCAACTACTCATTTTTAAAATTAAACCAATAAATCCATAATAATAAACTAAAATTTCAATTAATGTTTCATTATATAAATTGTATGTATTTCTCAAACTGGTACAGAGTCTAAAACCTCTTGAAAATTCATATCATTAGAAACCATTCAATATTATAAGTCTTTGGTAGGGTTATTCTTTTTTTTAAAATAATACTTTAAAACATAAAAAAATAACTTATATAAGTTTTCCTTAAATCATCAATTATTTCTTACTATTTTTACATATTCATGACTTTGAAGTAAAACCCCAAAAAATAAATTAGTACTTTTAAAAATAATCTTCTGAGTTTATAAAATAATATATATTGCATGCAAACCAAATATGTCTATTGAAACCTTTCGACAAAGTTTCCTCACATTATACCCAAAAATATTTTTAAATCTATCAAATCTTCATGAAAGTAAAAACATAAAGCTCATTCTTTATGAAAAACACCAAATATCAATGAAAACATCTTTGAGACATAACTGATGCGTTCAAAATCATCACTATATTTATAACAATCAATAGAAAATTATAATAAAAAAATTATAAGTTCACAATATATCTTTTAAATTATCTCAGACACAGTTTGAGTAGATTCTATTTTCATAAAAATGACTATGTAGAGATCAAACTTACTAAAATAGCATGTATTTGTGTAATCATAACTCTCCATAAAGACTTAACTGACCAAAATCTTCACCGTGTCAAACTAAATGATAAAACTAAAAACTCAAAACCGAAAATCACATTTTCACAAAAATCTTTGCATTTATTATCAAAATACCATGCAAATTGATAATTATAATAGTTATCAGTTTTAACTTTAAAAAGTGAAGATAAATAGATTAGATTAAAATGAAAGACATTTTATCATCGATACTTCATGTACAAAAATGATATGATAAACCAAAAAACAATGTTTTCAAGAAAACCAAAACTCTATGACCTTTCAACTTTCTTTGCTCCAAAAATCTTGCATGTAGAGATATTTAAGACAAACAATTTATCTCCATTCAAACTTTATCAAAACCATGCAGAGCCAAAAATCATTATTTATCTCCATGCAAACCGATCATAAAGAAATAACCATAATTATTTTTTTATCTTTATTTATTTCATAAATGGTATACCTGTATAAGCTTTCTTGTAACTTTCTATCTACTATCTTTTATTTGTAACTTTTCAAGCTTATCTCGGTAGAGTGTCACTTTCACAGATAAGCTTTATAAAATGACTATCATAATGAAAAATAATGCTATTTATACATAAAATCTTGCGTATTAACTATCGGTGTCTATGTGCATTCACACTTTTGACTTATCAATCGAAAAAAATAATTAACAAACCATTAACTCATTAAGCAATGTTTTCAAATTTAGTCATGAGCATAATCCTCACTAAACCCCAACTAATTCGTATTATTTTAGGCATGTACATATCTCATTAATTTTCTTTAAAACCGCTTATGATCTTATAGAGATCTCAAAGCATCCACTATACTTCGTATTCACTCTAACTTACCAACTTGCCACCTCGCTGCTAACTTGTCATTCAAACCACATCAACACAAACCTCGATATTGAGCAAAACATGAGTTAAGTTCAAACTAACCTTCGAAATCACATAATCACCTTAAGCCATAAAATATTTGTGCCTTAAGTTAATGACATAATACAACCAAATTTCTAAAGTTAAACATAGGTTTGTTTTAATAGGACTTTGAAATAACTTATGCCTATTTCTATTACTTCATGTCTCGAACTTGAATGTGTAGGTTAATTCAATTTAATCATTAGAAATTACTCATGACCCCTCTAGAGGCTTTGACAAATCCAACATATCAAATTAAATACTTAGGATATGTAATGTTTAGAATTAGAACTTATAACCTTTTAGGATTATCAAATAACTTGTTTAAATATTAAACAAAACTTATTCATGTCACCATTTACACAATGTCAATCTTCTATATTTACAATAAATTTTGATTATGATTGATTTGACAATCATAATGATAAGTTTATATAAAGCTCACAGTTGATTTTTAAATGAATATAACTGAAAAATAACATGATAAATCATACTAAAATACTAATCATATCAAATAAATATAACATGATGATTTTGATCTATTCATAAATTTATTTGAATAAACTGATCAAGTTGTATTTATTTGAAATGGTTATTATAATATTTTAGTATGATTTATCATGTTATTTTTTAGTTATATTCATTTGAAATTTGATTGTGAATTTTATATGAATTTACCATTATGATTGTCAGATCAATCAGATTCAAAATTCATATATATACAGATATATCATTTATGAATGTTTATTTTCAGTTATGACATTTCAATGATCAAATTGATCAGGTTGTGTTTATTTAAAATGGTTACTACAGTATTTTAGAATGATTTATGATGTTAATTTTTAGTTATATTCATTTAAAATATGACTGTGAGTTTTATATAAATTTATCATTATGATTGTCAGATCAATCACATTCATAATTCATATATATATATATTCATCCATAAATATTTTTCAAAATCATTGTAATATAGATACGACTTCATGAATAAATCATTACCAAATTATTTCATTGAAAATATATATTTTCATAAAATTATTAATTGATTTCAGTCTTCGATTGCAGTTTTAAATTTTATGACTAAGTCAACTCTATGACAAATAGGAGTATAAATTTTTAAATAATTGAAAGGTATGAAAAATAGACATAATTCTAGAAACCTTGCTACTCAATTTTAAATAATGAAATTAAGTAGCAATCAAATTTCTTATTATAAGAATGAATATTTTGAGAGTGTGATCTAAAAAAATTATTTCTCAAGAAGCTATACGTGAACCCATTTAAAATAAATTTCAATAAGGGATGAGATGTTTAGCTAGTGTGACATGAAGAAAGTGAATGATTTAATATAGAAGTTCAGACTGGATACACAAATAAATACAATACCTTAAATATAATATCTAAAAATAAAATATTACTTCAACAACTAGTTATAACTCAGCATATATTATTTATGTATAAAAAAATTAGTTTATAAAAAATATCTCAAAATAATTGATACAGTTAAATTACATCTTCGCAATCTTCTTTCATAACATGAAAACTTCATCACTTGAAACACTTGTTGATATTTCAAAAGTAAAAGTCAAACAAGAAGAAGAAGCAAATAAACAAATAAAATAAAAAACAACATAAAGACAAAAAATAAAAGAAATACAAAAGCAAAAAAAAGTAATAAATCAGAAAAATAAACAAAAATTGAAAGGAAGTTAATTGTGAAACAATTTTAAATGATAGTCGTTAATTAAGTAATGTAACCAATTTTATTAAGATCTTTCAAATAAAAAGTATTATTTCTAAGTATAGTTGCAATGTGATAAGGACCATGTCATAATGAATCAAATTTATGATGTTTATTAGGATCTTCATGCACTGTTCTCGTATAAAATTAGATTACCAACTTTGAACTTTTTATTAACAACTTTTTTATCAAAAATTTTAAAATTTTTTTTAACCTTTTTAAATTTTTGTAATGTTGTTGTTTTTGATTCATCAAGAGCTATTAGATCATGCAATTTTTGTTCAATCAAATTGGTGTCTTCATAAATATATTGTAAAACAGTTTTAGCTGAAGAAATATGAAGTTCTATTGATAAGGTGGTTTCAAATCCATATGCTAACATGAAAGGTGAATAACCAGTTACTACTTTGACAATAGTTTTATCAACTCATAAATCTTCAAAAATTTTAAGATGTCAATTTTTTTAATTTTTACAAATTAATTTTTTCATGATTGAAATCAAATTTTTATTTATTGACTCAGCTTGACTATTATCTTGAGAGTAATATTTAGATGAATGACTATATACAATAGAATAATTTCTTAAAATTTTTAGAAATTCATTTGAAATAAACTAAGGTTCATTATTAGAAATTATTGCATAAAGAACTTTAAATCTGGAGAAAATATGATTTTTTAGAAATGAGATTACCTCACTTGTTATAAAATTTTTAAGAGCTTTGGCCTCAGATCACTTAGTGAAAAATTCGTTGCTATTAATATATATCTATGATCAATTGATGGAGGATGTATATCTGAAATAAAGTTAACGACTCATTTTGTAAATAGTTTTTAAGGGATAACAGGATTCAAAGGCATTGCAGATAACCTATATTTACCAACAAATAATTGACATAACATATAAGAATGAACTAACTTATAAGCATCCTGAAATAATATAGGTCAATAATAACTTACTAATAAGATCTTATAACCAATGATTTTTACAACATAATGTTCACCATAATTTTCTTCATGACAACTTCATAGAACATTTTGAGTTTGATCATGTGTAAAACATTTTAATAAAACACCATCTCTATTTTGATAAAATAATTTTTTTAAAAATAAATTTAAATTTAAAATTTTTAAATGTAAAGAATGTCTTTATTTTTTATTATAATTATTAAGACAAGTTTGATTTTGAAAATAAAAAATTAAAATCATGATACCAATTATTTTCAACTAACATACAATCTCATTCATTCATTTCAAGATCAAATTTGATTTTTTTTTTTTTAAAAATCAAATATTTTCATGATCTTTAAATGAGGCTTTACATTTAAATTATTATCAACTGACAAAATTAAAAAATTAATATTTGAAGAAATATTTTTAGATAAATATTTTGCCGAGTCATTACCTTTAATTATTTTTAAAATTTTAAATTCAACATCAAACTCTTGAATTCATAATATCCACTTTGCAAGCCTTCCTTGAATGATTAGTTATTTCAAAAAATAATATAAAACAGGTATATTATATCATATTATAACTTTGTTTCTTATCAATAAATAACAAAATTTAATTAAAGAAGAAATTAATGAGAAAAAAAAATTCAATAATAAGGTACCTAGTTTTAGCATTCTTTAAAACTTGATTCATACAATCAATTAATTTTTTTGTCATTATTTTTAAATTTTTGAGTGATAACAGCTTTAATTATTTTTTCAATAGCCTTAACATAAATAATGAATGCTTTCTTTAAATACAGTTTAGCAAGTATAGGAGCACTCGTAATGACATCTTTAACGTTATTGAATGCTAAATCAACACCATCTCAAGTATAAAATTTATATTTTTTAAGCAATAATTGTAAAGAATTAAATTTATCAGCAAAATCTGATATGAATTTTGTAACATAGTTAATTTTATCAAAGAAAGACTGTAAACTAGATTGATCTTTAAAAGGAGATAATTCTTTAATGGCTTTAACGTATTAAAGATATATATAAATGTCATCTTTAGAAATGATGTTCTAATAATTTAACTTCAATAACACTAAAAATTGATTTATTTGGATTTAATAAAATACCATACTTTCTACATCTTGTAAAAAATTTATGAAGATGATCAAAATATTTTTAATGTCTTTGTAAATGAATGGTGAGATCATAAGGTATATCTGAATAATAATGTCAATCAAGTCATCAAATGTAACATACATAGCTCTTTGAAAAGTAGTTCTTATATTCATTAATCTAAATGACATTTTATTATAAGTAAGTCTCTCTACGAGTAGTAAAAAATATTTTATGTCTATCTTCAAGATTTACATAAATATGATTATAATAAAAAAATCTATCGAATAATGACATCTTTTTTGATCTTGTAACCTATTAAAAAATATGATCTATACTTGATAAAGGAAAATTATCTTTAAATGTTAGTTTTGTTGAAATCCCTAAAATCAACATAATCTAATATCACTATTTTAATCTCTAACTGACATTAAATTATCTATCCATTTAAAATATTTTATAGAAAAAATAACATCGACATTAATCATTTTATCTAACTCTTTATTAATGATGTCTTTTAACAAAAGACTAATTCTTCATATTTTTTATTTTACAAGTTTAATATCAAGTTTTATTAGTATATCATGTTTAATAACATTAATATTATAACCTTTAAGATCTTTGTATGACCAAACAAATATATCAATAAATTATTTGAATAATTTAATGAATTTCACCTTCTCAGTTATAGTAACTTGAATTCTTAAATACATATATTTAGAATCTTCTTCTATACTTAAGTTGATAGAAATAGTTTCACCTATAATTCTCTTGGATGGTTATTTTGTTTTAAAAATTTTAAGTTGATCATTAAATGTAAACATAGATTCCAAACTTACTAAACCAACATACAATTTATTAGTACTTAGTTATATATAATTTTTATAATTTAATACATAATCATTCTGATTAAAATAATTACTTTTAATAAAAGAATCTATGTATTCATCACAATTAAAAATAGGTCAACTATCATTCAAATTTAAAATTTTATGTCAATTTAAAAAAAAAAAGAGGTTTATGATTGATTCACTCTCACTTAGAGTTGAGTTAAATGAAAAAATAATAAGCTTATCAACTTTATTATTATATTTTCTAAGTATGTGAGTGATATTGACAGTTTTGAAATGTTCAAGTAAAGATCAAACTTTTTGAGTATAATGATGTAGACGAGTTTGATTAATTTTTTAAATTTTATGAACTTTCCTAATAACTAATTCAAAATCTTCAAAGACTTTTAAATATTTAATTTTAAGTTCAATAAATTTTTATAAACCTAAACATAATGTTTCAAATTTTACTATATTATTAATATTTTTAAATGATAGTTTGTAAGCATATCGAAAAATCTTATCGATAGGAGAGATTAAACAAATTCCAGCATTACTCCCTTATTGAGAACAAAGTCCATCAAAATACAATGATCATAAAATATTTTTCTCAAAAAAATTTTATGCTAATTTTTTGGTTCATCTAAATTCAACAACTCATAATTTCTAATCTCTATCTCAACATAAGCAACAATGGAAGAAGTGGATGATTCTATAAGTGTACTAGACCAATCTTCTCTTTTTATGAAAATAATCTCATTACTAACAGGGACTCATGCAATATCTTTCTTAATAAAAACACTTATTATTTTTGATCAATCTCTTCCTAATCACATAACATAATTACTAAGAATGTCTAAAATTTGAACATTAGTCATACATCGGTTTTTTTTTATCTTGAATAATCTTAATGTCTATGTTTCAAAACTTATTACAACTCTTGGTTTGTCTTGAATCAAATCTAATAAAATTCTTATTATTAGTTTCATAATAAATACTTAATTGATCTGCAATAAATTTGGACATTATATTCTTTGAATCCCCCGTATCTAAAATATAATTATGGATTACCTTATTAACAATTTTGACCAAAATATAAAAATAAGGTATATAATCTACAAAAAGATCATAACTTTGAACAAAAATAGATGTTCGTTTATTACATCTTCTTGTAAGTTTATATCATTTTTAAGATTCTTAACAACATTAATTTTATCAAGTTCTCTTGGAAGACCAACTACTTGTAATAATGAGAATCTAATTTTAACTTTAGATAAATCATCAATTATATTATAAGTTTTATCAAGTTCTCTTGGAAGACCAACTACTTGTAACAATGACAAAAATTTAGGCTTATAATGTTGATATTGAGTATTATTATAACCAATTGATAAAAGAATGTTTTAATAAGAATTATCATATGAATTACTTGAAAAATTATTTTGAATTGCTTTACCTTTATCTGTAGAAAAAAATCATTATTTACGGCATTAATATTTTCAAAAGAGTTATAATATTTATTTCTAATATTAACAACATAAACACCTACATTTTTTGATGGATCATCAAGAGCACATATGTTTATGTTGTTTTCTAGATCCATAGATATACTATATTTCTCTTGAATGGATTTTTTTAATTTTTGAACAACAATACATGAATAAGATCATGATCTAATTCACACACATTGCAGTAATGAGCAAATTCTTTATTTTTAATTTTAATAATACTTTTATTATATGAATAAAGTTTATCATTTAATTGTCTTTTAACAACGCCCAATTTATTTCCTAGATTTTGAATAGTTTTAAATTTTTTGCATTATCTAAATTTAGACATATATAAGATTTATATTTAAATCCAATATTTTAATTTTTTTTTCATATCCAATGCAGAATATTACAATTTCATCATATTACATAATATCTCTATCTTCTATGTCCATTTCATACTTCAAAAGTAAAGCACTACAAAAGTAAAGTCTAGATAATTTCTTAGACGGTCTAAGATCATAAAGAATCTTTTGATGCAATTTAATATATCTGGTAATAAAATGGTATATAGTCTCACTTAGATCAAGATTAAAATTGACGAGATAATTGACTAGATCTAAATCTTCTTTAGCTTTTCTAAGAACTAATTCAATCCAATCTTCAATATCTTTTCAAGTGCTAATAACTCTAGTAGGTAAACTAACAAAAGCTTGATAAGCTTTTCTTTCAAGTATTTGAGCAAGAAAATTTAGACAAATATTTCCACTTGTTATATCAAGAGTAACACAAACTAACTTAAATGCATCTATATTATCTTATCAAGATTCTTCATAAGCTTCATAAAATTTTGGTATATTTAATTCTTTTAGTGAAGTAACTTCTCTGATCGATTTCTAACGTTAAGTGGATTTTTAGAAATCCATGGCTTTAAAACTATTTGCTATTCTACTTCAATTTTAGAACCAACTTCATCTTCAATGAGATCATTTTGATCTCTATTATCTTGTAGACCTTGAATCATATCTTATATTTTCTCTTCTACTTGATCTCCCATTGAAAGTTTTAACATTTTTTATCACTTATATTGATTGATTTTCTTAAATATGATTAGCTTGATTTAATTATAGATTTATATAAATAAGTTTAGAGGGTATAACTAAATCATCAAATAGATGAGAATTAGAAAAAAATGAGTTCTAAGTCGAAGATTAATAGCTAAAACTCTTGTTCTATCTTCTCAAATTTATCTATTTATATTTAAAATGTCTTATTGAGTCTCGCAATTAAAATTAGAATACCAATCTATCTCAAATTTTACAATATTTTTTTCTTTGTTTATGACTTGTATGACATACTAAAGATTATGAGGGTGATTATACCAAACATAACGAGTTAAATTAAAAATAATATCAACTTAATCATTTAGCAATATCTATTTTAGGTTGGATAATAAGACTCTGTCCTCTAAGTACCATGAAAAAAAAAAAAAACGTCAAATAAATAATTTTTTTGAAAATATTCTCAGTGGAGTCATCAAATTTATTGATGAAAATTGTTTCATCAGTTAATCAACCTTTTTGATTATCATGAAGGTTAAGTTGGAATCGTATCAGTGTAATAATAAAGTTTTAAAGGTTTAATTACGATCTTGAAGATGTGAGATTTTTTTAAATATTATGAGAAATAACAAATAGGTTATTGAATATAACATATTTTATTATAATTTCAAAAATACACTTATCAAATAATGAATCAGTGAAGACATGAATGCATAATCTATGTTATCTGACAGAAAAAGTTTATGAACAAAACAATCTCTTGAAAAAAATAAATCTGATTTAATAATATAACATATTCTCAAAATAATATCTTGTTTTACTATAATGACTTCTGAAGAACATCAATATAACAAACAAATAAATATAAATATAAAATGAAGATAAAAAAGTGAATCAATTTATAAAAATATCTTCAATAAAAGAAAATATAACCCAATAATCAAAATAAAGAAAAAATAAAAAGTAAAATCGCTAAGCAAAGCAATAAACTAATTAAAAAAATATAAAACAATTTAATCTAAAATTTTAGTTAAAATAATCTAAAACTTAACTAAACTAACTAAAGAAAGAAAACTAATTAAAAAAACTTAAGAAATAAAATTAAGAATAACTAGAAAACTAAATATAAACTATATTAAAATTAAATATAATAAAAAATAATTTAGATCAATTAGAGATTAAACTAAATTAAAATTCAAAGTCAAAATAAAGTACAATATAAATAAAACATGTGAGTTTCAATAAAGAGAGTCATCTTAACAAATAAATCATTTTTTAATTTGAAAAACTATCATTTTTTTAATAAAATATCTTAAAAAGATAATTTTTACAATCAATTACATCAATAAAATATCATAAATAATGAAATTTTCATCATTATTTGGGTCGAATATTCAGATTCTATATAAAACTGCAAGAAACAAACATAAAAAATATTAAATTTGAAAGATTTTATATAATCTATTATAAATGATAATATAAAACTTTGATATACATGAGTTGCCTAAATAATATACTCAATTGTTAGAGAAAGTACCATTGATCTATCTGTAAAAATCATGCTATCTCAGATAAATTGCATAAAAGAGAGAGATAAATGATTGACTTTATAATGTATAATTTTTAATATCTATGTCGTTCATCCCTTCAAATGAATCATTGATATCCTTTTATACTTCAAAATTAATTAAAAAAATAAATTATAACTAACCTTAATTACTTGTTAACTTCATTTGACTTTAACAAATCAATTATTATTGATAGTTATTAATTAAAATTTATTTAAGATTTTAAAGTTTTAAGAGATCAATTATTTGAACATAAACTAGGTATTTCTTAATGAGTGGAGACCCTTTAATCAATTAGTAATGATAAAAATACACATTTCAATAAATAATATGCTAACTCAAAGTTAAATGATATCATTATCTATATTAATTTCATAATACATATAATCAAAATTATTTAAGGGTATATATATTAAATTGTAAAATTTACTGTACTTTCAAATTATTATAACTAAAATATCAAAATTTGAAATGTAGTTAAGTCTTAACAATTTAAAAGTTTAACTTTAAAATGAAAATTTATCTTTTTGATAACCAAAAGTTATCAGAATCAGATAAAACTTTTATCATTATTATTTTTGTTTATTCAAACATTCAAATCTCATTTCAACTACATAAAATTGAACCAATTTTATTTTTGAATCACTTTCAAAGTCATCTACTTTCAACTTAACTTATGTCATAACATTGATTTTTGTTGGAGTATTTGGTTCATCCCGACTGATTAAACGTTTTTTTTGAAGTAGTTAGATTTATGATAAGTAATATTTTTTAGACTTAACTTCTTGCACTCTATAATAGACATTTTTCTGAGGTGGTGTAGGCTCACTAGAACAATAAGGCAAGACAAGATTAATATTTTTTTTGCATAGACTATCTCATTGGTTAGCTGTGTTGGTTCATTAATTTCATGGACTCTTTCTTAGCTAGGTGATTGAGTAGATAGCCGGTTTAGATTATTATGTAATTGATGGGAAGAAATACAATAATATTGAGATTTGGTTCTAAATTTATGATCGTGAAAACTTTTATTACCCCTATGATTGGTAGAATTAAAAGATAGATTATTGAATACATTCTAAAACCCAGGGTCAATGGCATCAAAATAAATAGACATTCTAACTCTTCTAATTGCATACTAAGGTCTAAATTGTTTAACTCTGAAACTTCTTCTAAAAAATTATCTATTTAGTACCTCATGATTCATACTATCAGAATTTTGATTCTTTTCCCAACCTCTGTTATCATTATTCCTACTTGACCCTGGTTGATCCCAACCTGACATCTGATATACAATTTTAAATATATATTTAAAATTTATTTATTATATAACTAAACTAAAGAATGAATATATCATCTAAAATAACAACTGTATTTAAATATAACAAACCACTAGTCACCTACAAATTTTTAGCTATCAACTAAGTGATCATTCAACTATCTACTATCTGAAATTGAATTTTTTATATTGAAATTTTTTGACTATGTCAAATATCATCATAATATTCCAACTTGAAACCCTAATAATAAAATTATATACTAATAAATTTATTTTCAAAATACTTTGTCATATTTTTTTGCATTATATTCTCACTAACGAATACACATATTTCTCAAACTAAACCAATAAATCCATAATATTAAAAGATAATTTCAATAAATATTTTATTATATAAATTGTATGTATTTTCCAAACTCGTAGAGAGTCTAAAACCTCTTGAAAATTTATATCATCAAAAACCATTCAATATTATAAGTCTTTAACATGGTTATTCTTTTTTTTCAAAACAATACTTCGAAACATCAAAAAATAACTTATCTAAGTTTTTTTAAACCGTCAACTATTTCTTATTGTTCTTACATATTCATGACTTTGAAATAAAACCCAAAAAAGTAAATCAATATTTTTGAAAATAACTTTCGGAGTTTATAAAATAACATATGTTGCATGCAAATCAAATTTGTCTATTAAAACCTTTCAACAAAGTTTCTTCACATTATATCCAAAAATATTTTCAAATCCATCAAATCTTCATAAAAGTAAAAACATAAAGTTCATTCTTTATAAAAAACCTCAAATATCAATGAAAATATTTTTGAGATATAATTGATGCGTTCAAAACCATCACTGTATTTCTAATAACTAATAGAAAATCAGAACCAAAAAAATTGCAAGTTTGCAATATATCTTCTAAATCATCTCAGACACAATTTGAACAGATTTTATTTTCATAAAAATGACTATGCAGAGTTCAAACTTACTAAACTAGCATGTATTTGTGTAATTATAATTCGTCACAAAAACTTAATTGATTAGAATCTCCACTGTGTTGAACTACTTGATAAAACTGAAAACCCAAAACTAAAAATCACATTTTCTCAAAAATCTCCAAATTTGTTATCAAAATACCATGCTAAACTGATAATCATAGTACTTTTCAATTTTAACTTCAAAAAATTAAGATGAACAAATTATATCAAAATGAAAGACATTTTATCATTGATACTTCATGTACAGAAATGATATGATAAACTAGAATACAATATTTTTCAAGAAAACCAAAACTCTATGACCTTTCGACTTTCTTTGTTCCAAAAATCTTGCATGTAGAAAGATTTAAGACAAACAGTTTATCTCCATGCAAACTTTATCAAAACCATGCATAGTCAAAAACCATTATTTATCTCCATGCAAACCAATAAAAAAAAAACAACCATAATTATTTTTTGATCTTTATTCATTTCATAAACGATGTACCTGCATAAGTTTTTATGCAACTTCATGTCTACCATCTTCCATCTGTAAATTTCTAAGCTTATCTCGGTAAAGTATCACTTTTATAGACAAACTTTGCAAAATGACCATCACAAATAAAAATAATTCTATTTGCAAACAAAGTCTTTCATATTAACTATTGGTGCCTACATGCACACACACTATTGGCTTATCAAATCAAGGAAAACAATTAACAAACTGCTAACTTATTAAACAATGTTTTCAAATTTAATCATGACCATAATCCTCACTAAATCTTAGTTAACTTACACTATTCTAGGCATGTACATATCTCATTAATTTTTTTAAAATTACTTATGATCTCATCAATATATCGAAGTATCCACTATACTTCACATTTACTCCAACCTGCTAACTTGCTACTTAGCTGCCAACTAAGACTACCAACTTGTCATTCAAATCACATCAACACAAGCCTCGAGATTGAGCAAAACACGAGTTAAGTTCAAATTGACCTTTGAAATTACATAATCACCTTAAGCCATAAAATCTTCGTGCCTTGAGTCAATAACATATTATAACCAAAATTTCATGGTCAAGCATAGGTTTATTTCAATAGGCCTTTGAAATAACTATGCCTATTTCTAATCCTTCGTGCCTCGAAATTGAATGTGTAGGATTAATTCAATTTTATCTTTCGAAATTACCCATGACCACCTTAGAGCCATTGATAAATCCAACATATCAATTGAAATACTTAGGATAGATAAAGTTTAGAATTAAAACTTAGAACCTTTTTAGAATTATCAAGTAGTTTGTTTAAATATTAAACCAAATTTATTCATGTCACCATTTACACAATATCAACCTTTCATATTTGTAATGAATTTTGAATGTCACTGATTTGACAATCATAATGGTAAATCTGTATAAAGCTCACAATCAAATTTCAATTGAATATAAATGAAAACTAGCATGACAAATCATACTAAAATATTATAGTAATCAATTATTTTTCAAATATAATTGAATATATATATATATATATTATATGCAAATTTTATTCATTCATTTATAAATACTTTTTGAAACCACTGTAATATAGATATGACTTCATGAACAAATCATTACCAAATCATTTCATTATATATATATATATATATATAAAACTACTAATTGACTTAAGTTTCCAACCGTAGTTTTAGATTTTATGACTAGGCCATCTCTATGGCAAATAAAAGTATAGATTTTTTAAAAATTACAAAGGTATGAAAAATAGGCATAACACTTATATTATTGATAATAGAACAAATTAGATTGCAGTAAATAGATCTAGATTTTAATTGCATGATTGAAATAAAATAAATAATATTTGTGCCACCAACATGATCACACTACCATATATTTAAATAGAAATAAAAATATTTTTTATAATTGAAAATGTAAATTTAATTGTAGTGTATGTGTTAATGAACCAATATCATGTCTTTTGAACTTCAAAAAATATATATATGTACATGAACTAGTATCATACCCTTTGAATATGTGTCAAATGAATAAAATGTCATGTATTTATATGTTCAATTGTAACTATTATTTTTATAACTATCTTACATATGTCCATGCATATGTGTCGAAGTGTGTATGATTATGTACTCAATTTTTTATAAAATGAGTGCATATGCATGTCATATGTCCTCATAGTTTATATTAATTTATCATAATTTATCATCTGTATAATTTTTGAATTAATTTAAATCTTTGAAATCTGTACTCTATCATAAAATATGATTTTTCTATTCATGGAGTCTTGAATCTCTAAGACAAGCTCACTATAATGCCCCTTTTTAGATGAGGGATGTAGTCTACAAGTCACTCATCTTAAAATAAGAGTTAAATGTATCACATGATAAATATATAATAATGTATAATCATGTCAAAATGAGGAGAGTATGTTACCATAATATAATATATGTCATTGAAGTGTATATGTAAAATATTAAATATGAATCATATAAGTGTCTTGTCTAGATAGATATAATAATGAGGCATGTAATATAATAACCATATTTGAATTAGACTATATAGTAATAGTGCATGATACAGACCATGGCATCACTAATCAAGTTCAATAAGCACAACACATAATGTCACATATAAGGTCAATGGCTGTATATAATGGACACGAACATGTATCAACAAATAAGTTCAATGACCACATGCAAAGGACAATAAGTATTTCATAAATAAGGGACATAAATATGTCACACACACAAGGCCAATTGATTGCACATAATAAGCAAGTAATGTCTAGCATGTCATGCCAGAAAGGAACAATATCAAAGGAGCTTATAATAAGCAAAAACTATTCTACACCATTCATTTATATCCATGTAACATAATGTAAGATATAAGTAACTAGTAAGCCACTTGGAAGATATGTAACTCAACATGGTAGAAAGGTCATATATAGATATAACATGTTGATATCATAATCTATAGAATAAGATGCCCCTATCATAGGCATGGCCACTAGGTAGAAGGGAGTCTAACTACTAGAAATCTATGTATAATATGTATGTCCTACATCACACTCATATGAATGTAAAATACATGTGTTTATGAAAAATAATTTGATATCTACCAAACACATGATAAATAACATATGTAACTTGAAGTAAATAAGTAACTCATGTCATGTTCGGGTCCTATTTTTTAATTTTGATAAAATTTTAAATATTTTTATATTTTTAAAATATTTGAATGTAAAAAAAACCTGTGATCCCATCAATGGGAGGACTATAATGTATGTATCTTATAATTGGAGGGCAACTTTCTATGAATGAAAAGTGCTACATGTAGATGAATTTGAACATGAAAAGGAAACATGTGTTTTAATGTATCTATCTTGATCATTGCTCATAGGATATTTTGTAAGATGCATAACTATAGAGGGTGCAAGACTTGGTGGAGTCTGTTATATAGTAGGAGAAAATCTCACTACCTATGTTCACTATGGAATAGGTTGAACTATCTGAGGTACTACTTTAGGATGCATTACAAAAAATAAAAATATCTTTGAATTGAACCTATAGAAATATTATATATAGGTGCAACAACTGAATCTGTACTATGCTCTTGAATATCTGTAATAACCATATTTATATTATGCGCTTGAGTAGGGGCAACAACTATCTCTGAACTATGCTCTTGAATTGGTGTAATAACCAATTGCGATGGTGGTATGAGAAGAAGAAGATTTACCATTGATTGTAGAGGGTACTCATATCAAATGCTTAAAATTTTTATCTCTTGATTACAATATATATATATATATATATATATATATATATATATATATATATATATATATATATATATATATATATATATATATTTGAGACATCGATGTACTATTGATAACACTACGTAGAGCTTTTGTATCTAAGGGCATCTTAGTAATATGTCAAAGATGTTAGGAATAAATATAGAAATCAACATAGAGTAATTTCACAGAATCACAATATTAGAAATAAATAGAGATGCATAAAGAACAAAAATAAACATGAACAATAAAAAGACCAGATTTAACGTGGTTCATGCCATATGGACTACATCCACCAAGAAACACTTGCTCAGATTTTATTACAAGTCATTAGAGTATAATCACTCTTAGATCTATCTTCAAAATTATAATGCACAAATATTATTTAGATCTATGCTCAACAAACCCTCATAAATTCATACCTGAATTCACATACTCTATTCTTACCTTCTCAAACCCTAGTTCTCATGATGTATTACCTACTAAATATCTATCAATACATAATACATCAACAAAGCAGTAATACAAAATGATGGGTACCAAAACCATGGGCAGAATCAACCCAAACAATTTCCCATTAAAAGGGTCTAGAATTTTTTTTAAGGGATACCACTCTCGAACCCCCATTTATTGAGGGCTGCCACCCTCAAACCCCTATTCAGGGTCTAGCCCGGCCCTGAACCCTAGCAAGAATACATATAGAGTGTACAGTACATTTTAAATGTATAGTATTTGAAAATGCATTATAATTTAGAAATAGGCTCCACAACACAACAATCTCATACTTGAAGACTGATTTCCTCTGAGTAGGGTTTTCAACCCTTTGCTATCAACTATGAAGACCAACCGATATTCAACATAGCTTCAATTTATCCCTTGTGACCACTTTGGTCATTATATCTGCAAGATTATGACTGGTATGAATTTTCTCTAGCTTCAACTTCTCTTCCTCCAAAGCTGTCATGATGAAAGAGTACTTTAACTGTATATGCTTCATCCTAGAGTGGAAAGCAGAGTTCTTTGCTAGATGTATAACACTCTGAATATCACTATATAGCTTCCCTTCCTCTTTATTATGACTAAAATATTTAAATAATTACTATAATCAAATCATTTATTTGCTTGCCTCTGTGGCAACAACATACTCAACCTCTATGGTTGACAAAGCCATAAGTTTTTGTAGTCATGAAATCTAGCCCACTGCTATGTCACCTACAATAAATACATATCCTATTTTAATCTTTCTGCTATCTAAATCTCTAACCATGTCTGAATCTACATAACCACACAAAGTGATGTCCAATCCACCATATCTTAAAATTGCCCCCATGATCCCTCTTAAATACCGAAGGATCCACTTCATTGTCTTCCAATGTTCTCTACTTGAATCACTCATGTACCTACTTTCTACTCTCACTGCATGGAAAATATCTGGCCTAGTGCACACCATATAATATATCAAGCTACCAACAACTGATGAATAAGGTACATGTGACATCTAAATTCTCTCATTCTCTGTCTTGGGACAGTGCTCCTTTGATAACTAGAAATAACATGCGAAAAGAGTCCCAACTAGTTTAACATCCTACATACTAAACCTCTCTAAGACATTTTTGATGTTCTCTTCTTGAGATAAATTTAGCTTTCATGCCTTCTTATCTCAAGTTATTCTCATAACAAGGATTTTTTTAATTACTCCCAAATCCTTCATAACAAAGTAATTATGAAGTTGTTCCTTGGGTACCTTTATTTCTTGGATGTTCTTACCTGCAACCAACATGTTATCCACATACATACAAGATATAATATAATTACCATCATCAAATTTATTGTTACATATGCAATGGTCTGAATGATACGTGGAGTATCCCTGTTTTATCATAAAATTATAAAATTTCACGTACCACTATCGAGCTTGTTTTAGGCCATACAAGCTCTTCTTCAATTTGCATACCATGTTCTTGTCTGTGATATCATATCTCTGTGGTTGCTCCATATACAAGTCCTCCTTCAAGTCACCATGAAGGAACACAGTCTTCACATCCAGTTGCTCTAAGTGCAAGTCTTCTGCTACCACTATCTTAAGAATAGTCCTAATAGAAGTCATCTTTACCACTGAGAAAAAAATCTCATTGAAATCAATTCCCTTCTTCTGTGGAAATACCTTTACCACCAATCAAGCATTGTACCTTTTATTGCCTCTATCATCTTATTTAACTCTATACACCCACTTGTTCTGTAATACTCTCTTACCTTTAGGTGGGGTTACCAAATCCCAAGTCTGATTTCCCATGAGAGACTGATGCTCCTCATCCATAGCTTGCTCCCACTTCTTCCTGACATCTACGTACATAGCTTCTTCAAAGCACTATGGATCTCCATTGTTAATGAGTAATAAATAATTAAGAGATGGAAAAAAATGTTTAGGTTTCCTCCTTACCCTAGAAGACCTTCTCACCACAAAATTTTAGGGTTATTATGGAGTAGGTACCTAAAATGATTATTTGGACACTTTATCATCTACAATATCCTCCAGTATTGTGTGCTCTTTTTTAGAATCCTCTTTCTGATCCTGCAACTATTGTTTATACATGATTTTTCATTAAAGACAACATCCCTAGACCTAAAGATTTTTTTGTCCTTAAGACTCCAAATTTGAAAACCAAAGTCATTTTCACCATAACTAATAAAGGTGCATTTTTTGGACTTAGCCTCTAACTTGGTCCTCTCATCCTTATCAATATGAATGAAGGCTTCACAACCAAATATTCTAAGAAATGAATAATCAACCTTCTTACCAGACCAAGCTTCCTCAGATATGCCTTCATCTAAAGTAGATGAAAGACCTCTATTTATCAAATATACAATTGTGTTTACTACTTCTACCCAAAATTGAAGACGCAGTCCTACATGTAACCTCATGCTCTAACACACTCCATGATAATCCTATTCATCCTTTCTGACACTCCATTTTGTTATAAAGTTCTTATAATTGTCCTTTATCTGTGAATTCCATTCCTTGAACAGTAATAAAAAAATACATTGCTATAATATTCCCTACCACTATCTGACTTGAGACATTTTAACTTGAGACTTATTTCATTCTCAACCAAGGCTTTTCATATTTTAAATGTATCAAACACATCATATTTTTTCCCAATGCCATACACCCAAAATTTCCTAGTTTCATCATCAATAAAAGTGACATAATAAGATGACCCACCAATAAAAGATATCCGAGTTGGTCCCCATACATCTGAATGAACCAACTCTAACTTATTCTCCTTCCTCATATGTCCAACTTTGATAAATTTTACCCTTTTCTATTTTACATACACACAATCTTCACAAAAATCTAAATTAGATCCTTTCAATCTAGGTAACTGATCCTTTAAAATTTGCGTATCCTTTTAGCTCATGTGATCAAGCCTATTATGCCATAATGTTGCATCTGCATCCATAACAAATAAATTATAATAATCAACACTACTTGATAAATATAAGGTACTAACCTTCTTACCTCTTGATACCATAAGATCACCCTTGGTCACCTTCCAAAAATGTGTTGTGAATGTCACCATACAACCTTCACTGCCTAACTGTCTTGTGGATACCGAATTCCATGTCAACTTAGGCACATGCCTGACATCCTTTAGTATCCATGTGTTCCCATTCTATATCTTGATCTGAACACTTCCTTTTCCTACTATGCTTCAAGGCTCATCATCACCAAGGTAAACATGTCCAAAATCCCCTTAAACATAATCAATAAAATAATACCTATATGATGTAGCATGAAAAAAAGCCCTTGAATCTAAAACCCAAGACTCATTAATATTGTCAATGAAGAGAATTAATGCATCCTGACAAACATTACCTATTGCCACATTTACCTTCATGGTGTCTTCTTAATTTGTGTTCTTGTTCTCAAGAGACCAACAATCCTTTTTCACATACCTAGTCTTTCCACAGTGCCAGCATACCATCCTAGCCCTATATTTTAACCTTCTAGGACCATTATATTTTCCACACTTTCATTTTCCTCTAAAATTTTATCTCCCTCTACTCTCTATCACTAAAGCATCACCTAAAGTAAAAGTCTCTCCAGAGCTTTTTCATTGCATTTCCTCACTAAGGATTACTCTTATGACATCCTCAAACTTCAACTTGGCATTATTAGAGACTGAGTTGCTCACAACCATTACTAGGCTATTCCAACTCTCTGATAAGGAACACAAAGTAAGCAAATCCCTAACTTCATCATCAAAATCTATTTTTACAGAATTCAACATAATCAAATCTGTATTATATTCATTTAGATGATCAACAACTGAATCATTTTCAGACATCTTCATATTACATAATTTTTTCATTAAAAATATTTTATTAAAAACAAAGGGTTTCTCATATAACTTCCCTAATACATTCATGAGATCTTTTTTGGTCTTCTCCTATGATATATTAAACATGAATGAAGATGCAAGGCATAAGCTAATGGCCCCAAGTGATTTTTTGTCAAGTAGTTCCCAAGCCTCATCTATCATACTTGTTGGTTGCTTTACTTTTCCTCTCAACAGAGCATGGAGGTCCTTTTGATAGAGGTAATCCTCCATCTGCATCTTCCATAGATCAAAGTTTTATCTGTTGAACTTTTCAACCTTTAGTCTGTGATCGTTAGCCATAGCTCCCACTTAAACTAATAACCCTTCCTATGATTCAATAATTCAACAAATACAACCTAAATCTTTGATACCAGTTGTTAAGAATAAATATAGAAATCAATGCAGAACAATTTCATAGAATCATAATAATAGATATAAACAGAGATGCATAAAGAATAAAAATAAACATGCATAATAAGAAGACTAGATTTAATGTGGTTCACCCAATGTGAGCTACATCCACTAAAAAACACTTGCTCATATTTTATTACAAGCCTTTAGATTACAATCACTCTTAGATCTGTCTTCACAATTACAATGCACAAATATCATTTGGAGCTATGCTCAACAAACCCTCCTGAATTCATATTTGAATTCACACACTCTATTCTTACCTTCTCAAACCCTAGTTCTCATAATGTATTACCTAAAAAATATCTATCAATACATAATACATCAACAAAGCGGTATTAGAAAATAATGGGTACCAAAACCATGGGCAGAATGAACCCAAACGGTTTCCCATTAAAAAGGATCAATTTTTTTTTGGGGGACTAACACCCTTGAACCCCCATTTATTAGGGGCTATCACCTCTGAACCTCGATGAGAATAAATATAGAGTGTACAATACATTTAAAATATACAGTATTTAAAAATACATTTTAATTTTAAAATAGGCTCCACAACACAACAAAAAACCCCTATGCTTTGTAAGACTAAAAAGGGAGTAGCCATTATCATTGAACCAACCTAAAGAGGTATCAATATATGCCTAAGAGTATTATGTATGTGTCCATAAAATGATTTAACCATTTTTAATGTATCATGCAAATCTTGATTTATATATCTAAAAGTGAAAATAAGTGTCATTGTACATGCATTTTTACTTGATCCATTGTCTATCATGGCACTACTTATAGGTTGTTTGTTGATATAAGCTCAAACAAAAAGTGCATGTCTATACAAATCATCATAATCTCATTATCATTGAATGTGATTGTAGGACATGGTGATGATGCACCCATAATTATATTGATAATATCATCTATTAGGTGTCCATATGTTGAAGAAGAAAGATGTGCATTGTACACATGGTGTACTTCTAAATTATCCATACTTTCTATTGTGCGATGGTTTGTAAATTGATTAATAAACATTTTAAACTTTGCATTTCCATTTTACTATGGTTTAGCCTCAATATTATTTTCATCAATAAGATATTGTATCTTATGTTTTAGACTATAACACTTGTTTGTGGAATGACTAATATATTTATAATACTCACAATATGTATTACTATCAAATCCCTTATGTTCAGGTTTAGTCATATCAATATTTAATGGCGTAGGGAGATATCTGAGATTTCACTCAAGTAATTTTGGTAATAATATATGAGGAGGTGATGGTAATCTTGAAAATTACCTCCTTGGTGGAGCTTTTAATTGAAGTTTATTTGTTAGTTGTGATATTGCATTGACTGTTATTTTTATTCATTCTTGATTTCATTAGATTTGACCTTATAGATTGGTTTGATTTGAAACTTAGTATTTGAAGTATATGGAGCATTTGACGATACTTAATTTTGTTCAAAGATATGAACATAACTTATCGTTCTTTGACTGTATGTCATAATTCATCAAAATATTTAAATTTGTCAAACATGATAGACTCATGAAGTGGTTCTACCAAACTTTATGTGAATATATCCTATAACTCATTATCTTCCATAGAATTGGTCATTTCAACAAGCATAATTTTGTATCAAAGAACATATTCACTTATTAGATTAGTGGACCCTTGCTTGAGTTTAATGATTTGCACATAAGATAGTTTTTCACCAATTTTAATAGCGAAGTGTGTTGAATACTTTTACTAATTGGATTAGAAGATCATATAACCATCAAAAAACATATTATTTAATATTTCTTAGGAATAACTTGGTTGATAATTTATCATTATGTGCATAGTCTGAGCATGCTAGATGAAATGATCGAAGATGTTATTTGGGATTACATTTACCTCCATAGAGTGGAAGCTTAGGAGGTACAAAGCTTACTGATAATGGGTAAGTTGTTATATTATGAAGCAAATTATGAGAATCCATTAAATGACTATATTTAGAGACACCTTGCTCTAAAATCAACACTTTAACATGCAAGGTTGTAATAGTTTTCTCAATGTAATGTTCATTAGGCAAGGTTGGTGATGGACCATATACAATAATCAAAGGAGGTGTATATGAGGTCTATGTAAAAATAGGCATGTTAATATGTTAGAAACATTGTAATGTTCCCATACCTAGGGATGATGTCACATAGGTAACTAGAGGTATTGATATAAGAATATAAACAATAGTAGAAATTGAAACACCTAAAGTGGAAGTATTGATTTGAAAAGGATCATATTATTCTTTCGATGTTGAAACTTGAGCCAATTTTTTTGGTTCATCTCTTACAATGTATATTAATGTGTATTTTCATTAAGATATTTAATGAATTTTTTATCGTTAAGTTCATCAAGTTTCTATGTAGTAGATTTTTCAGTTTCAACAATCATGATAAGTCCATCAATAGGGTGTGTAATATGCGTTATAGAACCCATAGAGGGAGTAGGAGGATCAAAGGGAGTCATGCATGCCCTTTAGAATTTGGTGGTGACTGGCATTACTTTGGATTGGATATCACAACAATATGAATAGAAGATGGCTTGAGATTGTACATTATTCATTTTAGTTGTTTTATGATATTTAAATTTGGTTAATGAAAATATAAAGTGAATCCAAATAACACCTCAGAAAGTAACATATAATTTGATGATGAACTTCATTAAATAGATCAAAAGACATAAGTAAAATTAATTCATTATTTCCATGATTTGATATTGAAATTTTGATTTTACAAATGGCTTTAGGGGTGTAACTAGGTAGGGCAGGGTGTGTTTGATTTATAAGATCTCAGATATATTGATCTCAATTGTAAGTAGTGAATAAGGCCCAAAAGACACTAACTATAAAGGATATCACTATCCCATAGCCACATTATCCTATCTCTGAGGTACATTGAGAGTAACTTCTTGAGGCTAACCGCTTACTAGTGCATTATAAAATGAAAAGTCAAAAGGATTCCCATGATTGAAAATTAAAAAACCTATACATTTTTGATATGCAATGAGGTATGTGGAAACTAAATTCTATATATAGTGATATCTATTAGCTTTAGTACCCCTCACATCATAGCGCATTTAAAATTGATGATTACTTTACCTAGACCGAAAAATCCTATGAGTTTTACAACTATCGGAACACAATTCTAGAAAAAAAGAAAATAAATAAATTGAAAGCCAATAGAAGAAAATATTTTTGTGCATAGGAATCAAAAATCTTATTTAAAACCTTTTTGTGCATAGAAATCAAGAATCCTATTTAAAACCCCTAAGTCAGAGAGAAATCCTAGAGTAGCATTCAATTAAGTCTCATAAAGGATGATCATATTTTTCTTTAATGTATGGGAATCGTGAATTCAACTAAAACCCTAGAATAAAAATCAAAATAACAATGTTTAAGCAAAAAACAAGTTCTCTAATATGTTTTATCCCATTTTTTATTTAGCACATGTTTATAGGTTTTAAAACTTTGAAAGACTATTTAGATTTTAATATATGACATTTAAGTGTAAATCTAAATGTAAAACATAATTGATTGACATTGACTAACAACTAACATGTTAAAAATAAAAAGTAAAACAAAATATAATATACTTATCTTTTATGATTTTTGGTTGACTGTAGCAGGTGTTTGACAGTGAGAAATAGAATAAGATAGGACTATGACAGCTCAAGTTTAGGAACATAGTTTGTGCCTATGTTTGGATGCTCCTTAGATAGTAACACATGCTAGTTTTGTCTATTATCTTCTTTGACTATGATGAAACTATGATTGCTCTGTCATTAGTGCTTGAGTTTGTTGAAAGAGCTAAGATATTTTGATTATGTTATTTCTGTGCAAATTTTTTTATTTTCCTTCTCTTTGCTTTGGAAACCTGGGTTACTTGTGAAATATATAAACATATAAAAAAGAAGGGGAAGTTTAATGGTTGACTTAATCCCAATAACTTGATTTATTTATTGATTGTTGCCTACGTATCTAGATACTCTAATGAGGGAATCAAACCATGTATAGTTCTCCCACCTACTATGATTATGAAATTGTGATCCTTGGCTAAATGTATCTAACTACAAAATTGGATTTAATAATTGACAATGTTAGCTCTTGAGTTGATTTCAGATGCTTCAGACTTGATTTATGAATATTCCTAATGATGGCTATTGAATTTGGGAAGAACATGACATATTTTCTCAGTGTGTAGTAGTGTGATAGATATATGTCAATTCATATTAAGTCCCTTTTAAATGAGATTTTTATTTTCTTATATAGTAATATTTTTGAATAATTTTTTTAAGTTGACCTTAAAAAATTTGTAAGAATATCTATATGAGTATTTTGAATTTTGGAAACTAGTTGTTAAATGGTATGGGGACAAGGTTACTCGAGGTGGGTAGGTCTGCAACATAAAAATTGTCTGCCTAGTGCAAACCTATCACAGAGAAATAAAGACAATTATCTTGAGGTTGGGAGCCATCAAAGAGTGATATAAAAAGGTTTGAGCATTGACTTAGAAATTCTTGTGTAGTAATGATAACAAATAGAGTGGTCAAACTTGCATATAGATGAATGGCTTAGAGGAATTTCAAATAAGATCCAGGTATTTGGGAATAAGTCAAGTGGTTCAATATGTGTCAAGAATTAACATTCTCAAGTGTGTGTGACCATATTTAGGTATCTACGCCATGTAGTATTATAGGCCTAAACAACCTCTGGAAGGTGGTGTACCTAATCCTGACAGTGTACTGCTGTTGTCTTAGTTAGAAAATTTTCCAATTCATGGTTGTTGAATTCCACTTGCCCATTCGATTATGGATAATATGGGGTAGACTTGTAGTGATGAATTTTTTAATCTTGAATAAGGACTATAATAATATTTGATGTGAGTTGTGCTCTTTTATTAGCAAATATTTCTTGAGGAATGTCATACCTTGTGAAAATTTCTTCATATATAAATTCAACCACTTTTTCATCTCTTACATGCTTCAATGCCTTCACTTACACCCATTTGGTGAGGTAGTCAGTGCAAATTAAGATATAATCCTTCTAGTTGAAAGGAATGTCATACCCTATGAAAATTTCTTCATATAGAAATTCAACCACTTTTTCATCTCTTACATGCTTCAATGCCTTCACTTACACCCATTTGGTGACGTAGTCAGTGCAAATTAAGATATAACCCTTTTAGTTGGAAGGAGGATCTATGGGATAGAAAATATCAATCCCTCATTTTTCAAAAGGTATCTAAAAATTTGAGGATTAAGGGGATCTCATCAAAGTCTGTGGGTTTATCCATACATTAGCATGTATAACATTAAGAGGTGTACTTTTTTTTAGCTTTATGTAAAGTGGGATGTCAATACCTTATGGTGAGGATTTTATAGTTGTCCACATTGTTGTAAAAATTTCCCCATAGGGTTCATCATGATAGGTTGTGATGATATCAAACATTTATTGTTCTTTTACACACCGGTGCATGATTGAGTCAGGCTTGATATGAAAGAGATAACCAAAGATCCATGAAAATGGACCACTATGGGTCTCCAAGTTACACCTTTCCTTTGGTGAGAAATGTTGAGGAGACTTCCCTGAAACCAATTAGTAGTTATGCCTACAAACTAAAAAGATTTCATATATAGTGTAAAGTTATTCATCAAGAAATGAATCATCCATGTGTGGGCTTTTTCCATTAGATATTAGATAATAAATTAAATCAACAATTACATTAAATTTTCTAGGTTTATCTAGGATGGTAATATTGAATTATTTTAGTAATAATAAACATATAATAATCCTACCATTAAGTATTATTTTGTTCATTAGATAAGTTATAGCTAAATGGTAAGTATGCACAAAAATGGGTTATCCAATAATATAATGGTAAAGCTTATTTAGAGCATACAAAATAATAAGGAATTATTTTTTGGTTACCATATTGTTGAGATCCATGTCAGAAATGTTTTTGCTTGTGAGACATATGGCATAGTTTAACTATCCATCCTTCTAGACAAGGAATAACCCTAGTCTCATGTGAGATACATTTATATGGATATAGAAAGGGAGTTTCCAATATGGTCTATGTAAGATAGTGTTTGACACTAGGATATCCTAAAAATATTAGAAAACTTTAACATGTATTAGTCATGTTATCATGAAATTGTAAATTTCATGATAACACCCTCAATCACACTCCTATAGGAAATTGGAGGTGTTTTAATGACATGGACAACAAAAAATTTACATAATGAAATACTGACTCCTTAGTCCAATAGACAAGGCTTGGTTCACATGCAAAAATATGTTACAATGATTGATAATGATAGTAGTTCATGAAAGGTTATTTTACTTTTGTTTAAATAAAGAATAAAGTATTGTGTTTAGTTCATATTACCAAAGAATTACTTGGAGAAGATATTATTCAGTTTTTACATATATCAATGTTTGAAATTATTTTAATAGAAGGAGATCATTGAGATGAGGGAAAATAGTAACAAAATTTAGAATGAAACCCATGACTCCATCATCAACCTGACCCAAATAAAATTAGCTCTAGCTTTGTTAGCAGGTGAAGATGTGAGTTATGGTCATAGAGCCATCCTTACCAATGAACAACAAAGAATTCTCATCTCAGACAATATTCACTACCCATGAAGCATTCCAGAGATGTGACTCGACCTTATCTAAAATATAAAATATGGTAGTTAATATGTTATTAACACTTGTGTATTTTTTGACATCCATGAAGCAGTATAAGACCAATATTATCTTGGGGGAGAATTTGATTTGGTGAAGTTTGTGAAAATAGTGCATCTAATAAGTCTTTTTGTGCACTTATAAATCAACTTTTGTGTGTGTGTAGTGTTGAATTATGGAGATTTCCTACTTGGTTGTAATTCATTCCCCGAATTGAATTATAATAGATAATGAATCCTTCAAGATCAAGGTACCATATGGATAAAAATGCAATGTTTTAATTCAAAAATTACAAGAAAATTCTCTTGATCCAATTTTAAACTCTTGCAGTAGTTTTTATTGTGAAGATTTTATTCTCAATCATGGTGACAAAGAAAAATTTGGTCTTAAACTATTCATTGGTGGCCTTTTTGGTTTACATTTGCATGTCCAGCTTTTTCAAGGTATTTTTTCATGTTAAAAAGACTTCCCAAGCTCACCAAGTCCCTACAAACTTATAAAATGTTGTTTCTTATCCACATGGCATTCAAAAAATGACTAAAACTATTTTTTAAGTATGTTATGTGGCCTTTTTTATTTTATCTTGCATTATGTGGCCTTGGTAAACATATTTTGCATGAAAGCAACCTTGATAAGGTTTGTCAACCTCCTCATACTCTCCATGTGGCATAATACATGGTTTAAAGTCTCCAAGGTAGTTTGGTGAATAATATGTGGTTTTGAGGCTTCTATATGACCATTTCAATCACAAAAACATGGTAGTGAGCCTTTAAAGGGTTATTTCAACTGATCAAAGTGTGGCATATAATTTTGGTGCCCATTAATTGAACAATTCATGGTTTTATATTCTCCCAATGATGGTTTAACCCCATAAACGTGGTTCAAAGAGTTTCATTAGTAGTTTGAAATAAAAAACATGGTTTGAAGTCTCAAAGGGCAATTTTTAAGAAATAGAAGGTGGTTTTGGAAAAAATAAAGTATCATCTTAGCTACATGTGAATTTATTCACTTCAATTTTCTTCTCTCAGAATCTTGAGCTATGTTATCCATGTCTCAGGTTTCTGAGTCTTGATTAGGCACTCCATAGATTCCAAGTTCTGTTCACATAAATAGTAGGATTCAAACATTGTGTAGACATCTACTAGAAATTGAGACTTACCTAGGAATTCAAAAAATTTCAAACATTGCATTAGCACCCATTAGAACCTAAGCCCCTGACAAATACTCATCAAGTTCCTGTCACTTACATAATTCCCCCTCAGATTCCATCATTTGCTTCAACACTTGTTGAATTCCTCTTGCTTGCAGAGTAATATTCAACTGTCATTTTAAGTCAAGTGAAGCTCATTTCACAATGATGAAAAAATTATTTAAAGCTAAATGAGTTGGGTTAACTAGTGCAATTAATTTTATTGATAGATCCATTCAACCTGTGTAACAACTACAATGTCTTATTTCTCAAGATCCTATACTGTGTAGTGTAACTAAATGTGTACTATGATTTGAGTAGTGTGTCCTTTGGGTACAAGTACTCTATTATTATTTACATGAAACTGAATACCTTGAAACTAAACTTGGAAAACCTTAAATATGATGCTAATTTATGTTTTTGATAGAATATTTTAGGGGGTATACTAAGTAAATAACTCTTGAATGCATCTTCTCCAATTGATGTCATGAAGATATTTAGAGAGAAAACTACAAATGTATTTTATATACTTTTACATGAGAACCCTAATTTTACAGAGGAACATTGAAAACAAATATCAATGAGAGGTGGTGTGGAAGTGACTCTCAATTTCATTATAAAAACATAGCCTCGATTAGGGATGCAACATGTGGCATGTTCCCAACCTATGCTACTAGTTATATGTAGTTTTGGAGGTTTTTTTGATAATGGAAAACATTATACAAGAGTTAATACTATATAATGGAAAATAATATACACCTTATCATTTAACAACTACATAATTTGGGATATGAATAAAAAATCCTCATATTTTTTGTAGAATAAATGGGGATTCATTCAATCAGTTTTTTCATGCACTTCACAAATGGTTTCACATAATATTTGGTATGATGACACATTAAATTTTGTGCATAGTGTATCGATATGGTTCTCTAGAAAGAGAATGTTGAAGATAGTAAATATTTTGGAGATAGTAGTGTGTACCGTCATGACGACCAGTGAGAAAAAATTCATAAATATAAACTTGAGATTTTGGTAGATAATACCAAGTAGATTGGTGTAGTTAATTTTAAAAAGATGCAATGGAGAAGAATGAATTGGGAGCCATTTTTCACTATGGCATATTTTATGACCTGCTTCGCACCCCATGGACCCTGTGTTTTATTTTGCATCTCAACAAAACCTAGTCATGTGCCATTAAGTTGTGAAGAGGTTGAGAAGACATCTAAGACTACTCTATGTAAGAGAATTAGAGAGGTTATGACACATGGTGTGATACAAATATGTAATTCTCACAATATTAATGAAGGGACAAAAGTAACTGCAAAAATAGGTCAAATTTTTGTCAATTACAGAAAGATTCAAGTTCCCACTATTAATCAACAAAATTACATATTTTCAATGCCATTTTCATAGTTTTTAAGTTGTGTAAACCAATCAATTCACTTTTACAATTCGTGCAAAATTACCAATGCACTTTTGAAACTTTTAAGTTATACTTTTTGTCAATATGATTTTGTAAGAGTCCTAAAAATAAAAAAGGTGGTTATATCCTACAATGACCACTTGTAAGTTATAAATAGGACTTTTAATTCATTATAAGGGTTCAAATATTCTTCTGATCAGAGTTTAGGAGGAAATAATGGTTTTGTATTTGTATAATTTGTTCATTTTTTAGGAGTGTGGTTGATCCAAAGTAGACAAATTGTAAGATGAATAGATTACTTCACAGGTGTTGATTATTTATTATTTATAATACATGTTGTATAGTTTATAAATGAAGAAATCTATTAAAATTTGTGCTTTCTAGATTACTTGTAAACTCTCTTAGTTTTGTAAACTTGGTGATAGAAATCCTATAAAATAGACTTTGTGCTATATACACCTAATTTGGTTTGAATGAAGACTTTGAGCGTTTGGGTAATCAATCATGTTGTTTACCTTGTGTTGTTATTCACAATATTGAAAGGAAGATTTTAACCCAGACTATTTGATACCAAACGAACACCTTGTTCTAAAGGAATAAAGTGAGACTTTATGTTCATTTCTTACCTAAAATATAGAAGCATTCCATAGGACTTTGGGTCTCAAAACCTCTATGGCGATGTCTTCATTCTCCTATGTGAAGTATGTATTTCTCGCCATTTTTTTGGATACATATTTAAATTTTTGAACTATCCAATTCACTCCATTAATTTGGGTAATCTAATTAGTTTTATATGTTTATTCCATTGTAGGTTTCCCATTCTCCTATCCATTTCTTTCTATTTTCTCTCCATCCTTATTTCCCCCCCTTTCTTCCATTTTTATTATCTTTTGTAATTTCTAGTTAAAAGTACCAAAACCTCAAAACCCCCCATCATACGAGGGAGCTTCCCCTCTCAAACGTAGAGGAAAATTATTCTTACACTCATGGTTTCTCCAATGTTGTAAGGTTTATGTCATATCCAATTGGGTGAGTCATACAAATAATTCAAGTAAACAATACAACATAAAATATTGCCAACAAGCCCATTCAAAATCAACATCTTTAGGTAATATAACAAATAATGGGTCTATAGTTTTACTAAAATATTTAATGAACCTTTGATAATAACTTGCATGTCCTAAGAAAATTTTAAAATCCTTTTGTTTTTAAGGTATGGGAAAAATTTTAATGGCTTCAATCTTTGTTGGGTCTACCTCTATTCCTCTGGGTGATATATGGTGGCCTAACACAATTCCTTTAGTCATCAACATGCAGGACTTCTCATGGATTGATAATAGTGGTTGCATTCACAATATATAAGATTTGTTTTCAATTTGGTGCTGGCTTCCTCAGAATATTTTCCATAAATATTGAAGTCATCCATGTATATTTCTATGTAGCCATGGGCTAAATCGGAAAAGATGTTCACAATGACTCTTTGGAATGTAGCTATAACATTACATAACTTGAAGAGAAGATCAATATGCATAGGTTCCACATTGGCATATGAAAGTGGTTTTGTCTTTATTTTCAGGTAAAATTTTGATTTAGTTATAACCGTTAAAATCATCAAGGAAAGAAAACTATTTCTTCCTAGAAAGTGTGCCAAGGACCTAATCAATAAATGGTAAAGGAAAGTGGTATTTTTTGGTAGAAATGTTGAGTTATTTATAATATACACACATGTACCTTTTACCACCATTTCTATGTACAGTGACAAGAGGTGATACCCACTAGTTATCAGAAATGGGAAAGATGCACCTAAAAATTACGAGCTTTTGTAATTTCATCTTAACAATCTCTCTTACAATGGGATTTATTTGTATTTGTGGTTTCTTAATGGTTTTAAAATTGTATTTAATGTAGATGTGATGGGTGCATATATATAGGTTAATGCCTATCATGTCATGATAATCCCATTTAAAGGTGAATATACACCTTTATCACATCATGATTAATTAATCTTATTGTTGTGTCTCTAATTAGTTGTTTATATCGAGGGGTAATTTATGAAAGATATCAATTATTTTGACAAGTGAAGCCATGAAATCTATGTTACCTAATAATTTGATAAGGTATAATAATGTGGTAGGAGCTTATGGAAAGTGGTGACATTCTTACTAGGATCCAAAGATCATTTAGTTAGGAAGATATTGCCATGTAGGCAGTCAATGTATTGAAGAAAGTTATTTTTAGTTTGATTTTGTGTGTATATATTTTTTTCAAAGTTAGAGATGATTTTATCCTCATATATTTATTTAAGGATAATATCTAATCAATAATGACACTAAGTTAGATAGGAGCTTGGTCATTTTCCTTAGTTTCTAGCCTTATGGGTTGTTATGTCTCAAGTGGGGGCTGGATGTATGGGTATAACACTAGATTCTCAGTGATTTTTCTATTTGAAATAATCATGTTTCCTAATCTATAGTTTATGTGACCAATCAAGGCCTCCCTAATATGATAGGGTGCCCTATGAAATTATCCTTATGTTATAGTATCATTAAATTTTTAAGGTATTCACATGAGTCTGTTGAGATGAGAAGGTACTCTATAACTTCTTCGAGTTTAATAGTTTACCTATGTACCATTTGGAGGATAATAAGGGTTTGGAAAAGCCCCCAAAACTTCAATTATTCCTTAGTTTCTTTGGTCATTACATTGATGGTTATTTTTAAGACTATAAGAGTATTCTTTATTAGTAGACCAACTTTATGCACATCCACAATAGGGTTTCCTGAGTCAAAATACGTGGGAGGAATAATGTTCACAAGCATGAGTTCAATAAATTGCCTAATTACATGGACCATTTGAAGATCTTTCCTTTTTTGATCAACCTTCCTTAAGCATAATTCTTAGACTAACTTTATTTAGATGTATACATCCTTGATAGCTTCAAATAGTGGAATGTAGAGACAAACATTATTTAGCTCTCCTACAAAGTTAAATTATGGTTGAGGCTCCTCATGTTTATGACTAAAATGTTTAGAAAAAGGAAGATTACGTGGTATAACTATTTTTTTGATGGATATGATTCATGGATTTTCTCATTATTTAGTGGTGGTGGGTTAGTTTTGGGTTTAATGAGATCCTTGATAGGTTTCATTACTATGGGTGGTCTAGGGTTTTCAACTACTCTTCCTAAATGAAGTTGTAGTTCAAATAATTCCATTGCATAGATTGGGTATGTTGACATTTCAATGTTGTAGACCAGTTAATTTGAATTTTTAATGGGGTTTAGTGCACATTAATTAGGCAATTGAGGTACTCAAGGGGGAGGTTGGGCTCGATTATTGGGCCTTTGGGGCAACAAGCCTATTATTAATGTTTTTGCTATTGGAACCCACCATTTTATTATTTTGAAGGATGATTTCCCCTCCATGATTATTTCCATTAAGTGGGTGGTTATTTCCATTAGGTATTCTTTCCATTGGCTTTGTATCTGTTAGTATTATTGTGGCATTTGATTTCAAGCATTAGGTGTATACCGATTATGAGGAGGGGAAACATGAATTTGATTTTCAAGATAAGGATTGAGAGATAACAGGTCACTAGGAATACCTATCTTTTATTACCTTGGTGGCTAAGGTCTTCTTTTTTTATAAATAATACTTGTTCACCTTCATATTAATTTATTCAAGGCTCATTTTTAGCTTGTATCTTTTCTATTATGATGGAAACCATTATTCAAGTAGCTTGGAATCTAAACTCAATCTTTTACTTACAATAATTAAGACAATAGACTATCAAATGTTTATCTACGTCCTATGGTTTTCTTCTTTTATGTAGGGTGTTTAGATGCATGGTCACGTGGTTGATGATATACAATTTCAATTATTGACTTTGATGACAAATGTGTTTCTCAATTACTTCTAGTTATCTTCATTGAGGATCTTGTATAGTACCGAAAAATTATACAAATATCTTCATAAATCATCTATGACACATCTCTACTTTCAATAAGGTCTAAGGTTTTAATTCATTCTTATGTTATGCCTATTAACACTATCTCAAATAACTCTATGTCAATATTACTTTATTTGGACATTTTGTAAATGCTAAATCTAGATTTTACATGATAAACTAGTCTTGTACACTGTAATGAACCGCTACACCAAAAGCCCAGACTGTTAGTGAATCCACCCACTAGGATCATAACATCCCACCACGCTTCCACAACCCAGACTTTGGGTTGGGCTTTGCGCATGTACACGAGATCCACTACGTGTACGAGCCCCAAACGAACACTGTAATGTCGGCGTAACCCACCCGCTCTGTGACTCGAACACGAGTGGTTGCTCTGATACCAAATGTAACGAATCGCTACACCAAAACCCCAGACTGTTAGTGAATCCACCCACCAAGATCATAACATACACTTACAAAATATCACTCATGGCCCAACCCTTCAATTTAGGACCTTTTTGTTGCTGAAAGGCTCATGTTTACCATTTCACTATGCCTAAATGCTTATCCTATAGTCTTACCTTGATATTCTTATTACCCATATCACTTGTGTCCCATAATCTACTTAAAACTTGATATATATCTTACACTGTCAATTATAGATCTTCAACAATTCTCTATCCTTTAGGACACTAATGTCCAAACTAGGACACTAGCATGATGCTAGTGTTCATAACTCCCAAACACTCAAAATTTTAAACCTTTAGACATGTATGGGCAGCCTTTTTGTCTTAATTAACCCTCTTTTGAGATTACTACAAAAGGTGTGGTATACAAACAAGTCAAAGATCATTCATTAATATCAAGTATAAAATCAAACATGCATCTATTATATACCAAGACAAATCTCCTCTCAAACTTGAATATTTTCCATGTTCTTCCTTATTTCCAAATTAGTCATATGAGGAGTATTCTTATAGGTCTGAAACATCTAAATAATATCCCATGAGAAGTATTTTTCAAGTTACAAGCTATATCACTACATGCAATTGTATATAGCATATTGCATCATTGCTCACACAGAAGCCCACATAAGGGGGACAATTACATCACTTTGAGGCCCTATTAAAATTATTGACTAAGTAAGCAACACTCACTGATAGAGGGGTCTTTGAGATCAAGTCAACTTCACTTGAACCCACTAACCACTATTTTTCAAGGTGTCATGCCCTAATTGGAAGACCTAGAATTTTCAGGTACACACTGATATTCAAAACCTATGCACATAATCCAAATAGGTAATATGTAAGGTGATAATGAAACCTAATAGGTGCACATGGAATTCATATAAAATAATTTGTATTATATACAAGATAAAACTATTAGTTTTTAGGTAAAAGTGTCGATGCTAGTGTTCTTATTTCCATGGTAGTGTCTGGGCTGACAAAGAGATGATTTCTAGAATCTGATGAATCACAACTAAACATCATCTTGATTAGTTTTACACCTACACTTCCTATATCTACGTGTCATCATTAAATAAACCAAGTTTTACTCCTTCATGTTTAAGCAATCAAATTACTATTTAGAATTATATTTCTATATTTAACATATTTCCATAATTTAGCACTGCATCAAAACATATTACGAGTCTAAATTATTTAATTGGCCTACTTTTAGAATAGTATATTCCTTATTTGATTAGGATATTCTCCTTACCCTTAGTTTTAAAAAGGGTTAAGCATTTGGTGAAATTGACATTTAAGTCTCCTTGTGTAATCTTTGCTTGCCCTAGGGTTTTTTCTTTTGATTTTTAAATTGTCAAAAATATTAAAATTGGATTTACATTCATTAAAAAGGAATTAATCATGCTTAACATGGATACATCTAGTAGTTATTTCTTTATACAATACATAATGTAATCATTTATTCTTATCTCACATACAATGTTAAATCAATCAAAGAGATAATCTAATGGAATCAACAAATTGGTAAAGAGAATAATTTAACACTAGATAAAAATATAATATTTTTACAACTCTCATTGCAATAACACTGAACCCTTGTATAGCTTCAATAGTCACCTACATGTATGATCCCAACATTATTACCCCCTAGATCCTAATCAACTAAAAAAACTATTGCACTCCCATTAGTCACCCATAATTTATCTTAGATTTCATGGTACATGTTATCACTACTCAAAAAGGA
Organism: Torreya grandis; assembly: GCA_037957365.1. Lineage (NCBI taxonomy): Eukaryota > Viridiplantae > Streptophyta > Pinopsida > Cupressales > Taxaceae > Torreya > Torreya grandis. The sequence goes on from JARHVA010001338.1 coordinate 3,267,745, forward strand.
AAAGGTGCCCAGATTACCTAGCCACTCATTCATATACAACAAGTTCCTCCTAAAACTAAGCTAGTAATAAAATCTAAAAGGTATGATATGCTCAAATAATTATGTAATACTCATGCTAAGATCTCTATCCTTAAACTTTTCAAACAATCAACTATCTATAAGGATATATTATATAAATCCTTAGGTGAAACCTAAGTACCAAGTGACATAGAGCTGACTTATTTTGTGGATATTATGCAAGATCTAAAAAACAATGAAAATATCATCACTTTTGATCATAAATATTTACCTCAAAGGATGTCGATGGTCAAGATCTAAATTTATTCATATAATTTAGTATTCGTAATAAAATAATCACAAGAGTACTAATTGATAATGGATAAAGTCTAAATATATACAACACTAAATGCTTAAAAACCATGGGTATTAGTAATAATCTTATTTAGAAATCAAATTGGAATATGAAAGGTTTTGATAATTCGTGTTACCTATCAATTGGCTGAATCACATTAGGTGTAACATTGGGACACAAAATAGTACAAAATACATTCCAAGTAATGTCTCAATCATTGTATTATAACTTACTCTTGGGTAGAACTTGGATACACATCATTGAAGTTGTACCATATATATTACATCGACGTGTAAAATTCATACACTATGGGACATTATAGAAAAAGCTTACAGATGATGAACACTTTAAATTTTTCAAAATGTTACATTCTGACACAAAAGGGGTTCCTCAAATAATACTGCCTAAATAATTTATTCCAATTGAGATTATATAAACTTATGAGATAAGTGAATCAAGTAAGATAAATCATTTATCTTGAGATGTTCATAAGGCACTAACCTCTGAGATACAAATGGATAATGAACATAAGGACATGGAGATAGAGAAACATTCATTGCAAAAGGAATTGATGATACTGCAACAATAAGAAAATCAAACATTTGAGCTTCCTTTATTGGTAAATTTTGAGTAGCAAGACAATAAGTTTTCTAGTTATTATAACATTGAGGATGCTATTCCTTGTGATATGATAGATGAATAATTATGCAAGCTCAGTTGCGATCCACTTGAGAATCTCTCACATAATCTCTTCACACCTACATGTCATGGTATATACAAGTTAAACCCATCACTAGAGGGTGAAAAACCAACCTTAAATGAAGGCAAGATAAAAATAATAGATGGACATGTGAATGTTTGTTATACAATTCATCCCTTTTGGCTAAAAACTTTAAGTTAATATTAAAAGGGAAAAATGTAGATACACCATATTAGTAATGTGGAATACTCACATAGGTCACCAAAATAGATTTTATAGATCAAAATAACACAAGATGCTCTGGACATCATACTTTCTATGTTACATGAGAACAAGATATCTTTATCTCCTAATAGGCATAATTCAAAAAGTAGATTGGAACATACATAAGGATCAAAATATTACAATTATCATAAAATCACAAGCCACTATACAATTCATTGTGAGGCATTACAAAAAAATAATTAGAAATACAAAAAGGAAGGGCACATATAGATTATGCAAAAATAACAATAAATATATTTGATCTCTAATAATTCCAAAATAACAAGTACAAGCTGGCATAATCTAAAGTGCCCATGACAATGGGATCTAACCATTCTTACAAATATTAATGGGGACTATTATGAGCATCTCAAGGTTAATAGCAATAATTGAAACACAATTTGTAGTATTCCATGTTTATGACAATTACAACATTCTATAGAGGAGTTACAACACTATTCAATCTTTCTAGAATCTCATGGGTATATTATGTTAACCATCGCATGTGGACCAAAAGTGGTCCATATAATCATATGGGTAATGGACTAGGAGCCTAATTTAACATTGCATCTGGACAATAGTGGTTCTCGATATGAACTTGATAGTGGATACTATGAATATGTGCCTTACCTTTCCTTTTGAAGATAAAGAGATTCACATTCAACATGATGGATACGATGATAAACCAATACCAATAAATTTTGGTAGCCAACTACAAGTGAACATCAAAGAGGTGGTAATAACTTAATATAAATAATGGTGGCAATAAAAAAAGTTGATAGGGCCACTAGGTAGTACTATACCTTCTGATTTGATGACTTCTCAGAATAACTGTTTCAATTAAAATTCAAATATTTTAAAAAATTAAAAAATACAAAAACATTCAAATAAGTTAAAAAGACAAAAATATTTAGCATTCACATGTTTACTAGATTTTGCATATGTTGTTTACTTTATGTTAGTAAATATCATATCATTTCCTTTATATACACATATATGTTTCACATTACTTGAGTGTGATACATGTATACATTAGATCCATGATTCATGCACATACAAATGTTGGACCTTTTCTCTACCCATGTGACACACTACATTGGGGGCATTTTACTTTTATTGATCATGATTGATATAGGTTCTATCATTTTATGATCATTTTACATTATCATGTTGAGCTTATATACTAACACTTACACATGTCTATACTCATGCTTATATCTTACATAGTGTTCTAGATTTGTTATGCTACAATAAATTTTGCTAACACATGTATACAGAGACTAATATGATATGATTATGCTAGTTACTTATAATTTACTTATTCATATTATCACATGGATTACTTGAATGCATTTCTTATTTTCTACCTTATTTGGATTGTGAAACATTTTAACATGTGCCTTGTTTATTGGCCTTAGTTTCATTGAGTGTTGTTTATTTAGCATGCAAACATTTGAATACGTCCTCTCCCTTGAGTGTGCAACATTTGAACATGCCCCTTGTTTATAGTCTCCTTAGACCCCCTATTTTAGGACACTAAGTTCTCTTATGTGTTTATTGATTGTTTGTTGAGCTTGTTCTTGTTACTTCTAGATGTTGCCATGATCTATATCACGTATATTAGGGATGTTTATGTTTAGATGATAATAGTTTCACTGATACATCTACTTAGACATGATACCACTATATGATTCTTTACTACATGATTGATACATATCTAACATGGTTATCTTATTCTTTTGAGATAAGGTGATTATTAGATAAGATTCCCCTCACCTAAAAAGAGGGCATATTAGTCGGAGGATATCATAGAGACATGATTTAACATATACATAGTTGGTAGAATTGGAAGAATTTGATATGATGTACATGATTCAGATATACACTTGGGTTAGAATATTATGCACTTAGCATAATTTTCACATAGTTGGGACATAGTTTTATAGATTTGTGAAAAATATTATACATAGTTTATAGTGCATAAGTTAAATTTTGACATATAATTCAACTTAAGACATAGTAGAGGTGCATATGCCATGCAAATGAACCAAATCACATATACATATCTAGATTATAAACACATTTATGCACCAAACTTACCAAAATGCACCATTTAAGCCTTTATCTATATGAAGCAATTGGCTCCTTTGAGTAATGCAATTGAGATATACTGCACTTGATGGCCTTGGCACTACTTCCATTTTATAGGTTGAGATGGTTATACCATTTGAATTGGGAGAGATTGCCTAGATTAGCTAAATTATAAATACATTTGGGTTATGTGTTTGTGATTTAATATTCTTGATGACTTTGACACAATTCACCCTTGCATTGGATTAGGGTCATGATCACCCTTCAATTCTACTCTTCACTTCTCCAAGGTTCAGTTGTGAACCTCTCTCCAATGCTTCAGCTAAGAATCATCATTATGAAATCAATCTACCAAGGGGAAACATGCTTGCATCGACATACAAGTGTACTCCTTCCTTGCTCTCTTTTATTTCAAGTGTTTTAATTATTTAAAATTTTAAATTATATGAATTAATTACAATGTAACATGCTCATGGTTGTAGGTAATATATAATAAAAAATTTCAAATGGGTCTTAAATCAAATCAAGGTGTGTTTTACACACCAAAGTATGCATTTATTTTCCTTTAACCTAGTAGTTTCATCCGTACGCATTACTAAATTAAAGGGATGGGGAAAATGTAGATGTTAAACATAGCTTTTACATGATAAACTGGTCTTGTACACTTGTAAAATATCACTCATGGCTCCACCCTTTAGTTCATGACCTTTATAATTTCAAAAGGCTTGTGTTCACCATCTCATTATGCCTAAATGCTTATCCTATAGTCTGACCCTGATATTTTGATTACCCAGATCACTTGTATTCTATAGTCTACTTAAAATATGATATATATCTTACACTATTAGTTACATATGTTTAGTGATTCTCTATACTTCAAATCACTAGCATTGATGCTAGTGTCCCAAGTATAACATTAGTGTATGTACCTCATAAACACTCAAATTTATAAAATTTTCAACATGTATGGGTCGACCTATTTGTCTTAATTAACCCTCTTGTGAGATTAATTCAAAAGGTGTGGTATAAATACAAGTCAAAAACCATTCCTTAAGATTGAGTACAAAATCAAGCACACATCCATCTTATACCAAGAAAAAACACCTCTTAACCTTGAAAATCTACCTTGTTCTTCCCTAATTCTAAACTAGTCATAAGAGTAGTATTCTTATAGGTCTAAAGCATCCAAATTGGAGCTCATGATCAATATTTGTCAAGTTACAAGCTATATCACTACATGCACTTGTATATATCATATTGCCTCAATGTTCACACACAAGCCCACACAATGGGGAGAACTACATCAGTCTAAGACCGTCTTCAAAGTATTGTCTATGTAGGCAAAGCTCACTAACAGATGGGTATTTGAGGTCATGTCAACTACACTAGACCATGTTTTGCGAGGTGGCATGCCATAATTGGAGGACCTAAGTTTTTGAACTTCAGACAAATATCCAAAACTTGTGCACATGGTTCAAATAGATAATATATAAGGTGACAATGAACTCTAATAGGTGCAAGTGGAATTTATAGAAAATGACTTATATTCTATATAGGACATAAGCTCAGTTTTTAGATAGAAGCATTGATGCTAGTGACCCTATTTCAATGGTAGTGTCTCAACTAACAATGAACTACTTTACATAATTTGATGAATCATAATTGAGCATCATCTTGATTATTTATACACCTACACTTCAAAAATCTACTTGTGCATCATTAAATAAGCTTAGTATTTTCATTATTCATATTTAAGCAATCAAATTACTATTTGACATTGTTCTTTCTATATTTAACATATTTTCATAACTCAACATTATATCAGAATATATTATGAATCTAAATTATTCAATTGGCCTACTTTTAGAATAGTTTATTCCTTAGTTGATTAGGATATTATCCTTACCTTTATTTCCAAAAAGGATTAAACACATTTGCAAACTGAATTAAAATCTCTCTATGTAGACTTCTAATGGTTTGCCCTCTTTTCGTGACATTCTAAAAATGTCATCTCCCTAAGGGTCTTTACCCTTGCATTATTTTTGATACTTGTTAAAGAATTTATTTAGCTACTCATGTTGTCTTTTCCCAAGCTCATGAAACATTGAAGAGTAACATACTTCACGGTGGCTAGGAATAATTTTAGCCTTTGTGCATTTTGATTTTATTCATAACTACGACATAGGACATAAAAATCAAATAACAATGTATCGAGGTCTTCACTTGGAATACCTCAAAAGTTAGAAAATGTTGATAGAGGGATGTTTTTCATGGGTGAAGCATCTGTTGGGGTGATGATAGGTAATTCAAAGGTGGAGAGTTTAGTGATTGAGGTTTTTCCTTTAAGGTTTGCCATGATGTTTTATACTACTCTTATTTTGATGTCTTTTTCAATCCACCTCTCAAAATCCTCATCAACCTTAGTATCTCATAGAAAATAATGAAATAAAGTCTTGGGTGATGACTAAGGTTTAGGATGGGTTTATAATGGGTTTTCCTTGTTGAAAATGCGTCTTTTGATAAATACTTTAGTCAATAGGGAGAAGTTTTTTTGGTAATTTTTTAATTTTGGTGGTTTTGTGGGGCTATATGGGAGAAACAATCTATTTAGAGAGGATTTTATGTGATTTATTCCTTTGTTTGGGGCATCCAAAGAGGTACTCTTTGATAATGTGTGAGTTTTTTGGGATTTATAGGAAACTAATCTTTTTCATATCCCTTGGCTTCAACATAATCCAATATAATTGATAACAGTCTATCTATTGTGGTCTCATTCAGTAATTATTTAAATGGTGTTGGTTTTGGTATCACAACAAGCATATTTTTCTACTACTTATGGTGGATTTTATGGAAGGAGGTAACACTATTTGAAATCTTGAAGCAAAGTTACATATCTTTGGTAGGAATCTACCCAAATGACCTCTTTGATGTTGTATAATATCTCTCTTGTTTGACTCTTCTCCCTCTCACTTCTGATTTATATTTCTTAACTATTTTTCTTTATTCCTACACATGCTTACTTTGTTTGCAAATATAATTTTTTGATTTATATTAATCTACGCTAAATATAAACAAAATCTAAACTATCTAGAAATCATGAAAAACTATCTCAACTTTTCACAAACCCTAATATTTGACACCTATCCCTAAAAATGGTGAGAAAAATGTACGTGAATACATTTACATGTAAATTTAGGAACATATGTTTTTATCATGGATCTACACTATATATGCAAAAATAGGCTTCTTAACAAGTTGAGTGGCTAATTATTAATCTAGTGTTGTGTATAGGAATTGAAAAAATAACTTGAAATGAAGTCTTAGACAAGGTAGATAATAAATATAATGAAAGGACTAAAATTTAGATCACACTTGAAATAAAATGTTGAATGTAATTTTAAAGCTTCATGCATAAACCAAATTAAAGCATTCATAAACAAGAATAAGATTGAATCACTTTCAAGTGAAAAGGAAAAGAAACATTCACACTTTAATATATTTTGAAAAAAATATAGAATTGTGAATACTCATAACCAAAGTAAACTATTTTAACATATGGGAATCTACAAAATCACTCTTAAGAAGTGGGCCCCTTCTAGGTTGGATTGATGCTTCATTTCCCTTCTCTAATTAAGATAATTTAATTTAATGTAAATTGCTATTAATGATAAAATACAATCATATATCAATAATGGAATTGTTATGGATTGGTTACAAATGCTTGAACTCTGTTATTTATTTTTGATTCTCAACTGATTTCTTCCTAACTAACAACTAACTAATCCTAAAGCCTACATCTTTCTCATTTAATATATAAAAGGAAAATACTAATTACTCCTTTTTCAATATGTTGTTACAACATAAATATACAACCAAACAAATAATAGAATATTACAAAACAAATAAGCTACAAATAGAATAAAATGGTTAAATAGGTTGTTGTGCTTATTCAAGGAATGAGAATGAAGAAGATACAAACATAATTTGAAAACAACTTCTAATTGACAAATGTCCTTAGCTTCCTCATCTACATGCAACAATTAACTCATTAACCCTTTTTGGCATAGTCCCAACACACATAGCAATGTTGAGTAAAAATATATAGCAAGCATATGAGTGGCTATAGTATAGTAGTGGATACAAACAACCACAATCAATGTTTTATAGACTCAATAACAATACTTAGTGAAGTCAACATAGGTAACACAATGGCTATACCTCTCAGTGACTATGAATACCAAACAACTTGTAGATAGTTAGAATAAATAAAGAAATCATGCAATCTCATTTAAACCATTAACATTATGATATAATTAAATCAATAATTATACTATTTCATCTTGAAATCATAAACTTTAAAACCATAACAAAAAATATATGTATCGATTCTAGTATTAGTTCATATGGATTTTCATGAAGACAAAGAATAATTAAATTTTTGATTCTTCATGTATAATGAGTATAAACATAGATAAAAGGCTACAAAAGATTCATGAAATAGAAAAATAGGAAAGGGTTTATGGTTTATATATGGTAGGATGAGTGCCATTTACAAGCCTCATCATTAGGACAAGGTTATTCCAAGGATCTATCAAGAGTGATAGAAACACTTATTACTAATTTTTGGGGATATTGAGCCAAATTTTGTAACATGACCAAATTGTTGATGGAATTTGTGAGCTAAATCCAATTTTCACCAGTGGATTCTATGGATAAGTCAAGTCAATTTATATCCTCCCTTTTAGCCATTTCTTTCACCTCCTCCTTGGTAGTCATATTGATCTCCACTTTTTTGCATATTTGCTTTGAGTTGAATCACATTTTCCTTCAGAATAGATGAAACCATATCCTAAGTCCCAACCAGTGCAATCTTTGAATTTGTATCTTCTTTGATAGGAATATTCTACGGTGTGTATATATTCTTCTCCCTACATCTAGTTTGTGGCCCTACCATGTTATGGCTTGACCAAAAGTTAAAAATAAGGTCACCAAGTGATTATATCATGTGATCACCTTAATGAGATGAATTTAATGACTATTATATTATTTGAAGGTGGAAAAAACTTGAAAACCTAAAAATCTATGAAAACTTAAGGTTACCAATACCTATATCATTGTGATCACCTTCAAAATATGAAGCTAACGATTGCTATATTAATTAAGGATAGAAAATCACAATTCCAAAAAATCCTAAATTCTCTCTCAATCAAAAGGTTTTAAATTTGACCTGTATGTAGACAAAAACAAATTCCCCTCTAAATATATAAAATCTCAAATAATATAGAAAAAAAATTCAAGAAAAAGAATTGATTGACTTAAATTGTTGGTTTCTAATTCTCTCAAAAGCCCTAATATGCTGCAAATGTGTTTCACACATCAAAGCTATGATAACACTTATAAAATCAAGTTTATAGTAATAAATAATAATTGACATAAACTAATTAACAACAAGTATTCACATATAAGAGCATGATATAACATATCCACACCGTATAAGTGAATTGATTACCATAATACTAGAATATAGGACTGAGCCACTTTGATGGTCAACCTCCACAATCATTATAATAAGAACATATTTTTTAATATATGATGAAATAATGCTATAACACTACTTCCTAAATATACGTTAATTAGGATACAAAAACTCCATAATATAATTAGGTTGACTGATCTTACCAATATTTAATTTGTAAATTATGAAATGAATGAATCAAAGGTAATGTGTGCCATAATTTGGCCACATATATCTCAATAAAACCAATAGACTACGGGCATAACACCTTAAATAAGTCGTAATGGACAATGAAATATATTTGGAAGAACTTAGTGCATGTTTGTACTAAACCCACTCTTGAAAGAGGAGACTTTGTGATGTTTTGAGACAAATGGTAATCTCAAATTGTGGAGAAAATTACTTCTCTCTATAACAAAGTGGCTTGGATGATTTTAAAAATTCAAAATGAGCACATGGGTATTATGCCAGATTATGTTTCTAATAATATCATGAAATAAAATAACTATGTAGACACTATTTTCTAAATTATATAAAACCTCAATCTTGTACACTTGGCAAACTCAGACATTGGTTGATCCTCTTAGTTTTGGACCTTTCCCATTTTCAAAAGTCTCACATCTATTCTATCTTGTACCCATTGGCCTATCTCTTAGTCTGACTAGTCTTATGTTGATAACCCAAACCTTCTATCTTGCCTAGAGTGCTTAAAACCTGCTTATCTTCCACCTCTACAAGTTTTGAGTCTATACCTACTTTTCTGTTTCATGGACATTAATGTATAAGATAGAACCTGAGTTGATATAGGTGTCCTACTCTGACACAAGTGTCTAGTTCCTTAAATTCATTCAATTTTCAAATGAAATGTATTCTAATGGTTAGCCTAAGTGCTTTAATGCAAGCTATTTCTCCAAAGGGATTGATATAAATACAAGATCAACCCTCATTCATTATTCACCTATAAATCCTAGCACAAACTAACGCAACCTATCAAAAACATTCAATCGAACATTAAATAAAGCAAAGATTCTCTATTTTATTCTATTTCCATATCAATCATAAGGATAACACATATACAAGTTTGAAGTACTGAAAGAGCAACCCAAGAGTTGTATTTACTAAATTACAAGATAGATCATTGTTTTACTTACTACATATTACATGATTCACAACAAGACAACATGTAGGGGAGAACCACATCAGTCTAAGGTCCTCTTCAGATCTTTGGTTGTGTAGGCAGTGCTCATTAACAAAGGGATCTTTAGGGTTAACTCGACACCATGTGCCTATTAACCCATTTTTCTCTAAGCTATGAAGATAAAAACTCAATTTTTATAATTTCATGAGGAGCGATAGTTCATGACCCAGATCTAAATGCACTAGAATGAAGGCAAAGATAAACCCAAAAGTATCTAGGTGGTCACAACCTTTTTTAATAGGTGTTTCATACATGATACCTATGTTAGGCTTAACTATTAGTGTCAACATAGATGTCCAAGGATGATGCTAGTGTTTGTGACTCCAAAGGCACTCAATATAGAATTTAGTAACTATTTTAGAATATTCTTCTAGCCTACTTTATATGTGTTCCAGATCTAAAACTGTGTCAGTATCATAACTGTCTAAGTACATTAATTCTTTGCCATTTCCATATCTAGCATAGTTGTACTTACTATTTTTAGCCTATCTCAACATAATAAATCTAGTATATATTTATCTTAGTTTAGAATCTAATTGGCCTATTATAAAGATAGTTTATCACCATTATACATTAGATTATCTCTATCCCATTTAACCCTAGGTAATCCTAATCTAGGTGCTAAAAATATAGATTGGGGTTATCTAGGGTTAAAAGGGATAGATATAATCTAATGTACAAGGGTGATAAACCATCTCTATAGTAGGCCAATTAGATGCTAAACTTAGATACAACATATATTGAATTTATTAAATTAAAATAGGCTAAAAATAATAAGTACAACTATGCTAGATATGGAAATGATAAAGAAGTAATGTACTTAGTTATAATGTTAACACAATTATGGATATGGAATAATTAGAAATCAAACTAGAAGAAGATTCTAGATCAGTCATCAAATTTTGGATCAAGTGCCTCTAGAGTTACTTACACTAGCATTAGACTTGGATGGTTACATTGATGCTATTGTTTGAACCTGACATAAGTGTCCTATACAAAATAACTATTGCAAAAAGATACAAGCACATAGATGCTTTTGCGTTAGTCTTCATCTTCATTCTAGTACATTTAGATCTAGGTCATGGAATATCGCTCCTCATGAAATTATAAAACCCCAATTCTTCATCTTCATAATAACCTTGGGGACAATGGGTTAGTGGGAACATGGTGTCGAGTTGACCCCAAATACCCCTCTATTAATGAGTGTTTCTTACATAGCCAATACTCTAAAGAGGGCCTCAGAATGATGTAGTTATCCCCTATGTGTTGGATTATGTGTGAATCAAGCAATATGTGGGAAGTACAACAATGACCTAACTTATAACTTAGAAAATATAGATATTGGACTACTCCTTTAGTAATTCAGACCTGTAGATGTGTTGTTGTTATGGCTGATATGGAATTATGAGAAAATAGAGAAGTTTTAATTTATTGAGTGTTTGATTGAATGTTTTTTATAAGTTGTCTTGGTCTGTGCTAGGTTTTGTAGGTGAGGAATGAATGAGGGTTGATCCTTTTTTTATATCAATCCCTTTAGAGAAATAACTCACATTAAATCACTTAGATTGAACATTAGGATATGTTTTATTTATAAATTAGCTGATTTTAGGGCACTAGACACTTGTGTTAGAGCAAGACACCTGTGTTGATGCAAGTGTATATCTTGGATGCTAGTGTCTAGGGAAGAAAAAAGTAGGTATAGACTCAAAAATTGTAAAGATGTAAGATAAATAGGTTTTAAGTATTCTGGGCAAGATAAAAGGTCTAGGTCATTAACTTAAGACTGATCAGACCAAGAGATAGGCCAAAGGGCACATGATAGAATAGATGCAAGACTTCTAAATGTAAGAAATGTCCAAAACTAAGAGGAATAACCAAAGTATGAATTTTCCAAGTGTACAAAACTGAGGTGATATATAATTCAAAAAATAATATCTACATTTACCCCCCCTTTAATTTATTAATAAAAAATTTAGTTTAAAAGGAATGCACACCTAGGTGTGTATAACACACCTTGTCTTTGTGTGAGTCCAACTTGAGTGATTTATTGATGACTGACCTATGTATCGATATAATCACCTTTTTTATTTTCAAGTTAATTTTAAAATTTGTATCATTGTAAATCTTTAAAAATTATATTATAAAAAATATATATAAATCTTGAAAGTGCACATATCTAAGGAGAAAGAGAGAGATTGGAAGGCACATGCCCCTTAACATTTGAGATTAGCTCAACCATGTAATCCAATGATATTTATAACCTGGTGAGGTTGGATTATATAATCAAGTCCAACTTAAAAATTTGGTAAAATCAAGTGATTTAACCACCTCAACCTTACTAAAAGTGAAGCAACTACTACAGTAGATTGGCTCAATACGGTCTATAACAGTCTAGCTTGGGTATCAATGTGTAAAAGTACATGATATGGTAATAGTCCATATAAGAGTTTTAAAATATGAAATTTATTTTTATTTTATAATATTAGGCACACATTACATATCATATGCACCTTTGATATGTCTCATGCTAAAACTATGTATAATAATGGCATCAATGTATAAAATTCTACCACAACCATGATTTTGAATTTATATAACTGTGTGCTTTGGCCAAGTCAAAAAATGTGTAAGTGGGGAGAACATGATTCCAAATCATCCCCCCACTATATATGGAGAAAATATAAAAACTAAAATAAGTGACAAGGTGGAGGTCATGTTTCTAAAACATGCCCCCACTGAATCTAGGAGTGCCAAATATTGAATAAGTGTGGATAACATGCTTCTAAAGCATGCCCCCATTGAATTAAAAAATTATGAATGTGTATAATCTATGTATATATGACATGCGCCCACTGAATATAAAAACTCATATAAGTACCAAATACTGAATAAGTGTGGATAACATGCTTCCAAAACATGCCCCCACTAAATTTGAAACTATGCCAAATGTGAAGAACATTTCTCTATGACATGCCCCCACTGATATTCTCCTCCTCTGAGATGATGGAAGAATAAAAATTGATATTTACCTCACCTCAAAAGGATCAAACAATTATGTAATATGTGAATGGAATCATGTAGTATATAGAGGAATATGTCTAGGTAAATGTATCAGTGAAGTGAATAGAACAATGTGATCACATGAAGGCTTACGATGCATAATAAAGATCATGGAAAAATATAGATAGTAATAATATAATATCAATAAGAAAATAAGCACCCATATAAGAGCACTTAAAATCAAGTCAATAGATAATGGTCTAAGGAGACTGCAAATAAGGGGCATGTCAGATGCCACACAATCAAAAGGACATGACTTAGTCAAATGTCCATAAAAGCAAGGATGGCATATTCAAATGTCCATACGATAAAATAATGGAATATTAAAATGTCAAAGAAAGCACACATAGGCATGAGGGATGCAAGCAAAGTAACATATTTAAATTCTCAAACAAGCAAAATAATAACAAGGCAAGACACTCAAAGACATGTATAAAAGAAAGCATACATAACCAACATAAACATATCATAGTAGCTCATGGATCAAATGTGTTATCAAAAAATTTCAACATATCAAGTACCCTATGAAATATATAATAATGGATAAAGGCATTTATAAGTATGAATAATTTCAAATATGATAATGTAAAGTGACCATAGAATGATATAACCTGTGAGTATCAGATCATAGAGGTGGATGCCCCTAATGTCCACATGCCATGAGTAGAGGGAAGGCCCAACATCCAAAATAGGAATAGATCATGTATCTGTGTATGCCTTTATTACACTTGTATAGAAGCATGACACACATGTGTATGTAGAAGTAATTGATATTCCATCCATTAACATGGAACTAACACATAGATGCTAAGGAGCTAACAAAATATGTAGGTGCCAAAAATGTTTTTGGATTTTGGAATTTTTTTGGTATTTTCAAAAAGGTGCTATGGACCAAGAAAAGTGTCTCTATAACCCAAGGATCTCATCAATGAGATGCCTCTATGAAGGCCCTATACCATATGTTGTCATATATGTGCATAGCATAATTAAAAAGTGTATCATGCTCTTTTGGTAAGTTTATACTCAGTATCTTTGATTTGTATTTATCCATATTTCATTTCTTATTTGTCAGTGATGGATTCAATCGATAGGTACCAAGTCCTATGTATATGAGTAAATTATGTGGTAAGTTATCAAGCAGATCAAAACATGGTTTGTTAAACTCTTCATTTATAGAGTGCTCACTATCTATATGAGTAGTGAGAGTAGAAGTTTTTTGATATGAGGAAGGACCTGTAGTTGCTCCATTTGTAACCACATTTAGAGCATTATATTTATCTAGTGTCTCTTTATTTTTGACCTCTTTTGTTTAAAACCTTATTTTGAGAATGCTTGTTTGCTTTTCTTGGGTTTAAGTTGGCAACTTTTGTTCTTGCTCTTTTTGTAGCATTTCTTTGGAATCTTTTCTTGTTCCAATTGTTGCATTTGTAAGTTTTTTGTTTTGAGTCATCCTTTTGATGCATTTATTGTTATTTGTGGAATTGTTCCTTGTGTACCTCATTTTCAATTGTAGGTTCTTGCTCTTTTGTATTGGAAAAATGCATATTTGAATGACTTGCATTAGTATTGCCAATATATCCCAAGTCTTGATGGTCATGCTGATCATATGTGGTACTAGGATGATTGATTCCTTGGGATTTTTTTCCAAATCCTTGACCATGATAGTAAATTTTTTATAAATATTTCATTCCAAAACCATACTATTTTTAAAACTAGGTATTATTATTGAGAGGTAAATTGGTATCTTTTTCTTGAGCTGATTCTTCTTTTTGAACCTTTTCGTGTTCTATGTTTGATATTATCCATTGTTTTTACTCTAATTTTTTATTTGATACTGTTGGCTAATAGATTTGTCCTTATATAAAATATTTTATTTTAACTCTGTACCCTTCTCTCAAGAACAAATAAGTTAAACAACAAATGGGTGAACTACCAAGATTAGTTCCCCTCTGAATTAAGGTACAACTCCCTTTAAGATTTTCAATGAATTTAAATATTCATATACACTTTTAACCAGAAAGTGTTTAAAGGTAGACTAATATTCATACATCATTATGTTATGAATACGAGATTTTATAAAAATAGGTAACAGAATACAAAGATTCTATTTTCAATAACGATTAAATAGATAAACATATATATGCTGAACAATTAAATGATAAAATACACATATAAGATTGTCTAATGGAAAAGTAATTACTATATGAAGAAAGATTTCACACAGAAAACTCACTTTAAATACTCAAATTCACAGATCTAATTACTTAGTAATTAATTCTCATTTTCATTCACGGATGAAAAATGTTTTAGACAAATATCATATATATTTGTAAAAACAATGGTCCAATTCTAAAAATTTCCAACTCCTTTTTTTTTGTCTTTTCTATCATCCCTATCTTTTTATAACCAAAAATACATATCATTGCCTTAAATCATCCATCTTTTAAACTAAACCAGAGTTAAATTAACTCTGACCCATATGGGATTTAGTTTTTACAAATTCAATAAAGATCAAGTTTCGAATATAAAAGTAATTGAATAACTGAATAAAAGAGACTATGTAAGTAAAATCATTTTTGAAGTGACGGACTAGGATCTCCAAATTTGCTGTGTTTGATGGGGTAGACATGTTGAGCTTTCCATTCTTGAAATGTTATAACGAACTCTTGAATTTTTGAAAGATTAGGAATGCTGACGTGTTTTATCCTTGCTTTTCAGATGTTTTCTTCCCTATGAATTTTTCTCATATTTTTTATGTGTTCTAGGAGTGTGTCGATATAGCGACAAAGAAGTGACTCTACCTTTGAAATCTGAGAAAAGTTTTAGTTGATAAGTTGTCACTTTATTTAATGAAGTTAATCTTTTCCCTAAAGGACTGAATCACAACATTGATGTCCTTTTCTAGTTTTCCATCATATTTTATGTAATTGATATCAATGATCTGTAGATCATGCTGTAATGACTAAATGAATTTAGTTATTTCTTTGATCATTTTTTTGATTTCTAATCGTCCTTGTCTGGATAATGAATTTCTCCATTCAACATTTTTCTTACTGGCATATAATATATCTTCATCCAGTCCTGTCAAGTTATTTTCTGACAAAAACTTTGTTCTCCCATATTTTTGCACTTCATCAATCTAATTCATCACGCTTATCCATTTTTCTTGCTCTTTTATCCAAAAAGCATTCTGAGTCTTCAAATCTTCAATAGTGATTGTGGTCAGATCATATACATTCTTCAATTTATGAATGTATTATGTACCTTTCAGAATGATTCCATCCAACCAACTATCAAATACTCTGGTAATAATTTAGCCTCTATGTATCTGATCCAACATCCTTTGATTGATAGGTGATTTTAGATCAAAAGACATGGGCATTTGGGAAATTGGTTGTGGATCTAGACTATGAATGGCGTCAATATACTCTGCCATTGACTGCATATTTTGTTTTAACTCTCTTTTATCCTTTTCATCCTTTCAAGTTCTATTGACTATCATTTTAGTAGACACTTATAGATGATGCACATCAATGACATGTGATGCAATCCCATGGTATACCTTTTCAACTATAAAATCCTAAACTGTAGGATCTTGAATTTCTTCATTGATTCTTGGCCAGGCTATCTCTACATTCTAGTTCCTTGTGTTTGGGTCAACATCTATTCTGGATGTTATTTTTAACTTTTTGGATTTAGGAGCTTTCCCTCAACACTTTCTCACCATATCTTCCAAGGGTAAAGAAAATGGAACTACTTTCCTTTTATGATTGATTGAACTTTCCAGCCATTTAGGTGCAGAAGCCAAGGTTTCTCTATCAAGATTTAGTTGATCAAAATGTATAGTTGAAATAATCATCAATTTGGTATAATCATAAGGAATCACTATCTATTGATCTGTATTAATGTCTTCAACCATTTATGAATTAGATTCTTTATCACCTTTGACTTCTCATGAATCCTCTTCAAAATTCAAATCCATAATCACTTTTTGAGAAATTTGATTCTTCTTCTTGCTTTGAGTCCTTGACCTGGTGGCATGAGGAGGTAAGGTAGTTACATGGGCCTTCTCAGATTCTTTGATGACAAGGTCCCTTCAAGTTTTTGACTTGGAAGTACCTGCATCACAGATAACAATAGGCTTGTTAGATAAGCTTATTGGGAATAGAGATTCAATTATTGATGTACATTGTTAGGAGACTATGTTTTGAGCTCCTCCCAGTTTTTGCTCTCTCAGCCATTTTTCAATTCTCCTTATCACTGGAAGAGTCTTGAACTCAATTCTATCTTCTTCACTTTTCTCCCAGTCAATTTTTGGAATAGGTGATTGTTTTATTTGCTCAAATTGTGGATTAGTCACCTATTCATCATCGCCAACAATTCCAGAAATGTCCATGTTTAATTTAAGGGTAATTATCTGCCCTAGGGAAAACCTGGACCACAGTGTTCTTCTGACTTTAAATTCATCTAAAAAATCCTCCTAATAATCATCTAATTGAGGAATATGTGAAAATCCTATTCTAATATCCAAGTTATCTCTGGTAAAACCTTTGCTGTCAAATTGTGGTTTCACTGTGAAGTATTGAAAATTGAATTTTTTAAGATCCAATTCTAAATTCAAAGCATCAGATGTTTTTTTACATGAATAAAGTCCAAGCGCAATAGGGAAAGATATACCAGATTTATTCTTCATTGTGAATTTTTTATCTACATGTGCTAATTGCCTATAGATTTCTATTAGCACAAATTGGTCAAAAACATACCTGGGTAACCTCAAGGGTTCACTGTCAAAACCCCCAACTCTAATATAAGTGAACCTAGAAAATTGAATGAAAAAACTACCATAGATATTAATTAACTACATAACTTCATCAGACAACCTCTTATTAATGTTATTTGACAATTCAAAAGTCATTTTCCCAATAAAAACATTATTGACCCTCCTGTAAACCTCATAGCAGTTATATATTTGTAACTGTGAGTAGTAATCATAAATTTTACTGTCTTCAGCCAAGGGTGCATGAAGTAACCCTACCCATTGTCTTGTAGAACCAAGCAATAGGAGGTATGAAGACATAAAATTCTCTATTTTGCAAACAATTGCTTAAACCCTGATGCAAACATTTAGCTACAATTTTTGCCCAATCCAAATATTGTTCTCCTTGGAAGATCACCTGTATGAAGAAGTACATCTAGTCTTCCCAATAATATGCATGAGCATTGCCTTTCAGTTTGTGTAGTAATACCATGATATCTTTTACTTCTAGAATCATATGATTTCTTGTTAATGGCTTAGACAGTCTTGAACCTCTTTTTTAGAATTTCAAGAGCCAATTCCTAGCAATCATGCTCTTGTAAATTGTTTTCTTTATTGAAAAATAACCATAGGAAGAAGTAATACTAAGGTCAGAGTATGGTTCCTTGGGAGGGATTCTCATCACAGACATTAGGGTTTATCTATTGATATGTAGTAGAACATTACCATCTGCAGTCCTGATGCACCTATTTTGAGGTTCATATCTATTCATGCATTCAAGGACTAATTCAGGGCATTGTATAGCCATGAGAAAGGCCACAACTTCAACTAGGCCACTTTCTACTATTTCCTACATCATTGGATTCATCACAAGATTTCTAGCCCTTTCCTTAAAATCTTCCAAATCATATTGGACTAGAGAAGTGTCCCCAATTTTAGGCAGATAACATATGAGACCAGGGCCATGCTCATAATCAAGACAAGCAGATTTCATGGCTACTCAGAGAATATAATGAAAAGATAATGTTTTGAATTTTTAAATAATGCCATAAATTCAAAAGGTTCCTTCTTTCCAACCAAGTAGAGGAAATAACATACAGTAAGAGTAAAACTCACCTTAAATTTATCTGAAATCACTACGGATTCAAGTAATCGAATATCTTATATCACCTATACTATTCTCCTTTGTATCACCTAGTATGCTTGTTTGCTAAATTTGAATTATTCTCTCTTGATATAGATATTAACCAAATCAAATAATTAAATTGAAACAATACATGTTAAACATGCTTGATAAGACACACATTTTGACATATGCATTAATGGCAAGCATATTTTATGTGCAATTTTGATGAGTAATGATTATCTGTAACCTCGTGAAAATTCAAAATTTTCCACTTTATAGTGAGTTTCAGATATATTTTCCTCTAAATCTCCCGCTAATTTTAACTTAGAGAAATCCTCAGGGCGAGATAAGAGTATAGCCATTGAACCATTGGACCATTGAACCATTGAAATTTTGAAAATATGGTTCAACTTCATGGTTAAATGATATGAAATGAACCACACAGATTGACCAATAGTCACATTATCTTTCCAAAAACTTTGTACTTTGAAACTTAGAATCGTTGAACTCTTCAAACTTTAAGACATTGAACCATTGAACTTTTAAACTTTGAAAAAGGGTTCAAGTTCAAATATAAGGTTCAAAGACATAATTGAAATACAAAGAAATAGTACATTTTGAGAAACATTGAACCATTGAACTTTTCTATGTAGGTTCAAGCAGTAGGTTCAAGTGGTTTATTAATTTAGACAAGGGAACTGAGTAAACACGACTCTTTACAAAATATCAAGTATTGAATTCTTGAACTGGTGAAATTTTAAACTTTTGAACTCCAAAAAAAGGGTTCAAGTTCAACCGAAAGGTTCAAATTCATAATTAAAGTACACAAAGGGACAAACAATTCACTTTTGATAAATATTGAACCTATTGAACCATTGAACTCATTAAACTTGTTGAACTCCAAGAAATGTTCAAGTTCAAAGGTTCAATTCTTTTATAAATTTCACACATAGGAAATGATAGGTAGGTGAACTTATTTTTTGGCAAAATTCACAAAAAAATGAATAAGGGTGACTCAAAAGGTAACATTAGCTCTAAT
Source organism: Torreya grandis (assembly GCA_037957365.1). Taxonomy (NCBI): domain Eukaryota; kingdom Viridiplantae; phylum Streptophyta; class Pinopsida; order Cupressales; family Taxaceae; genus Torreya; species Torreya grandis. The sequence continues at coordinate 3,287,846 of JARHVA010001338.1, forward strand.
TGGGGATTGTATTTTATGGCAAAATGCAGAGAACTCAAACACTATGGTTATGCAGACCGGGAAATAGAAATGGAAGAAAAGGAGAAATACAAACCAAAAATGAGAAAGAAAAACACAAAACACAACAAGAAAAGAAAAGGTTATGTATAAAATAGGGGATACCTATTTCATAGTCGATACAACTTAAGATCCTATCCATTATAGGACAGGGGTAAAATAGCTCCATTTAGATATTCCAATTTAAAAGAATTAGGACTAAGTACCTGACAAATTTTGAAAGGCCCTTTCCAAAGTGAATCAAATTTACCATGTGCTCCTTTAGGTTCTCTCCTTCTATCCCATAACAATACTTCATCTCCTTCCATGAACTTTTTGGGTCTAGTTTTTTGGTCAAAAATCTTTTTAACCCTAGTTTGATGAGCAGTAATATGATTAACCAGTTCATTCCTCTCCTCTTCAATCTTAGTTAAATACAACTCTTTTCTCTAAATACTCTTGAAAGTACCAATAGTCAATAACATTTTGTAATCTAGCTACAGATAATTCTAGAGGTAATGATAGATGTGCTCCTATTCCATAAACCAACTCAAATGGTGCCATTCCTATTGCTCTTTTTGGGGTTACCCTGTTAGCCCAAAGTGCTTCGTATAATTTCTTATGCCAATCTTTAGGGTTATCATTCACCAATTTCTTCATGATGGCTATCAGATTTTTATTACTAAACTCTGGTTGTCCATTTCCTTAAGGGTAATAATCTGATGAGTGAGAAAGAGAGATACTATGTGCATATAAGAATGAAGTAAGCTCCATTGAAGAAAAATTGGTAGCGTTATCTACCACAACCTTCTGAGGAACACCAAAATGTACCAGTATATTTTCTTTGAGAAAATCACATACCACTTCTGAAATAGTTCTCTTCACAGGGATTGCTTCAATCCATTTCATAAAATAATTAGTTGCTGTTAGAATGTGTGTATGACTAGCACTCGAAGGAGGTGAAAGAGGACCAATGAAGTCTAATCCCTACTGTTTGAAAGGTTCTTCAATAATGACATGTCTCAGAGGTAATGTTGTAAGTTGTGGTCTTCCTAAGAACAAGTTACATTTTTCACAGTTAGCTACCCATTTATATGCATCTTTGAACATACCTGGCCAATAATAACAATTTCTAAGGATTTTGAAAGCTGTGACTGATGAAGATAAATGTCCACCATAGGCTTTAATATGAAAAACTTCCAATAATTTGCATTGTTTTTCTTTATCTACACATCTCAGAAAGGTTCCATCTAATCCCTTTTTGTATAGGATGTCACCCCATATCACATATTTTGCTGATTTTAACTTCAAATTCCTTTTCTCTTTTGAGGATAAATGACTGGGATAGTCTCCATAAGTAAGATAGTGTGCCACATTTAGGAACTAAGGATCTTTTAAGCTCACCAATAGGATAGTAGGGAGTTATTCTTCTTCTTCTTCTTCTTTACTTTCGGCTATCAATTTGCACAAACCTCGACCTTTAAATAATTTGGTTGGCTTAATCTCCAGATCATATTATTGAATTTTAGCAACCCATGTTTCTCTATTGTTCATCCCAACCTCTTGCTGAGCCAGAATGCTTTTCATAGCTAAACTAGGAACAAATACAACTGAATGAGAATGAAGTATATAATATCTAAATTGTTCAACAACCTTCACTACAACAAAAGCTTGTTTCTCAGCCAAAGAATATTTAAGTTCATGTTTCTTGAGAGGAACACTCATAAAGGCTATTGGGGATTCTACATTTACTTCATTTTTTTGTAACAAGATGCCAGACATGGTATGTTCTGAAGCATAATAGTAAATAACAAAATCTTTTTGGAAATCAGGATTTATCAAAGTAGGTGTTTGTGCAATTGCTTCTTTAATATCTTCAAATGCTTTCTTAGCAACTTCATTCCATTTGAATGCTTATTTTTCACTCATCATCCCCACAATATGTTTTATAATCTTAGCAAAATCAAGAATGAAACTTCTAAGAAAATTAATCTGACCAAAGAAAGACTTAACTCCAGTCCTATTAGAAGGAAGACTTAACTGTTGTATTGCTCTAACTCTTTCTAGGTCAATTTTGATTCCACCTTTTGAAACTAGGTGTCCTAATAATTTCTCTTTTGTAACATAGAATACCAACTTCTTAGGATTAAGAGATATCCCATGAATCATGCATCTTTTTAAGACGATCTCTAGATCCTTCAAATGATCTTCTCTTTTTCTAGAAAAAATAGTTAAATCATCAAGATATATAACAATAATTCTGTCTTTCAAATCTTTAAAGGATGAATCCATCGCCCATTGAAAATTTGCACCAGTATTAATCAGATCGAAGGGCATATGGTTATAAGTAAAAGTTCTTTGAGGTGTAGTAAAAGTAGTTTTATGTTGGTCAGCCGCAGGTACACTTATATAATTATAACCTGAGAACCCATCTAACATGGACATCATTTCTGACCCAGCAACAGTTTGTAAGATGTGATCCATCATAGGCAAGGGATAATTATCTTTTAAATTGGCTTGATTCAAATTTCTGAAGTCAACACAAATTCTTATTTCTCTATTCTTTTTGCGTATTGGAACAATGTTTGCCACCTAGGTGGAGTGATGAATTGGATAAATAATCCTAGCCTTTAGCATCTTGTCAATCTCTTTAAAAATAACTTCAGCATCTTTTGGGTTATAATTTCTCAACTTTTGCCTAAATGGAATTTTATTTGCCTTTAAAAGGATATGATGTTGAAACTGTCCACATCTAAAATCTTTAAGGTCATCATAGCACCAAGCATAGACATCCTTATACTTAATCAATAGATTAATTTATTTATTTTTCTCCTCTGATGAACAACCCCTACCAATGGAGATCCATTTTGGGTCAATTTCACTTCCAACACTTCCAATATTGATTTTATCATAATCCTCTATTTTGTTAGGACTCTAGGCAAGTTTGCTTTTAGTATATTCATCTTGTCTAGTGAATAAATGTTCTAGAGATACCAGTCCTTTAGGGATTTTATTTCATTTTAATTGAATTACATCATCTTTTGAATTTATCCCTAGATCAGGAGTGGATTCTTTACATTCTATTCCATAACCCTCAAAATAAGTCCCCAACAACATATCAGCATTCTCAAATTTTTTTTTGATCTATTTATTATTCTCAAAAACTTGCCAATTATCAGCATTATCTGAGACATTAGGACGATAGACTAGTTCTATTCTATATGAATCCCTTTCAAAATTATGGTGTGGGAGAAGAAGAGAAGCTGATACTGTGAGAGAATTTTCTCAAATGTTATGGTCTCTGGGAATTGCCTCAATAGAAAGGACATCAAAACATTCTATCTCATCTCAAACTCTATTTTTGTAGTGTCTTAATCTATCATTTTTAATTGAAAAAATACCTCTCACTTGCTTGATAATCAATTCAACACCTCCTTTTGCCTTAAGTATTTTTATACCTTTTCTTTTAGCTTCATTTAACCCAAACAATAAAGCTTCATATTCTACAGTATTATTAGTGTTTTTAAATTCAAGCTTGAAAGAGTAAGGAAATTTTTTACCTTCAAGTGAGATCAACACAACTCCTGCTCTTAAAACAACAGTAGCACAACTGCCATAAAATTCCATGGTCCATAGATCATCTGAATGAAGAGACTTTGAGATAGATTCTTCCTTTGAAACTTTAGAGGAGAGAAAATAGTTACCAAATTCACATTCTTCAAATAGAATCTAAGACTTAGGATCATTAGAAGGATATACTATAAACTTGCATTTATGTTCAAGTTCTAATTTAAATTTCTAATTTCCCACTAAAATTGTAGCTTTTGACTAATCCAATTTAATCTATCCTCCCAAATCTTTGCAAAAAGTCCTGCTCAATAACATTCCATAACTAGCGGGGATATTTGCTACCAAGATAGTTAACTTCACCTTTTTATCGGGATAGGCTGCAAGAGCAACTTGTGCATCTTTAATTTGTCTGAGCAAAGAGATCTATTTGCCATCCATGGAGTAACATCTACCAAATGTTTTTGTAAGGGTTAAGCCTAAGGCTTTGGCTACAGAAGAAGGCATTATATTATCAAAAGCCCCTGAGTCTATGATACAATTGCTGAGTTTATGACCATTTATGAACAAGAAAACATAAAATGGGTTGGGTTTCATATCAGTCATATAAGGAGTATAATCAGATGAATTGAGGGTCATTCTAGAAGTATGAATGGGTGATTCAGGTGGAGAAGTAAATAATTGGGCAATGGGAGACTCAGTATTAACGTTTAACTGACTTTCAGGTTCAACTTGTGTAGGACCATTTTTGACATATTTAACCAATTTATCAAGTTAGTCGGGTTTCAACCCTAGGTATTCAGTAGGGGATATTTGAATTTTTGTAGACTTACAAAATTCTAAAATATAAAAAGAAGTATCACAATCATTTTTATGTAACAATTTGATTTTTTGTGTCTTAGCATCAGAAGTTTTAGTAAAAGGTTCCTTACCTTTAATGGACACTTCTTGAGTATTAGAAAATCTTGGATTCTTTTGACTTCTAGTAAGTACAACACATGAAGGATATTCAAGAGTAACCAATATTTCACCTCCTCTTTCTAAATCTAAATCATACTCTAGGAAGTGTATTTAAGAGTCACCAGGTCTCTCAAAGCTTCTTTCTTCTTTAGTAATCTCCCCTAAGACATCTTTAGTAGTAGTCATTTGAGTATATCTAAGCATTTTTGGACAAGAATTTTCGTCATGATCAATAGTCAAATGAAAGACACACATGTTATTTCTTCTAGGAGGGGCTTCAATAGTCAATCTTGGTTCTGTTGATGTAAGTGGTAATATCTTACTAGCATTTTCTTGCTGATTTCTCCTACCAATATCTTGATATGGTTGTTGAAAAGCAGTACTAGTCTTAGGTAATTGTCTTTTTAGAGCAATTATATCATTGACTAGCTTTTGAAGTACAGGATCTATAGAGGATGAAGGATGAGCATTAGTTACTTGGACTTCTTTCTTCCATTTTCCTGCCATAATAAGATCATATTATAACTCAATTGCCAATGATTTTGCATCTATTAAATCAATAATTGCACCTCTTTTGAGATGAAAACTTATATTAAGAGGCATAAAATTAATAAAGAAACATTTCTAGTTCTCAGCAGTCAGTCTTTTAGCAATAAGAATCTTGTGCACAATTCTATTGTATTTGGCTATAAATTCCCTCATGGGTTCATGTATCTCCTTCTTGAGCTAAGTCAATTGAGCAAGAAGGGAATGTTCATCTTCTGCACTTTTAAACCTATTTTCAAACATAGTTTTCATATCATTCTAACTTATGATTGAGGAATCAGTTAGATGATAAAACCATTATGCTGTAATATCAGTTAGATTTTGTATAAAAAGCCTTATCTCTACATCTTGATGTTGCATGCCTAACACACCACATGCTGCTGCAAAGGCACTCAGATGTTCCTCTAGTGATTGTCTTCCATCTCCATTAAATTTGGGTAAAATTTCCCTTGCATTTTTATGCAAAGGATTCAGGTTGGCCCCTAAATTTAGAGGTCCTATGGTTGCGCCCCAAGGTTGGGCCATTGGAAGAAAACTTATGGCATAAGGAAAGATAGTACCAGAAAGAGTTAAGGCTTGACAGACATAGGATGTAGAGGGTTTTGGAGGGCTAGGAGGTCTACTTCTAGCTTTTCTAACATGGGTGGAAATATAAGGAAAATTTAGGCTTTGAAATGTTTGAAAAGTAGAATATTCAATTCCTTCTCTTCTCAAAGACCTTGTATACCTTCTAAAATCTAGCTTATGATATAATAATTGTTCACTTTGATAATGCTCTTAATCTTTTTGCACTTCAGGGGGTTTAATTCCTTACTGCATTTTCTACTTGTCTTCTTCTTTCCCTGAGTAGCAACAATCTTATATTATTAGCCAATTCTTCTTCTTTTTCTAATATTCTACTTACCAATCCATAATCATCAATATTCTGATGAGAATGCCAAGAAAGAGTATTTAACTGGCTAATTATATCTTCCTATTCGTCTTGAAAACTAAGATTAGGTTGTAAAATAGGAATTATATTTTCATGAGGAAGCACCATTGTTGCCTCATATTAAGGTGACTAAATCAATTTCATTTCCCCAGCGGAGTCGCCAAAAAATTGTTGGCTAATAGATTTGTCCTTATATAAAAATATTTTATTTTAACTCCGTACCCTTCTCTCAAGAACAAATAAGTTAAACAACAAATGGGTGAACTATCAAGATTAGTTCCCCTCTGAATTAAAGTACAGCTCCCTTTAAGATTTTCAATGAATTTAAATATTCAGATACACTTTTAACCAAAAAGTGTTTAAAGGCAAAATAATATCCATACATCATTATGTTATGAATACGAGATTTTATAACAACAATAGGTAACAGAATACCCAGATTCTATTTTCAATAACTATTAAATAGATAAACGTATATATGCTGAACCAGTAAATGATAAAACACACATAATAGATGGTCTAATGGAAAAGTAATTACTATATGAAGAAATATTTCACACAAAAAACTCACTTTCAAATACTCAAACTCACAGATCTAAGTACTTAGTAATTAATTCTCATTTTCATTCACAAATGAAAAATATTTCAGACAAATATCACATATATTTGTAAAAGCAATGGTTCAATTCTAAAAATTTCCAACTCTTTTTTTTTGTCTTTTCTATCTTCCTTCTCTTTTTAAAACCAAAAATATATATCATTGCCTTAACTCATCCATCTTTTAAACTAAATTAGAGTTAAAGTAACTCTGACCCATATGAGATTTAGTTTTTACAAATTCAATAAAGATCAAGTTTCAAATAGAAAAGTAACTGAATAATTGAATAATAGAGACTATGTAAGTAAAATCATTGTTGACGTGATGGACTAGGATCTCCAAATTTGCTGTGTTCGATGGGCTAGACACTTTGATCTTTCCATTCCTAAAATGCTGTAATGAACTCCTAAATTTTTGAAAGATTGGGAATGCTGACGTGTTTTATCCTTGCTTTCTAGATATTTTCTTCCCTCTAAATTTTTACCATATTTTCTATGTGCTTCAGGAGTGTGTCGATACAATGATAAAGAAGTGACTCTACCTTTGAAATTTGAGAGAAGTTTTCAGTTGATAAGCTGTCACTTTCTTTAATGAAGTTAATCTTTTCCCTAAAGGACTGAATCACAACATTGATATCCTTCTTTGGTTTTCCATCATCTTTTATGTAATTGATATCAATGCTCTATAGATCATGCTGTAATGACTAAATGAATTCAGTTATTTCTTTGATCATTTTTGTGATTTCCAATCATCCTTGTTTGGATACTAAATTTCTCCATTCAACATTTTTCTTACTTGCATATAATATATCTTCATCTAGTCCTATCAAGTTATTTTCTGACAAAAACTTTGTTATCCCATATTTTTGTATTTTATCAATCTGATTCATCATGCTCATCCATTTTCCTTCCTCTTTTATCCACAAAGCATTCTGAGTCTTCAAATCTTTAACAGTGATTGTGGTCAAATCATATACATTCTTCAATTTATGAATGTATTATGTACCTTTTAGGATGATGCTATCTAACTAACTATCAAATACTCTGGTAATCATTTTGCCTCTGTGTATCTGATCCAACATCTTTTGACTGATAGGAGATTTTGGATCAAAAGATATGGGCATTTGGGAAATTGGTTGTGGATCTAGACTATGAATGGTGTCAATATACTCTGCCATTAACCACATAGTCTATTTTAACTCTCTTTTATCCTTTTCATCCTTCCAAGTTATATTGACTATCCTTTTATTAGATGCTTATAGATGATGCACATCAGTAGCATGTGATGTAGTCCCAAGGTCTACCTTTTCAACTATAAGATCCTAAACTATAGGATCTTGAATTTCTTCATTGGTTCTTGGCTGGGCTATCTCTGCATTCCAGTTCCCTGTGTTTGGGTCAACATCTACTCTGGATGTTATTTTTATCTTTTTGGATTTAGGAGCTTTCCCTCAACACTTGCTCACCATATCTTCCAAGGGTAAAGAAAATGGAACTACTTTCCTTTTATGACTGATTGAAATTTCCAACCATTTAGGTGTAGAAGTTGAGGCTTCTCTATTAGGATTCAGTTGATCAGAAGGTACAATTGAAATAATCATCAATTTGGTAGAATCAGAAGAAATCACTATCTATTGATATGTACTAACCTCTTCTGCTATTTGTGAATTAGATTCTTTATCACCTTTGACTTCTCCTAAATCCTCTTCAAAATTCAAATCCACAATCACTTTTTTAGAAATTTGATTCTTCTTCTTGATTTGAGTCCTTGACCTGGTGGCATAATGAGGCATGGTAGTTACAAGGGCCTTCTCAAATTCTTTGATGATAGGGTCCCTTCTAGTTTTTGACTTGGAAGTATCTGCATCACAGATAGCAATAGGCTAGTTCGCTGAGCTTATTGGGAATGGAGATTCAATTATTGTTGTACATTACTGGGAGACTATGTTTTGAGCTCCTCCCAATTTTTGCTCTCTCAACCATTTTTCAGTTCTCCTTATCACTAGAAGGGTCTTGACCTCAATTCTATCTTCTTCACTTTTCTCTCAATCAATTTTTGGAATAGGTGATTGTTTTATTTGCTCAAATTATGGGTCAGTCACCTATTCATCATTGTCAACAATCACAAAAATGTCCATCTTTAATTTAAGGGTAATTATCTTCCCTAGGGAAAACCTAGACCATAGTCTTCTTTTGACTTCAAATTCATCTAAACAATCCTCCCAATAATCCTCTAATTAAGGAATATGTGAAAATCCTGTTCCAAGATCTAAGTTATCTCTAGAAAAACCTTTGCTACGAAATTATGGTCTGGCTATGAAGTATTGAAAAGTGAATTTCTTAAGATCCAATTCTAAATTCAAAGCATCAGATGTTATTTTGCATGAATAACATCCAAGTTTAATAGGAAAAGATATACCATATTTATTCTTTGTTGGGAATTTTTTTATCTACATGTGCTAATTGCCTGCAGACTTTTATTAGCACAAATCGGTCAAAAACATACCTGGGTAACCTCAAGGGTTCATCGTCAAAACTCCCAACTCTAATATAAGTGAACCTAGAAAATTGAATGAAGAAACTACCATAGATATTAATTAACTGCATAGCTTCATCAGACAACCTCTTATTAATATTATTTGACAATTCAAAAGTCATTTTTCCCAATAAAAACACCATTGATCCTCTTATAAACCTCATAAGAGTTATGCATTTGTAACTGTGAGTAATAATCATAAATTTTATTGTCTTCAGCCAAGGGTGCATGAAGTAACCCTACCCATTGTCTTGTAGAAGCCAGGTAATAGAGGAGGTATGAAGACATAAAATTCTCTATTTCCCAAACAATTACTTAAACCCTGATGCAAACATTTAGCTATAATTTCTGCCCAATCCAAATATTGTTCTCCTTGAAGGATCACCTATATGAATAAGTACATCTAGTCTTCCCAATAATATGCATGAGCATTGCCTTTCAGTCTGTGTAGTAATACCATGATATCTTATACTTTTGGAATCATATGATTTATTGTTAATTGCCTAGGCAGTCTTGAACCTCCTTTTTGGAATTTTAAGAGCCAATTCCTAGCAATCACGCTCTTGTAAATTATATTCTTCATTGAAAAGTAACCATAGGAAGAAGAAATACTAAGGTCAAAATATGGTTCCTTGGGAGGGATTCTCATCACAGACATTAGGGTTTGTCTATTGATATGTAGTAGAACATTACCATCTGTAGTCCTGATGCACTTGTTTTGAGGTTCATATCTATTCATACATTCAAGGACTAATTCAGGGCATTGTATATCCATGGGAAAGGCCGCAACTTCAACCAGGCCACTTTCTACTATTTTTTGCATCATAGCATTCATCACAAGATTTCTAGCCCTTTCCTTAAAATCTTCCAAATCATATTGGACCAAAGAAGTGTCCCCAATTTTAGGTAGAGAACATATGAGACCAGGGCCATGCTCATAATTAAGATAAGCGGATTTCATGGCTATAGGTTGGAGAATATAATGAAAAAAGAATGTTTTGAATTTTTAAATAATGCCATAAATTCAAAAGGAACCTTCTTTCCAACCAAGTAGAGGAAATAGCTTACAATAAGAGTGAAACTCACCTTAAATTTATTTGAAATCACTATGGATTCAAGCAATCAAATATCTTATATCACCTGTGTTATTCTCTTTTGTATCGCCCAATATGCTTGTTTGCTAAATTTGAATTATTCTCTCTTGATACAGATATTAACCAAATCAAATAATTATATCGAAACAATACATGCTAAACATGATTGATAAGACATGCATTCTGACATATACATTAATGGCAAGCATATTTTATGCGTGATTTTGATGCATACTGATTATCTATAACCTCATGAAAATTCAAAATTTTCTACTTTATAGTGAGTCTCAGATATATTTTCCTCTAAATCTCCTACTAATTTTAACTTAGAGAAATCCTTAGGGTGAGATAAGAGTATAGCCATTGAACCATTGGACCATTAAACCATTAAACTTTTGAAAATATGGTTCAACTTCGGGGTTCAATGATATGAAATGAACCACATAGACCGACCAAAAGTCACATGATCTTTCCAAAGACTTTGGACTTTGAAACTTAGAACTGTTGAACTCTTCAAACTTTAAGACATTGAACCGTTGAACTTTTGAACTCTAAAAAAGGGTTCAAGTTCAACCGTAAGTTTCAAAGACATAATTGAAATATAAAGGAATAGTGCATTTTGAGAAACATTGAACTATTGAACTTTTCTATGTAGGTTCAAGTGGTAGGTTCAAGCGGTTTATTAATTTAGACAGGGGAACTGAGTGAACATGACTCTTTACAAAACAAGTATTGAATTCTTGAACTGGTGAACTTTTAAAATGTTGAACTTTTGAACTCTGAAAAAAAGGTTCAAGTTCAACTAGAAGGTTCAAAGTCATAATTAAAATACACAAAGGGACAAACAGTTCACTTTTGATAAATATTGAACCTATTGAACCATTGAACTCATTGAACTTGTTGAACTCCGAGAAAGGTTTTAGTTCAAAGGTTCAATTCTTTTTATAAATTTCACACACAGGAAATGATAGGTGGGTGAACTTATTTTTTGGCAAAATTCATGAAAAAATGAATAAGGGTGACTCAAAAGGTAACATATACCAACATTTTCTATTTTGGTACTTGTGCTTTTGGATAAGTACTCATAGTGTGAGTGGTTGTCGTGGTTGATGTATCAATGATATGATCACCACTATGTTTGTAACTTTGTATTTTGTTCTTAAATGCAAAACAACAATTTGTATGATGCCCATGCCTTTTATGATACACACAATAGTATTTGGATCTCCTTATGGGATTTAGAGGAGGTAATTTGATCATTTTGTTTCAAATAATTTCTCTTAAGATCTTGCATGGACTCTTAGTATCTGTAATGGGCACCCCAGTTGCACCCAAGCTAACCCAACAGGGGCTCTTTATGATTCCGATAGATTTCCTAGAATTACTTTTTTTTGTGTGTTTTACAAAGACCCATGCATGTAACATAAATATAGGATTGCAAACATAGGTACACACAGTTGAAATAGCCAATCCACTGTATTTGTATTAATTGCAAAATGAGTAGATGAGTATAAAGCCAGTCACATGGTGACTCACTAAATCCTCTCTCAGAATCTTATGAACATGATCTCAAGCGGATATCCCAGTAAGTGGTGAAGGTGCTTCATTTGTTCTCTGACCCATAGAACTATGAACTCTGCAAGCTGGGTTTTCTACGGACTTCACAGACTGGAACTATGGACTCTACAGGCCATTTTTATGGACTCTGTAGCCAAAACTATGGACTCTAAAAGAGCTTCTACAGAATCTATAGCCAAATCTACAGACTCTGTAGGAGTTGAGATCTATGAACTCTGCAGGCTAAAAAACTATGGACTCTGTAGGTAGAAGAACTATGAACTCTGCAGGTAGAAACTATGGACTCTGTAAAAAACTATGGACTCTATAGGCAAATATCTATGGACTCTGGAGTCAAATATCTATGGACTCTGCAAGCAAGAAACTATGGACTCTGCAGGCAAAACTACAGACTCTACAGAAAACTATAGACTCTGTAGGCATATATCTACAGACTCTGCAGGCAAAACTATGGACTCTACAGGCAAAACTATGGACTCTGCAAAAAACTATGAACTCATCTGGTTGTATACATATGCTATAGTGATCTTGCTGCTACAGTGATGTGCTACTATAGTGGTACGACTGCTACAATGGTACGGTTGCTACAGTGGCACATCTGCTACAATGCATGACTACTATAGTGCATGACTACTACAGTGGCATAGCTGCTACAGTGGATGAGAGCACAAACTCTAAAGACCAACCCCAAGGATTGATGTCTAGAGTGCTACAAATGAGAAGGATGTTCTCAATTGCCCAAATAAGCTGCAAGTGCAACAATTCTTTTCTTCTTATCCAACATGCCCAAAGAAGCCACAAACACTCCCCTTTATCCTTTCTCCAAGGGGAAACTCAAGTCACTTGAGCAATGTGGGATAAAGGATGTGAAACAGTCCCTCATAAAGTAAATGTTTAAAGTGACACTCAATGTCCTTCAGCTGGGTTGAAAGTTACCCTTTTTGCAGCACTTCAGGCCCCCAAAATACTAGCAACCAGACTCTGAATGGTGCGAGTGATAGCTTGTCAGAAGCTCTCAACAAGGAGCATCAAATCCAATCATCAAAAATTGCCCTCCATTGTGTCCTATTAGCTTACTACAAATAGTAAGTGTGCTAGAAACTGAGTAAGCCCAGTCGCTAAAATGGGGACATTACAGTCTGCCCCCCTTGAATTTGCTTGTCCTCAAGCAATCTTAGCCCACCCTGCTGAATAACTTGCTCACTTTCCCATGTAGCATCCTCCTCCAACAGGTCTTTCCATCTGACCAAATACTCCTTCACTATCCTATTTCTGAGTTTCCTCTCTCTAGTGTCCAGAATAGCCTCAAGTTCTAACATGAGCCTCCCTTCCTCATCCAAAGGGGGTAAATCTATAGTAGGCACTACACCCTGACCAATGGCCCTCTTAAGCCTAGACACATGGAATACATTGTGCACTCGACTTCCCTCTAGAAGCTCAAGTTCATAGGCGACTTCACCCACTCTTCTAATCACCCTGTAGGGGCCATCAAATCTAGGCTTAAGCTTCTCTTCTTTGCTCTTCTTGAGCGATGACTGCTTATATGGTTGTAGCCTCAAATACACCATGTCCCCTACTTAAAAACTGTGCTCTACCCTATGCTGATCAGCTTACAACTTCTACTGATTTTGGGCCTATCGTATATTCTCTTTGATCACTCTCAAGATATCTTGGCTATCCTTCAATAGGTCTTTAGCTTTGGGCACTCTGATGTCCCGTAAAGCTATATCCATGAAGCTAGGAGCTTCATACCCATACAATACCATAAATGGAGTCATCCTGATGGTCATGTGATGCATGGTATTGTAACAATACTCCCCCATGTGTAACCATTTAACCCAGGCTATCTATTGTGTGGTCACATAGTTTCACAAATAACCCTCCACCCACTTATTTATTATCTCCATCTACCCATCAGTTTGGGGATGGTAGCTCGTACTAGGTGTAAGGTCTGTACTGCACAGCCTGAACAACTCTCACCAAAAAGCACTCATGAACTTGCTATCCCTGTCATTGACAATAAATCTCGATAACCCATGCAGCGTGAAAACCTCCCTAAAGAACACATCTACCACCTGAGCTATTGTATAAGTAGAGGGAATAGCAAAAAAAGTGAGCAAACTTCATCAATCTATCTACCACCACATAAATGCAATCTCTTCCCTGCACTCGAGGTAGGCCAGTGATGAAGTCCGTAGAAATGCTTTCCCACTTCCAGTCTGGAATGGGTAAGGGCTGTAGTAAACCAACAAGAAACGTGTGCTCTTCCTTATTCTGTTGACAAACTGCACACTCCTTGACATGCCTCTGAACATCATCCTTGAGCCGTTTCTATGAGAATTGCTCTCAGATCTGCCTGTATGTCTTGAAGACCCCTGAATGCCTAGACATAGGTGCATCATGAAATGCCCTCAGTATTGTCTCTCTTAAGGGTGATGATGGAATTAAATAAATTCTATCCAGAAACCTGATCAACCCATCTATCACCTCATAGCGACCATCCTGTATAGTGCTTGAAACCAGTCCCGATGCCCAAGTATCTCCAGCATATTTTGCTATAATCTTAGCCCACCAATCTCCTAAAATCTCTACAAGAGCACAAATGTGAGGTCTTCTAGATAAGGCATCAGCTACTACATTCTTTTGCTACCTGTCATTCAAGTCTCACTGACCCATGAAATACTTTATGCTATTGTGATCCATCTTGATCACAAACTTTCTTCCAATCAAGTAGGATCAAAATTTGGCCAAGGCATGCATGATGGCTAACATCTCCCGATCATAAATAGAATAGCTCCTCTCCACCCCTCAGAGATTCCTACTCTCAAAAGCAATGGGGTGCTTCTCTTGCATCAATACTGCTCCATCCGCGTCACTCGATGCATCACAATGAAGCTCAAAAGGCTTCATGAAGTTGGGTAGAGCTAAAACTAGACATGAAGACATCACCTGCTTGAAATATTTAAAACATTATTGCATTGCCACTGTCCATACAAAATCACCCTTCTTGGTGAGGTCTATTAATAGTGATACAGTATGTGAAAAGCCCTTCACAAATCTCCTATAAAAGCCACACAATCCAAAAAATCCTTTGAGTTGTGTAAGGCTAGTTGGAGTGGGCCAATCAACCGCTGCCTTGATCTTTTCTAGATCCACCTGAACTCCTTCAGCACTGATAATATGGATGAGGTAGAGCAACTTCATCATGCTAAACTCTCACTTTGATTCCTTAGCATACAATGACTCCTCCAAAATGACCAGTAGCTCCTCTAATTGATGTAGGTGCTCATCCCACGTCCTACTGAAAACCAAGATGTCATCAAAGAAGATCAATACAAATCTTTGGAGCTGCCCTCTAAACACCTGATTCATACAACTTTGGAAGGTAGCTGGAGCGTTGGTTAGCCCAAATGGCATAACCAAAAACTCAAAGTGCCTGTAGTGACACCAAAAGGCAATTTTTTATATGTCCTCCGCTCACATCTTGATCTGATGGTATCCTGAACGTAAGTCTATCTTAGAGAAATATCGTGCTCCATGCAGCTCATCAATTAGCTTTTCCTAGGGATGGGGTATCTATTCTTAATTTTCTTCTTATTGAGATATCTATAGTCAATGCACATATGCATTGTCCCATCCTTCTTCTTCACCAAAACAACCGTTGAAGCAAAGGGGCTTTTGCTAGGCCTAATATGCCCCATCTCCAATAGCTCCTTTATTGACTTCTCTATTTCATCCTTGTACTTTTTAGGATGGCAATAAGGGGTGATGATGACTGGTTTAGCCCCCTCCTCTAACTCGACAACATGCTCTACACCCCTCTTGGGAGGAACCCCATGTGGAATGCTACCAAACACCTTATCATGCCTAAAAATGATCTCCTAGACATCTGGGTGGTAGCATTTTACCTGCTACTTTGGAGGCATAGGAATGATCAAACATTCAGCTGCCCACTCAACATCATCATGTCTCAACAACCATTCCATCCTTTTCAAGGATACCACCTCGAGCCCCCATTAGGTAAACCTCAGAGCACCACCTTCTTGCCTTGATGCTAAAATCTCATCTCCAACTTAGCCAAGCTGAAGGTGAACTCTACCAGAAAAGCCTTCCACATCATTCCCAAGATGATATCATAATTGCCCATATCAACTACATATAAATCATCCTCCAACTCATAATCTCCTCCCAATTTGATGCAAAGTTTTGAAATCTTCTAGGTGCATAATAACTTGTGGCCATTGGCCATCATGACTCTAAACCCTACGTGCTCTTCAGTCTGAAGACCTTTCTTGGCCACCAACTTTGCATCGATGAAATTGTGTGTTACCCCTTGTAGATTAATGAAACCATGCACTACCCCTGAATCATCCCTCTTACCTTAAAGGTGATGGCCTTCTGGTCACCTATCAATCGAGCAAAAGACTTCTCATCATCTGAACTCTCATCAGCAGTGCTATCGCCCCAACTAGAATCTAAATCTGAATGCTTCCCCTTGTCTTCAGAAGGTGATTCATCTGCTGAGAAATAATCCATGGTTTTAGCCTTTGCCTTAAGTAGACATTCATGGGAAGGACTCCATGGCTCCCTACAATGAAAACATAGTTTTTTCTTCCTGAGTTCATTGAGGGTGTCGCTATCTAACCCTTTAGTTTCCCCCTTAGGCCGCTGAGGGTCCTTCTAAAACATCTTCCTTTCCTTATCCTTCCTAAAATGAGAGTCCTTAGAGTGGAGTTTACTCCTGTAGGAAGAAGATGCTAGGTCTCTTATTTTCTTAATAGCCTCTTGTAGTGAGGAGGGGTTGTGTCCCTTTACCCATCCTTGCAAAGGGTTGAAAAGCCCATCCATGAAAAGAACAACTAGTCTCCTTTTTGATATATCTGTCACCAATACTGCCAACTTTTGGAACTCGATTATGTAGGTCTCCATAGAACCGCATTGTTTAAGCTGAGCTAGCTCCTTGAAATGCAATTTTGGGTCCTTAGTATCAAATCTATCAATGAGTCTCTCGATAAACTCTGCATAAGTATCTATCTGGTTATGGCCAAGTGTGACCATACTATGGTACCACCACTCGTGGGCACTTCCATCCAAGTGCAATGTGGCATACTTAATCATGTCCTCCTTAGGCATGGGATTAAGCTAGAAATAAGTGTCTAATTATTGGACCCAAGTTTGCGCTAAAGTCTTTCCTAAACAGTCATAGTATTGAATGGACATCTTTCCCAACTTTTTCCTCATCTCATAATTTTATTGCCGGTTCCCTCTCATGGGCATATGCTTGAGTCTAACATCCATATACTCCATGAAGGACATTTCACCCTAGAAATCAGGTCCAACATTTCTCCAATCCTCTAGTATTTGGTCCTGTATCTCTTGTTGTGTAGGGCCAATGTTATCCTAGTCATTCTATCTTGGAGGGAATTATGGCATGAGTGGCCTTGTAGAGGAACCTACTCTAACATATGTCTGGTCTCCCCTATTAATCGATGCATCTCCATTACCTCCATTACCTAGTCCACCTACCTGGTTAGTGTTATTGCCCTGATCTGCTCTAGTCAGGTGTTGTGTAATCGCTAGAGCCATCTGCTGCAATGTGGTCTGTAGCTCCCTTTGCCCCTAGGCAAGATCACTGAGCATCATCCTGGTGTAGGATTCTCCCCCTTCCCCATCTCGGTCACCCATGGCTGGTGCTGAAAAGGGCTCACCCTCCTCCTCAATTTTTGAAAACACTTTTAAGTCTGGGTTTGTTTGATTTCTCCTCAAGAAGTACTGATGTGTGGGATGCATGAAACCTCACAGGATGGTAGGAATAATTGGATCTGATACCACTGTAATGGGCACCCCAATTGCACCCAAGCTAACCCAACAGGGGCTCTTTATGACTCTGATAGATTTATTGGAATTACTTTTTTTTGTGTGTTTTACAAAGACCCATGCATGAAACATAAATATAAAACTGCAAACATAGGTACACACAGCTGAAATAGCCAACCCACTATATTTGTATTAATTGTAAAATGAGTAGATGAGTATAATGCCAGTCACGTGGTGACTCACTAAATCCTCTCTCAAAATTGTATGAACATGATCTCAAGCGGATATCCTAGCAAGTGCTGAAGGTGCTTCATTTGTTCTCTGACCCACGAAACTATGAACTCTGTAGGTCAGGTTTTCTACGGACTTCACAGACTGGAACTATAGACTCTGTAGGCCATTTTTATGGACTCTGCAACCAAAACTATAGAATATGCAGGAGCTTCTATGGACTCTGTAGGAGCTGAGATCTATGAACACTGTAGGCTAAAAAACTATAGACTCTACAGGTAGAATAACTACAGACTATGCAGGCAAAAACTACAAACTTTGTAGGTAGATATCTATGGACTCTATAGGTAGGAAACTATGGACTCTGCAGGCAAAACTATAAACTCTACAGAAAACTATGAACTCTGCAGGCATATGTCTATAGACTCTGCAGGTGAAACTATGGACTCTATAGGTGAAACTATGGACTCTGCAAAAAACTATGGACTCTGCAGGCAAGAAACTACAGACTCTATAGGCAAAACTATGGACTCTAATAAAAACTATGGACTCACCTGGCTGTATACAGATGCTACAGTGATCTTACTACTACAGTGATGTGCTACTATAGTGGTATGACTGCTACAGTGGCACAACTGCTATAGTGGCATGACTACTACAGTGTGCAATTGCTACAGTGGCGTAGCTAATACAGTGGATGAGAGCACAAAATCCAAAGACCAACCCCAAAGATTGATGTCTAGAGTGCTACAAATGAGAAGGACGTTCTCAATTGCCCAAATAAGCTGTAAGTGCAACAATTATTTTCTTCTTATCTAACATGCCCAAAGAAGCCACAAGCACTCCTCTTTATCCTTTCTCCAAGGGGCAACTCAACTCACTTGAGTAATGTGGGATAAAGGATGTGCAACAGTCCCTCATAAAGTAAATGTTTAAAGTGACAATCAATGTCCTTCAGCTGGGTTGAAAGTTACCCTTTTTATAGCACTTTAGGCCCCTAAAATACTAGCAATTGGACTCCGAATGGTGTAAGTGATAACTTGCCAGAAAGCTCTCAACAAGGAGCATCAAATCCAATCATCAAAAACTTCCCTCCGTTGTATCCTATTAGCTTAATACAAATAGTAAGTGTGTTAGAAACTGAGTAAGCCCAACCGCTAAAATGGGGACATTACATTATCCTTTTGGTCACTTTTAAAATCACTCATTTTGGATGTATTATTTAGCTTTGCATTTGGATAAGAAACCTTGTTTAGCACAACATTGGTAGATGAGGATGCAAACACATAATTAACACTACCATGTGATGGATTTTGCATATATGCAATCTAATTTTGTAACTTATTTATTTATTTATTCATACTAGTGATTTAATCTTTTACCCTTGAAAAAATCAATCTTATACACTTAGAAAACTCAAGACATTGGCTATTCCTCTTAGTTTTTGACCTTTCTCAATTTCAAAAGTCTCACATCTACTCTATCTTGTGCCCCTTGGCCTATATATTGGTCTAACTAGTCTTATGTTGATGACCTAGACTTTCTATCTTGCCCAAAATGCTTAAAACCTATTTGTCTTCTACCTCTACAATTTATGAGTCTATAACTACTTTTGTGTTCCCTAAACACTAGCATCCATGATAGTCAACTGCATTGATGCAGGTGTCTTACTCCAATATAAGTGTCCAGTGCCTTAAAGTCATTCAGTTTACAAATAAAACAAATTCTAAATGTTCGACTAAGTGATTTAATGTGAGTTGCTTATCCAAAGGAATTGACATAAATACAAGATCAACCTTCAGTGATTCTTCACTTAGCACAAACTAAGGCAATCTATCAAAAACATTCAATCAATAACTCAATAAGGAAAAGCTTCCCTATTTTTTTCTATTTCCATATTAGTCATAGGGATAACCCATATACAAGTCTAAAGTATTGAAGGAGTAGCCCAAGAGCTATATTTTCTAAGTTACAAGCTAAGTCACTATTGTACTTGCTTACCACATATTACATGATTCACACACAATACAAAACATAAGGGAAAACTACATCAGTCTGAGGTCATCTTTAGAGTATTGTCTATGTAGGTAAAAATCATTGATAGAGGGGTATTTGGTTTCAACTTGACACCATGTGCCCATTAACCCATTTCCCCCAAGGTCACTATGAAGATGAAGAATTAGGATTTGTAATTTGATGAGGAATGGTAGTCCATGATCCATATGTGAATGCACTAGAGCAAAGGCAAAGACAAACCAAGAAGCATCTAGGTATATGTATTCTTTTTTAGTAGGTATTATATATAAGACAATTACGTTAGGTTTAAACAGTAGCATCAATGTAATCATCCAAACCTAGTGCTAGTGTACACAACTCTAGAGGCACTCAATCCATTAATTGGTGACTATTCCAAAATCTTATTTCAATCTAATTTCTACTTGTTTTAGATCCAAAATTATGTCAACATTAGAACCAAGTACATTACTTCTTTGTCATTTCCATACATAGCATAGTTGTACTTACTATTTTTAGCCTATCTCAATTTCATGAATTTAACATACATTGAATATGAGTTTATCATCTAATTGACATGCTATAGAGATAGTTTTCACCTCTAAACATTAGATTATCTCTATCCCCTTTAACCCTAGATAAACATATATGTTGTATGAAAGTTTAACACTTAATTAGCACTGTTAATGTGAATTGGCAGCTAGCTGTTGTGACTCGATAGATTCTCCAGCTCTACACCTCCTTGGATTCGGTGGATTTCAATCATATTTCCCAGGAATGGAATGGGGTAGCTGATTGTCTGGCCAAATGGGCCTCTGAGCAGGGGCCACGCTGGAACATCTTAGAGCATAGGAGTTTGCCTTTGGAGTTATCTCAGAAGTTGGTTCAACTTGTGGACCAGGATAAAGCTTTGTAATTTCACCTATCTCTTTTATTTTTGAATAAGATTTTTACCCCTTTTATTTTTAAAAAAACACTTAATTAGCATATTATATATATAGTTTATCAGCTTTACACATTAGATTATCTCTACCCCCTTTAACCCTAGATAACCCAAATATATATTTTTAGGGTTAAACATTTGGTGAACCCAATATTTGAACATCAAACCATAGGAAAACTAGGGTTTTATAATTTTTTTGTTGATCCCTAATTGTTATAATATATGTTCAACATGGATGCATCCATCACCCATTTTGGATTCCAATATGTCAAAGTTGCTATTGTTTGCTACATTAGTTTCCTTGTTAAATATATTAAGTAAATTTGTGCCAATAATGAGACGGTTGTAAAATGAAAACAACATTTTATATCTATTCAAAATTCATCTTGTAATACACTAGAGCAAGCACCTTCTCAACCTAATGTCATAGGAGGTAGGCTTATTAATAAATCAAACAACATGTGTCTTAAAATTTCACTCTTTGAGCTTCTAAAGTACTCCACGATATATAAATATATCCTATATGAGGAATTACATGATACCCAAGTACTAAGTGATTTAAATTAGCTCATTTCACAAATATTATGCAAAATATAACATACACCACAAACATTATTACCTTTAGTTGTAAAGAGGTGAACCCAAAGAATATCATTTATAAATACTTGCCTCCCTAAAACCAAACTCCTAATTTTAAATAAGAAAACCAATATGAGCATATTCCATAAATTTCAAAGACATATAATGATGATATTTCCCTTTTAGACTTGTTAGACAAGTCACCGCCTTGTTCTGTTATTTTTTCAAGAACATTATAGATGATAATCTTATCGTGGAATGTAGATTCACCACATGTGGCCCTTATGTTAAACTCCATAAAATGGACCAAACATAATATATCATCCAAAAAAGAAGATCCACCATCCTAATTATTGGTAAATACTTGTTTGCCACCATATATCTAGGTGTGTGTTTGCAATAAAATGATGTAATGAGTTCTTGTGGATAATAGTTTAGGGCTCAACTTTTGAGACATATATTTCCTCTCCAAAATTAGCATTGGATCTTTAAAATTAGAATAATTGATTATGATTATGAAGGGATTTGATGATATTTAATGATGAGTATTGGGATAAATAACATTGGATATTATAGTGGGTCCCCGTATATTACCCACCTTGTGCCAAGCTATGCCAAATGATTCGAGCTATAACATTCTATTATGATAAACTTGGATACATGAGATGTATGTGGTTCCCCTACTTAGCACACTACTTATAATTTAATTATCAAGGATTCATTTACATATGTCCAACATATCCTAATCCCTTCGAACATTATGCAATGGTCCAACAAATAGATAATATTACACTGTAATCCTATGAATGTGAATACAAATTTGATACACTAGAATGATAATTTAACTAGATTATTCTATCTAAGGTACCAAAGAGACAATTCTCATCTTTACTTGAGTCTCCAAATTCATTACTCCCATGGATAATATAATGTCAACTTATATCTCTCGCTCATCCTATAAAGGTTGAGATGAGTCAACATCTACCAAAAACATATGATGCACATGCTTATTATGATTATCATCAAGGACTATGGAATTTTACAAATAAATTATTTACCTTGAAACATAAGATAAAAGATATCATTGATGATCAAATAATTATACTTGATGACCTTTCAAAGGAAACAAGTTCACAAGCTAGTGATCAACAAAAATAAAAAAACACTTTGTAATTCTTTGCATAATCATTTAAACAACAATTCAACATTAAAATAGCACACAATGCACACCTAGAGTCAAATTAAACAAATTAAGCAACATACAAAAAAATAGGATTTGAAAATCACCTTATTCATGGGTGGTGCTTATTTTTGGCATAACCATGTTTATCCTACACAAATAAAAATTACTTGCCCTATAAAGCATTTTCAATAGCTTGGTTTTGGTCTAAAAGACTTGAAAAGAAAGGTTAGTTAGAAATAATCCTTAGTAAACATAATAATACCAATTTATTATGGCCCTAAATTAATTTAAATATAGGTTTGGGTTATGCCTACCACATCTCCATATGCATTTAAACTAGGAACTCATTGGATATACCAAATAGAAGGAAAAAAAATCCAAATTAGCAAGGTATTTTTTTTCATATGAAGGAAAATTAATACATATGCCAAATGATAACATTACTTATTCTACTACACATGTAAAAAGTGAGGAACGTGCTATGTACCTTTTAAACTTATCCAATCATGATGAAAATAATGTAAAAGATATAATTTAAGGTTGTCAAGCACCAAATGAGGATATACCTATGACCATACATTGGATGAGATCATAGAGTAGTCTCTTCAAATATTCCAAAAAATACAAAAAAAATTAAATAAAACATTAAAAAATCCAAAAACATTTTCAGCACCTACATATTCTATTGGCTCCTTGGCATCTATGTATTAGTTCCATATTAATGGATGGCATATTAGTTACTATTACATACACATGTGTGTCACACTTCTACTTGAGGGTGATACAAGCATACACATATCCATGATCCATTCTTATTTTAGATGTTGGACCTTCACTCTACTCACGTCATATGGAAATTTGGGGAATCCACCTCTATGAACATGATTCTTCTAGGTTATATCATTCTATGGTCACTCTGCATTATCATGTTTTGAGCTCATATATGTAGTTACACATGCCTTTATCCATGATTTTTATTTCATAGGATACTTTATATGCTATGCACTTGACATTTTTTGTTAACACATTTGATCCATATGCTACTATAATACATTTATGTTGGTTGCTTATGCTTTCCTTTATGCACTTACTTAAGTGTCTTGTTTATTTGAGAATTTGAGTATACCCCTTTGTTTGAGGTCCTCATGCCTATATGTGATTTATTTAAAATTTTAATTTGTCATTATTTTTTATATGGACATTTGAATATGTCATTCTTGATTTTATGGACATTGGACTAAGTCATGTCCCTTTGATTGTGCAACATTTGAACATGCCCCTTATTTACGGTCTCTTTAGACCATTGTATGTTGACTTGCTTTTGAGTGATCTTGTGTGTGTGATTGATTTTATTGTTGAGATTATAATGTTATGATATATACATTAACATGATATTTATCATGCATCTTAGGCCTTTATGTGATCACAATGTTCTATGTTCCTTTCATACATTACACAGTTGTTTTATCCTTTTAAGGTGAGGTAACTACCAGTTTCTATTAGTGGGGGAATGTCATAAAGACTTGTTACTTATATTTGGCACAATTTTAGATTTAGTGGGGGCATACTTTGGAAGCATGTTCTCTACACTTATTCAGTATTTGGTACTTATATCAATTTTTAGATTAAGTGGGGGCATGTCATATAGGCATGGATTCCACAAATTCAAAATTTTGAGATTTAGTGGGGCGTGATTTGGAAGCATGTTCTCCACACTTATTTAGTAGTTGGCACACCCAAATTTAGTAGGGGCATGTTTTGGAAACATGTCATCCACATTGACACTTATTTCATTTTTCATATTTTTTCCATATATAGTGGGGGCATGTTTTGGATGCATGTTATCCACACTTACATAATTTATGAACTAACCAAAGCACATAGTTATATAAATTTAGATTTACTGTTGTGGTAGAAATCTATACATTAGTACCATTGTTATACATAGTTTTAGCATGAGACATATCTAAGGTACTTATGCTATGCAATGTGTGCCTAATATTTCAAAATCTAAATCAGTTTTAGATTTAAAAACTCTTCTATGGATTATTACCATATCATGGACTTTTATGCACTGATACCTAGGATAAACTATAATAACTAATTTACTATAGTAATTGGTTTTCTTTTGGTATGGTTGAGATGATTAAATCACTTAATCTTACCAAGTCTTCAAGTTTGACTTGATTGTATCATCCAAACTTACTAGGTTATAAGTATCATTAGGTTACATGATTGAGCTAATCTCAACTCTTAGGTGGCAACTCACCTTTTCTCCTAGGTTGGAGGCATATGCCTTCCAATCTCTCTCTCTATCTCCTTAGATATATGCACTTTCAATATTTTTATATATTTGTCCTAATCTAAGTTTCAAATCTTTACAATGATACATCTTTTTAAACAAACTTGCTAATAGGTAGGGTGGTTACATCAATACACATGTGTACTCATAAACTTTGCTCTTTCAATTTTAATCTTTTCAACACTTTCAATTTTAGATTATATGCATTGATTATGTACTATAACATGCTCTTGGTTTTAGGTTAGTCACCAATAATACACTCAAGTTGGAATCATGCAAAGACAAGGTGTGTTATACACACCCAGGTATGCATTCCTTTCCTTTAAACTAACAATTTCATTATTAGATTAAGGGGGGAAATATAAACACTATGTGATGAATTATATAGTACCTCAATATTGTACACTTGGAAAAATCAAACCTTGATTTTTTCTCACATTTTTAGACCTTTACTACTTTTTAAAGTCTCACATCTACTCTATCTTATGCCCCTTAGCCTATCTCTTGGTCTGACCAGTCTTATGTTGATGACCTAAACCTTATATCTTACCCAAAATGCTTAAAACCTACTTATCTTCCACCTCTACAAGTTTTGAGTATGTACTTACTTTATTATTCCATAGACACTAGTGTCTAGGATAGACATCTACATTGACATAGGTGTACATCAGCATAAGTGTGCATCGATGTAGGTGTCCTACTTTGACGTAAGTGTCTAGTGCCCTAAAGTCATTCAATTTACAAATGAAACACATTATAAGGGTTGACCTAAGTGTTTTAATGTGAGTTAATTCTCCAAATGGATTGCTATAAGTATGAGATCAACCCTCTTCATTCCTCACCTACAAAACCTAACACAGACCAAGGCAACCCATCAAAAACATTAAATCAAGCACTCAATATAGTAATGCTTCCCTATTTTCTCATATTTCCATATCAGTGATAAGAATAACGCATCTACGTTTGAAGTACTGAAGGAGTAGCCTAAGAGCTATATTTGCCAAGTTATAAACTAGGTCATTATTTTACTTACCACATATTGCATGATTCACACATAAACCAAAACATAGGGGATAACTATATCAGTATGAGGTCCTCTTCAGAGTATTAGATATGTAAACAATTCTCAATGATATAGGGGTATTTGGGGTCATATCAACACTATGTGCCTACTAAACCATTTTTCTCCAAGGTCACTATGAAGATGAATAACTAGGGTTTTACAATTTCATGAGGAGCGATAACCCATAAACCAAATTTGATTGCACTAAAATGAAGGCGAAGACAAACCTAGAAACATATAGGTGGTCACATCCTTTTCCAACATATATTCCATACATGAAACCTATGTTAGGTTCAAACAGTAGCTTTAATACCACTGTCCAAGGGTGACACTAGTGTCCATGACTCTAGAGGCACTTAATCCATAATTTGGCAACTGTTCTTCCAATCTGCTTTCTGCCTATTCTAGATCTATAACCATGTCAACATCAGAACCAACTAAGTACATTACTTTCTTGTCATTTCCATATCTAGCATAATTTTACTTACTATTCTTAGCCTATCTTAGCATAATAAATTTAGTATATGTTTATTTGAGTTGAGCATCTAATTGGCTTGCTATAGAGATAGTTCATCACCCTTTTACATTATATTATATCTATCCCATTTAACCCTAGATAAACTTAATCTAAAATTTTAGGGTTAAAAAATATCGATTTAGAGAGTTAAAAAGTCCAAAAAATCTACTAGGTGATTGGGGGAGATTTCAATACGACAAAAGAAAAATAAAAAACAACTGGAGTCATTTTTTTCAGATTGGTAACAAACTTTACACGTGGTTAAAAATGAAGAGGTAAATTAATGTGCTTATCCATTATGGAATCAAAAAGATAGATCAATAACATTTCATTCAGTTGGTGCAACAATAAACAATGGAAAAACATGACTTACTTTAAACTTCACAATGTTTTTATGCACAAGAGATAATTTATAAAAAAATATGCCTATGAGAATGTAGTAAAAGTCTACCCCTTTCCTGATTTTAATCACCATCCCATATAACTAAAATTTGAATGGATTAATGTGAAACAACATGAATAATGTAATTTTGAATGTTATTTAAGCTTAAAGTTTCCCATCTTAAAAACCCAAACTATTTAAAGGTTATTTGTGTTGTATGGAAAAATTCTATGGCCACTTCTCGATTTCAATGTTCTATTAGAAAATGGAGGCTAAAAAAATCTATTTATAATTTTATTAGAATTTATGGTAGGCAAAAACCCCAAACTTGAAAAATAACATTAAGATTGACTTGATATTAGTCAATTGAGGGAATAAAATGATTCAAAATGCCCCTTTTGATTGCAATATTGTATTAAGGCCAAAAGAAGATTCAAAATGCCAATTTTTATTGCATTATTATCAATGAAAATTTAAATTTTGAAGCTAAAGTTAGGGCTTTCCTTAATTATAAATTAAAATGGGCTAGAATCAAAATTAAGATGAATTGGATGAGGGAAGGAGACAAATGCACCAATTATTTTTTTAATATACTAAAGGCACTTTAGAAAAAATATAGAAGCTATTGGGATTAATATTATCATTTCTATTGACCAATAAAATATTTTATATCCCTTTCATAAATATTGTTGAGATATTTTCTCTACAGAAGGAACTAATACAAAAGTGTAAAAGAACATGTATTTTTTATCAAGTAGTTAAGAAAAAAATAATCTAAATAGGATGCCTTTCAGTTTGATCAGGGTATTGCAAGGGATTAATTTAGCTATGGCCATTAGTACATGGAAAGATGAAAATTCTTTAGGGTGAGATGAAATTTAATATAAATTTTTACAAACCCAATATAAAATGGATGAAAACAAGCTTTTAATCTTATCAACATATGAATTATCAAGATGATTCCTAAAGATGGTGATATATTTCATCTTAAAAACTTGATGCCCATTACCTTGTTATATGTATCTTATTAAATTTTATCAAAAGTGCTTGCCTCTATACTAAATAAGGTCTTACCTCAAATTGTTTTAGAAAAAAGATTAGTTTTATTGAGGATATATACATATTATATAACTTAATTACTAGTTGGGAAGACATGATAGGCCTAAAAGACAGGGCAAGAGGTGTGCATGAATTTAATTGATTTTGAGAAAGGATATGATAAAATGGAATGGAGATTTATAAAGTCTATGATAAAAATTATGGGACTTGGTTAGAATTTTATAAAAATGGTAACAATCTTCTTAAATAAAGCCTTGATTAGTTTGATTGGAATAAACAATTTTATAAATATTTCAATCTACAAAGATTTATTAGACAAAATTTTCCACTTTCTTTTCACTTTTTGTATTCACATTTGTAACCCTTCATGCTTTTATGAGTGGTACTACTTTAACCCTTATGAAAAAGGTATTAATTTTTCAATATCTCATTGATATTAAGTTTATGGATGATATTATTATATTCATTATTTTGAAAAAGGGAAATTTTAAGGATCTTGATATAAAGACACATATCTATTAGAATGCTTCTGACTCTAAGGTTGTTATTATTAAGTCTCATGCGTTATGTTGGGAAGACATCTTACTTCAGGGTTGAGGCATTTGTAATCATACTTCCCGTGACCCTACTCCTCCTTATGATTACACATCAGCTCACGTGCAAAATACCAACCTTGGTTATCCTAATTTGAGACATTTCCACTTGAATGGATCTTCTTATGTCATATATCCAAACCCCATGCATCCCTAACACCTCACTAGCCCTTTTGATCACTAACAGGCCTTTACGATGCCTCTTGGGGCCCTTCTAGAGGCCTGTTGACCACTTAGGATGGAATTTTTACCCAAGCCATAGCTTATGGGGGAAATACATGGCATAGGCCACATGTTTCCTTCATAAAAGTTGTGGCCTAGGCTACAACCCGAGTAGAATATGAGAAAAAGGCCCTATTTGGTCCACAATGGCTAGAAATGGCTAGTTTTGGTCTTTGGTAGATTGGGGATGCCATATATGAATGCTTATCACTCATTTTCCCTCCTATTTCCTACTATTTTCCCCTGATCTCTCCTCTTAATCATCACTCTCTAAGATCTTGTGCCTTCTTGAATCTCACTTGGTCTATTCTTAGCATACTTGGGCTTTCATTGTGATAGGGGATGCCCTACTACTCTACAATTTGATTTGGTGGTTCACCTCGCTCTCCATAGTGCTCCTAAGGCTTGTTACTTTATCCTAGCATCCTCAAGATCCATTGCACCTATTCTTGTGATCTCCACATTGGCTCTCTCACAATTTGCAGCTTCTCCTTCACATCTTCCATTGTTATTGGCTCTTGGTTTAGACTCAACCCATTACAACTTGGTTTTCCTCCTTCATTTCTTCCTATATTGGATTATTATTTGGTAGAACATCTACATGATATTTTTGAGCTTTATATGAGGGCACTTTTCTATGAAAGTGAAATTTCCACCTCTCTTTAGTAGTGTATTAGCTAGGTTTTCATTATTTTGGTAATTTAGTTTATTTAGAGCATTCTCTAGGGCAATTTCTAAAGATTTTTGCATTTGTATGTAGTTAGAACATATTTAATTGATTGAAAATGTCTCCCATTACATGATATGCTTGCTTATGAAACATCTCTCATTGCATGGTAGAATCCTAGTTGCTCAAAACATTATATACATTTGCATAAACAATCTCCTCTTTTCCAAACTAGAAAGTTATATTATTAAGAAGCAATAGTGTTGAAAATGAAGAATTAGCTTAGGCATCCTCTTGCACCCTTACTTGAAAATGTATTTGATTCCCAAAATGTCTTTTATTTATCCTGAAAGTGCCTCTCTCCTAAGTCTATGTATCATTCGATAGTTCTCTCAATTTAACATTTTCATTTCCATAATTTGTATGCAAGTAGATTTCTTGTTTTAGTTGTTTTATTTACTATGGTTAAATAGTTAGAGATACCTATGTCCTTTGTGCACTTGATCATGCTATCCCTAACCTAGTTTATGAGTATTTATATAGCTTGGTGTAATATATAAAACTAGATAGCTTCTATAGATTATTAGTATCCCATAGTGTCCCTGAGCCTTTTAGCCTCTTAAAGTTTGCTTAAGTACTTTAGTACCCCCTACTAAACCTTAGTGGTTATATTTGTATTCTTGGATCTACATTTTGGCACACCCAATGGGACCTCACATATAGTCTCACACTAGTTATAGCCTATTTATAACTCTCTTAGCCAATTCCCCTCTGTTAGCTGTTAGGATTTGCTTTCAATTATGTTTCAGCTCTTGCATTGGTTGTTTCATCCTAATTTGGTTTTGTGTCCTTCTCCCTATTGGTTCACCACATGCTTGCATTTTTTGTTGTCTCCCATGTTATTATTGTTTCATTTAATCCATGGTTATCCTCTCACCCTTAGGATGCCAATCCCATTGGATTCAGGGTCTTATCCTTGAGCTCACTCACGAGCAAGTTGAGGCTGTAATGGAATGCCATATACACCATAAGACCTAAGAGGTTCCCTAGACCCAACATAGTGACCTTGAACCTCTCATGTTCTACAAGGAAAAAGATTAGAAGATGTATAATGAACAAACTCAATCTCATTTCCACAAGTCTAAGCTCTATTCATCTAAAGGGAATTCCCCTCACCCTCACACTACTTTTCATTCACCTGTTCAGGGTTATGATGACCCCATTTCATGACTGAGGCCCAATGAGTTATGCACAATCATTGATGATTACCATAGATGGATTTAGGTGAATGAAGTTCACCCTTATCCTTTTAGGAGTATGTGACATGCTTCCTCTGGAGATAGAGATCACACCTACTCTAATTTGAATGCCTCAACCAGTTCTCATGTGAGTCCCCAACCCCTTTCTAAATAGGAGACTTTGTAGCAAGAAACCCCTCATGTACTTGTTGAGAGACATATGAATTTTGACTCAACGAGACATCCACATCATGCAGATTCCTCCTATCCTCCTAGTCCCTCCTTTAGAGTCTCAGATGAGCATGTTCATTTTGACTACCACTTATGAAGTAGGGATTAATGGGATGCTTATCCTGAACATCAATGCCCTCATGTAAACCCTCATCTTGTGACATGTGGTTAGCATCCTAGAGACCTAGGTCACCATGACCATTTCTATGGGCATTTTACATCATCTCATCATACCCATAGGGAATAATACCTTGCCCATGGTCATTCCCCACCCCATGATAGGGAAAATTTCCATCATGAACATCTCCCACATTAGGAGCCACCTTGACCTCATCCCCTTTGTGATCAGGGTTGTGATGAGTCTTAATGGCATAGGCAACATCATAACCTCCATGAGTCTCCTCAAGAAGCTCATCACCAACCCGCTATCAACCATGCCTATGAGGATCTTTGTAGGAATCCTCTAACCCCTTAGGTGCATGTTATTCCCCTTCATACTCCTATCCTTGAACTACCTAAGTTAAATGGGACTTAGGATGCTAGTCAAATGGAGCATATCACGGAATTTATGATGGCGTGTATGGATTGGGAACATGATGAAGGCATGATTTTAAAGCTCTTCGCTCTCTCCTTATGAGTTGAAGCTCTCATTTGGTTCTATAATCTGCCTCCATATTCTATTTCTCAATTTTAATTCATTCTAGATGACTTCCTCTAGTACTTCTATTTCTCTAGACCATTTAACCTTGGCATCTAATCACTTACCTCCATAACCCAAGACAAGGGTGAGTCAAACTTTGAATTTATACGTAGGTGATGTTCAACCATCCATGCATGTAGGATAAGGTTTTTAGATGATCAACTTTATGATATGTTCACATGAGCATTGGGGTAGGAGGTTCACCTTGAGGTCCTTAAGCATGAACCCACCTCATATGATGAATCTGTTAACGAGTGTCTAAAGATTGAAGTCTTTGAGGTGTGTGCAAAAATTCACCCTGTGTTGACCTAAAAGTCATCTTATTCACATGATCATAATCATAACATGACCAATGATGGTGTCACTGATTCTCCTCCCAAGAAGAAGGACAAGAAAGATAGCCACAAGATCAATGCTCTAAGTAAGAGGCAAACTAAAAAGAAGGCCCTTAAAACAAACTCTATGAAACCACAGATGATGTTCCCTTATGACACCACCAAGTTTTATAACTTCCCTTAGATGAGGGGCCAAAATGATAAGAATTATGCGACCTAAAAGTCTGGTGTGAAAGCCTCACCTCCTCCTCAGAATTCTCGACTTGTGTAACCCAACCATAAATTGAATGTGTTTAAAGATCCTCTACCTGACCATAAAAAGGAAAAGAAGAAGAATAAATATAAGAAATACAAGGCTAAGGCCCATCGTTCCCCCTCTTGCTCTTTGACCTCTTCTGATTCCTCTTCCTAGGTTGAATTGAAAGGGAAGACAAAGCATGAAATTCGTAAGGTCATTTTTGCTATCGACATAGCCTTTACTGGGTATGAGTGCTTTGTCAATATGTGCTCAAGTTGGGATATCGACCCTATTGGAGATGTTAGTGGTGCAGGGCCTCCTACCCAGCCCATAAGGGCAGGGAACCCCAACGTCAGATTTTAATTTTGGTGTAACATTCCTCCCCAGTCTAGATAATGTCCATACTCCATCATAGAGGAGTTACATGGCCTCTCTATTGGGATCTCCATTTGGGACCTTCTTTGCCTTTGACCTAAGTAAAGGGGTCTCATCTTTGATGAGATTGGTCTCTCTCATGAGGGTTTATTACGAGATGATGTTGAGGTTTTGTTCAACACTTAAATTTATGACCACCCTCATCCTCCCATGTTGTCTCTCAACCCTGCCTCATTACTAAACACTTAGGTTCTTACAAAGAGGGCTAGGTTCATGCTCTACATTAAGACCTTTATTAATGATTGTCATGTCAAGAGATGCATCATTAATGAAGGAGCCATATTGAACTTGATTCCCCTACATGTGTTTAATGAGATTGGGATTAGTCAGAAGAAGCTTTCTAATTCTCACCACAACTATGTTGGGATAAATAATGACATAGTTATGCTGATGGGAAATATGAAGCTTTAGGTCAAGTTTGGCCCCAAGATAGTTAGGATCAAGTTTTGTGTGTTAGACTTGGATATCTCATATAACATGATCCTTAACCATCTCTGAACTACTACCATGTAATCCATCACATTAAAATGTTTCGCATGGTCCAATTCATGCATGAAGGTAAGGTTCATACCATGGAGGCTGACCTAGATCCCTGGGCATTGCTTTACATAAAGACAAATACCTCAAGCAAAGCTTTAAATGTCTCCTCATGGGGCCCAATGGACCACCACATGACCTGCACCTCTAAGTCTCACTTTCTTAAGGATGAATGTTTTGATCCAACTAAGTATCAATCAACATTCACTCCTTTAGAATTTGGCAATCATCGACCAACTCCCTCTCCAGCTTCATGATGCTAGATTGGCTCTTCCCTTCTTAGAGACCTCTTTAAAGACATCTCCCTGAATAACAAGCTTCCCCTATCATCATTATTCTCCCTTTGAAGTATAGAATATCTCAATATATCTCCCATGGAGGATACTAGAGTAATTGAGTCTGATCTAAAGTGCTATTTCATTCATGTTACGACACATAACCTATTCAAGGAGAGAAAGGCATATGTCAAGCTCATAAAATATTGCCACAAGTATCATCATCCTCTTGAGTGGTTAGGTTTGGAAATTTCAATATCTAATGGCCCAACCCCTAGCATCCCCACAATGCATGTCATGATGGTTGAGATTGAGGATTTATACTTACCACTCCCTCCTGTGCCTAAATATTTTGAGGAAGGCAACATTATAGATGTTGAAGGATATGTAGATTTCAACCTTGATACTTCTATAAGGCCAAACATCATTAAGATAAATACTAAACTTGTTGAATAGGAATGAGATGTCTTGGTCACCTTTTTTCAAGAATTTACAGATGTATTCACTCGGGAATACATTGATATAAAGGGCATGGACCTCGAGATTGTTGTTCATAACCTTGTTATGGGTGATGGGCCCATCCCGATCAATAAAAACAATGACCAATGACAGTCAAAGTCTCTTAGTTAGTCAAGGCCAAAATAAAAAAGATAATTTGAGTTAGTTTTATCATCACCATTGACTACCCATGGTGGGTTTCCAACATCATCCCTATTCTCAAGAAGAATAGAGCCATTTACATCTGCATCAACTTTTGAGACCCCAATTTAGTTTGTCTAAAGGATAATTTCCCCACTCCTTTGTGTTGAGAATGTGTTCTAAGGTATGCATGAAGTTTTAATTTATGTCATGAAAGTGTCATTGATGTTAGTCTGAGTTAGCTTTGTTATTCTTGAAGTTGAGTTCATGAGTCCTTGCATTGAGAGACCTAGTGAGAAGGCATATGCCTGGTAGCACAATGAGATGAACAATATGAGACTTATGTGAATAAGTTTGGAAATTTTTGAGCATGGTATGAGGTTTTATGAAATGAGGATTGGTTTTTGGGAATAGCACAAGAGGTTTCAAGGTGTGATCAAGGTCTAAGTATGACTGGCAATCTAAGGCCTAGTGTGCAAAGAGACCTAGTGTGACCTAATGAGGGGTAAAGTTTAGTTACCAAAGTTATATATATCATAATATAATTTTTATAGGTGTGGGAGGTTGTTTCAAGTTTATTGACCAAATTTGAGGTCAAATCCTAAAGAAAAAATCATGAAATTTGGTGTTGAGGTTTTCTATGTGCACAGAATGAGGTGTTATAGACCTGAGAAGGTTTTTATTAGCTCATTAGAATTTACAACCTTTGCATGAGATCTTGAGTAGTTCATGGAAGTTGGTTAAGGGTCCTGTCTTGAATTTCTTGACATTATTTTTGGATTTGAGGGGAAAT
The DNA here is from genome assembly GCA_037957365.1 of Torreya grandis. Classification (NCBI taxonomy): domain Eukaryota; kingdom Viridiplantae; phylum Streptophyta; class Pinopsida; order Cupressales; family Taxaceae; genus Torreya; species Torreya grandis. Next base: position 3,322,683 of record JARHVA010001338.1, read on the forward strand.
ATTTTATGAATGATTGCTAAGAATGGAAAATAGTCAAAACCCTTCTAAAACCCTCATAATGACCTGATAGGAAAGATATTGTTGGAAATAGATTAAAATGGATTGGATGACCTATTTTTATGATTTTATAATGTATAGAACTCTCCCAAGTTTGTCTATGTGGCATTGGCCTATTATAAGAGTGAATGAAATCTATAGGAAAACCCTTATTTCTCAAAGTTTTGATATAGTAGGTAGGGTTGACCAGGTCAAAGCATGAAATTTGTTGAAGGTTTAAGCTTGAGACCTATATATTATTACCATGGTGGTTTATGAGAATATTTAAAAACTTAAATATGTTAAACTGATCATGGAAGTTAACCTATCATTAAACAAGCCTGATGAGGAAGATAATGAGAAAACCAGGTAGAAGTAAGAATGAAATTAGGGATGGGTTGTAGTGGATTAGGGATGGATCCAAATACATGGGGTCATTTTTAAATACTTATATCACATTTTAACCCTATATATAATTTTTGGTGATGCTCATATACAACTAAAAAGTTATTCTCAAAGTGACATGTCTAACACAATGAGGTATGTGTAGGGTGAAGACATGAGATTGGTCTCTATGACCAATATTGATATTATACCATGTAAAATATATATTTGAATATGTTATAATAATTATGAAGTATCATATAAACCTATTACAAGTTCATAAAAGTGTTCTCATAAGTGTTATAATACTTAATTTTCTATATATGAGTGAGAATGATGTTCTCAAGTATTTTTGCATAGAGTTGAAGAATCCAATGCACATGATTTTTTTATATATTTATCATAGGTTATTTTAAATTTATTTATATGTGTGATAAACTACTATGAAGGTGTGAAAATTCAAAGGCTCTTGTCTTGGTTTTTGAAGCCTGTGTGCAGTTCTAAGTAAGCATATGAAAATGCTTGGTTTGAGGTCTTCTGTCCTGTTTGGTGAAATCCAATGAACATGATGATGACCATAAGGAAATTTAGGTTATATAAATGTTATTTTTTATTGTTATATATGTAAAATTTGAGTGTATTCTTAATATTTATAAGATAGACTTTTTGACAATGAGAAGGCCTAATTGTGAGTATACTTGATTTTGTTGTTCAAGGAGTGAAATGAGCTAAATGGTGTTGGGGATATAAGGTTATATTATTATGGGTATAATTGAATAATTTATGAAGTTTTTCATACATTTATGGAGGATAAATATGTTCCAAGGATGCCAAAGTGAAATGTGTGCTTTGAGAAGTCCTAATTGCATTAGGTCTCTATTAGGCCTAATGGTGGTTTTGACCCTTAAGGGTAATGGCCGACCTATGTAGTGGTTTTTTTCACTTGTGAAAAATGTTTATTGATATATTAAAAGGGATATAAAATTATGTAAATGTTCTTGTCTGACCAATATGGGTAAGATCAAGAGTCAAGTATAAAGATAAGGTCCAATAGGCCTAATTAACTAGTTAAAATATTAAGGATATGAGCAAATGATATAGAGTTTTGGAAAATAGGTATAGGGATTGAATACCATAATATGGGTGTGATTAATATGTCATGAATATCTAGATATATTTATATATGTGGTTATCAAGGTCATGTGACCTAATTCTACCAAGGAAAGGGCTAGTTGAGCAAGAAGGCCTAATAGGCCATTTGAGAGAGAAGGAAGAGTGAGAAGAGAAAAATAAGGTGGTAATATTTAGTTGAGTGAGAAAAGGGTGTCCAAGGATGATAAAATATTCAAGGTGACTAAATTGGTGTTGAGTTACCTATGGGTTTTGTGCCTCCTTGCAAGTTGGTGCTTCCTAAAGGATTAGTTGAGTTGGTGCTTGACTAATGAGGGGTTGGTGCTCCTTATGGGGTTGGTGCCTCAATAGAATTTTGATTCATTTCTTATAGGATATTGTTACAAGATATGGTCATTGTGTTTTATTACCCATGAGGGTTTCCCACATAGATCTTGTGTTCATGTTTTATGTTCCTACTTCATGCTCATAATAATGATTGATTATGCCTTGATATATCTCTAGATTTAGTTGAATGATTAACGAATGATATATGTAATTGAAATAAGAGTTTGTAAATTTATTCACCCCCATCTTAGTGGTTGTGCTTCCAATAATTGTTATCAAATCAAGGTCCCTTGTGCAGGCCTAATAGTCTAAGGTAGATATTTGGAGCACAGATATGGACTTTGATAACGGAAGTGTCTTTTATGATTGCAATGAGGATCTATACGTGGTCATTGAAATAACTTGTGAATTTTGTTAAAAAGATAAGAATTATATGGAATAATGAACCTAGCTTAGAATGAAATTAAGGACTTTAGAGGCACAAGTTGAGCAAGACAAAATCAAGATAAGGACATATCAAAAATTTGAGGAGAGTACTAGAAAGCTTAACAATATTTTGGATAGTCAAAGGTAATTTTATGATATGAGAGGTCTTGATTTAAATAATAACAAAAGGATTTCAAGGAGAGTCAGTTTAAAAAAATCATTGATTAGTCAAGGAGTGATAAATCTAGTGGAACCAAGACCTATAAGAAGTGGTCAAGTTTGAAGTCAATCATCAATAAGCCAAAAGGGATTTTTCTCCATCAAAGGATATCAAAGGTAGTGGTGTATCATCCTATGATCATCAAAAGAAAAATAAGGTTAAAAAATGATAGTATGTGGATTCTTTCATTGGTTATTATTTATCTTGTGGCAAATTTGGACATAGAGCTATTGACTGTAGATAGAGAAGTAGAATCTTGTGTTATAACTACAACCAAAGAGGACACATTGAAAAAGAGTGTAAGATAAGATATATAAGGAAAAATAGTCATGTAAAGAAGACATGTAGTCATGATACTAAAGAATGGATCAAGAAAGCATACCCTATGGGTAAGATAAAAGAGAAGCAAAAATATAAAGGAGAATAATCTATGATAACCCAAATTGCTTTTCATACTCAGAATGAAGACTTGAAGTGGTACATAGATAGTGGATGTTCAAGTCACATGACATGAGATAAGAGAAAATTCATAACTTTGAAGAAGAATGCCATAGGTTCGGTAAGGTTTGGAGATAACACATCTACTAATATAGTTGGTAAAGGTGCTTTGAGCTTGGATAATGGGAAGACCAAGACAAAAAATGTATTATATGTATATAGATTGAAACATAACTTATTGATTGTAATTGAAATGTGCACCCAAGGACATACCCTAACTTTTCATGATAGTGGATGTGAGATAAGGAGATCAAAATCAAGAATGTTGATTTCCAAAGTCAAGAGAACTGAGAACTATCTATATGTATTGAATGAGATCGCAAAATAGAAGTGCTTCATGAGCAAGGTAGATGAAAGTATGATATGGAATAGGAGGTTAGGTCATATGAACTTAAAATCTAGTCAAGATTAACTCCAAGGGATCCATGAAGAACATGCCCAAGATTTCCAAACATATAGAGGCTCTTTGCAAGGCATGTCAACATGGTAAGCAAACTAGGAGGAGATTCAAGTCTAAAGAATACTCTACTAATAGATATTTAGAACTAATTCATACTGATCTATGTGGTTTTAAAAGGATTTAAAGTATTTAAGGTGATAAATACTTCATTTTACTTAGAGATGACTTCACAATAATGACTTGGGTAACATTATTGAAGGAGAAGTTAGAAGCTCTAGGTATGTTCAAAACTTTCAAGGCTTTGGTTGAAAATGAGATGAATGTGACTATCAAGTGTCTTAGGTCTGACAAAGGAGGAGAGTTTTGGTCAAATGAGTTTGATGATTTTTATGAGATCAATGGAATAATAAGATGGTTCGCAGCTACTAGAACACCTCAATAGAATGGGGTTGTTGAAAGAAAGAATATAACAGTCCAAGAAATGGTAAGGACCATGTTAAATGAGTCAAAGTTGTTTGATGGATACTAGAGAGAAGCTATGAGTACTGTAGTTTACACTTTGAATAGAGGACATATTAGGATCAATGGTGACAAGACTCCATATGAATTATGAAATAACACACCTACAAGTGTTGAAAATTTTAAGGTATTTGGGAGTAGATGTTATATCAAGAGAGATGATGAGGACTTAGGCAAGTTTGACTCAAGTTTTGATGAAGGTGTTTTCTTGCGATATCTTTAGTAAGTGTTGCCTACAAATATTATATTAAAAGGTTGAAAAAGATAGTAGAGAGCATAAATGTGAAGGTTGATGAGACTAAGAAATCATATTCTCAGTCAAATAATGATGAAGGATCAATAGAGATAGATGAGGATGAAGAATAAATTAAGGAGAGAAAGGACTCAAAAGGTCCTTCTAGGTAGATTCAAAATGATCATCCTAAGTCTCAGATCATTGGAAAAAAGATATAGGTATACAAATAAGGAGAATAATGGTAAGTGATGTTAATCAAAAGAATACTACCTTACTATCCAAATTTAAACCTAAAATCTATGTATAATCAAGTGAAGATAAGTTTTGGATAGATGCCATGAATGAGGGGTCAAATAAAATTGAAAAGAATGATACTTGGGAGTTTGTACCTAGGCCTAAAGACAAAAATATCATTGGTGCAAATGGGTGTTCAAAAACAAGTTGAATGAGATTGGAAAATTCATTAGAAACAAGGCTAGACTAGTATGTAAAGGACATGCTAAAGTATAATGAGTGGAATTTGAATAAACCTTTCCTTTTGTATCAAGGTTAGAGGCTATTAGGATGTTTATTGCCTATATGGGCTTCAAAGGCTTCAAGATATACCAGATGGATGTTAAGTTTGCTTTCCTAAATGGGAACTTGGAGGAAGAATTATATGTTGAGCAACTTGAGGGTTTCCTATTGACTAATAACAAGGACTATGTTTTCAGGTTGAAGAAGGCACTCTATGGTCTAAAACAAGCTCCTAGAGCTTGGTATGATAGACTAGATAAGTATATTTTGGACCAAGGTTTCAAGAGAGGAGTTACATATAGTAACCTATATATCAATATTGAAAATGATCATCAGTTGATAGTGGTGGTCTATGTGGAAGATATAATATTTGATGTAATTAATGAGAATGTAATTGAGGCCTTTGTAGAGGTGACGGAGTCATAATTTGAAATGTCTATGCTTGAAGAACTATCCTTTTTTCTTGGAATTCAAATCTGTTACCTTGTAAAAGGTATGTTCATTTCATAGGTAAAATATATAAAAGAGATGTTAAACAAGTTTGAGATGGAATATTGCAAAGCTATAAGTACACCTATGGTTATAAGATGTAAGCTAAGCAAGGAGGATGAAACTTCAAGAGTCAATCAAATAAGTTATAGAACAATGATTGGGAGTTTGTTGTATACTACTACCTCTAAACATGACATCATGCAAGCAGTAGGTCTTATGGGCATATTTCAAGTAGATACTAAGTAAGTTCATCTACAATAAGTCAAAAGGATACTTAGGTATCTCAAAAGAACTATGGAGTATGGATAATGGTACCCAAGGAGAAAGAAATTTGATCTAGTAGCCTATATAGATGCAAATTGGGCTAGGAGTCTAGATGATAGAAAGAACACTAGTGGAGGAGCTTTATTCTTAGGCAAGTGCCTAATCTCATAAATAAGAAAGAAACAACTATCAGTGGATTTATCTACTTGTGAGACTGAGTACATTGCAACAACTTCATGTTGTACTTAGGTGTTGTGGATGAGACAAACCTTAAAAGACTACAAGGTGGAGTTTGATGGTCCTAGTCCTATTTTTTATGATAATACTAGTGCCATAAGTGTTTTAAATAATCATATCATGCATTCAAAGACCAATCAAATTCCTATAAAGTATCATTTTTTAAGAGAATAGGTAAGTGAACAAAGTATTAAGCTTAAATTTGTGTCTACTAAGGATCAAATTATAGATATTTTGACTAAGCCTCTTTCAAAGGCTAATTTTGAACATTTGAGATAAGAATTGGGTGTGATTCCTATTCCTATTAGTCACTAAGCAAGTCAAAGTGCTGAGGGGGAGATAATAAGGAGGTGTTTTAGATCCACAAGTATAAAATAAGTGCACAAGCTATAAGGTCAAAGGGGGAGTCATATCAGTTTGTCAAGAAGGTGTCTGAGGTATGCAATGAGATAGGGAAATATTGTTGATATGATATTTAATTTATATTTATTGAGTTTTTTTTATAGGCAATTCTTTGTCATTAATGTCAAAGGGGGAGATTGATCTATATGGGGGAGATGTATCATAGTAGGAGAAGCTTGTTTGATTGCCATCAATGAGTGGTTGCCATCAATGACAAAGGGGAATATTGTTAAGAATGTGTTATAAGGTATGAATCAAGTTTTCATTGATGTCTTGAAAGTGTCATTGATGCCATTTTGAGTTATCTTTGTTATTTTTGAAGTTGAGTTCATGAGTCATTGCATTGAGAGACCTAGTGAGAAGGCATAGACCTGGTAACATGATTAGATGAGAAGTATGAGACTTTTGTGAAAAATTTTAGTAGTTTTTGAGTATGGTATGAGGTTTTATGACATAAATATGAGGTTTTGAGAATATTAAAATATGTTTCAAGGTGTGATCAAGGTCTAAGTATGACTGGCAGTTCAAGGCCTAGTGTGAAAAAAGACCTAGTGTGACCTAATAAGGGGTCAAGTTCAGCTCCCAAAGTTATATATCTCATAATATCATTGTCAAAGGTGTGAGAGTTTGTGTCAAGTTTTTTTACCAAGTTTGAGGTCAAATGCTGAAAGATAGAGCATGAAATTTGGTGTTGAGGTTTTTTATGTGCATAAAATGAGGTGTTTCAGACTTGAGAAGGTTTTTCTTATGCTTGTTGGCATGTGAAACCTTTGAATGGTACCTTGAGAAATTCATGGAAGTTGGGGAAGGATAAATTAGTTTTGGAGTTGAGGGGAAATCCTTTATGAATGATTACTAAGAATGAAAAGCAGTCAAAACCCTCCTAAAACCCTCATAATAACCCAATAAGAATGATATTGTTGGAAAATGTATTAGATGACCTATTTTGATGATTGGATAATGTATAGGACTCTCCAAAGTTTTTTTAATTGGAATTGGTCTGTCAGAAGAGTGAATGGAAGCTATAAGAAAACCCTTATTTCTCAATATTTTGATATATAAGGTAGGGTTGACTAGGTCAAAGCATGAATGTTGTTGGAGATTGAATATTGAGACTTATATATTATGAACATGGTGGTTTATATTTGTGTTTTAGAACTTAAATATTATAAAATAGTCATGGAAGTTGACCTATTACTAAACAAGCCTAATGAGGAAGATAGTGAAAAAACTAGGCAAAAGAGAGAATGAGATTAGGGATGGATTGCAGTGGATTAGAGATGGATCCAAATACATTGGGTTATTTTTAAAGAATTATATCACCTTTAAAACTTGAATATAAGTTTTGGTGATGCCCATACACAAGCAAAAAGTTGTTCTCAAAGTGACCTGTTTAACACAATGAGGTCTGTGTAGGGTGAAGACATGAAATTGGTCTATAAGATCAATACTGATATTGAACCATGTAATATATCTATGTAAATATGTTATAATAATTATTAAGTATAATATAAACCTATTTTAATTTCATAAAAGTGTTCTCACAAGTGTTCTAAGACTTAGTTTTCAAGATTGTGTTTTTGGAGCTATAGGTAGTTTTCTGTGTATGAGTGAGAATGATGTTCCTGAGTCTTTTTTCATAGACTTGAAGAATACAATGAACATGAATTTTTTATATAGGTATCATATGTTATTTTTAATTTATTTATATGCATGATAAACTCTTATGAAATTGTCAAAATTCAAAGGTTCTTGACTGGGTTTTTGAAGCCTGTGTGTAGTTCTGAGTAAGCATATGAAAATGTTTGGTTTGAGGTCTTTTGCCTTGTTTGGTGAAATAAAATAAACATGATGATGAACCTGAGGTCATGGAGGTTATATCCATGCTATTTTTTTTAGGTTATGTGGAAAAATTGAGTGCATGCTTCATATTTGTAAGAGAAACTTTATGACAGTGAGAAGGCCTAATTGTGAGTAGACCTAATTGTGTGGTTCAAAGAGTGAAATGAGATAAATGGTGTTGGGGACCTAAGGTGAGATTATAATAGGTGTAATTTAAGTTTATATGAAGTTTTTAATCCATTTTTTGAGGCTCAATGTGTTCCAAAGAGGCCAAAGTGAAACATGTGCTTTGAGAAGGCCTAATTGCATTAGGTCTCTATTAGGCCTAATGGTGGTTTAGGACCTTAAAGGTAATGGCCGACCTATGTAGTGGTTGTTTCACTTTTTAAAAATGTTTTTTGATATATTCCAAGGGTGACATAATTATGGAAATGTTCTTGGTTGACCAATATGGATAAGAACAAGAGTCAAGTATAAAGAGAAGGTCTAATAGGCCTAATTGACTAGTTAAAATATTGAGGATATGTGAAAATGATATAGAGTTTTGGAAACTAGGTAGAGGGATTGAAGATAATCAGAGAGGTGTGATGAATATGTAATGTAGATATAAATATATTTTTATAGGTGATGAGCAAGTTCATATGACCTAATTCTACTAAGGAAAGGGCTAGTTGAGCGAAAAGGCCTATTAAGCTATTGAAGAGAGATAAAAGAGTGAGAAGAGAAAAATAAGGTGGTAATCTTTAGTTGAGTGAGAAAAAAGTGTCCAAGGGTGATTATGGATTAAAGGTAACTGATTTGGTGATGATTTACCTAGGGGTTTGGTGCGTCTTTACAATTTGGTGCTTGCTAAAAGATTAGTTAAGTTGGTGCTTGACTAGTGAGGGGTTGGTGCTCCTTATGGGGTTGGTGCCTCAATAAAATTTTTATTCATTGATTATAGGATATTAATCTAGGAAATATGTTAGTGTGTTTTATTCCCTATGAGGATTTACCACATAGATCTTGTGTTCATGTTTTATATTCTTACTTCATGCTTATAAGAATGATTATGCCTTACTATATCTCTAGATTTGTTTGAATGATTAATGGATGATATATATAATTGAAATAAGAGTTTGCACACTAATTCACCCCCCTCTTATTGGTTATGCTTCCAACACTTTGATTGACCAAATTTTAGAATCCATAGTCAGCTTTGAGATCATGTCCCTCATGGACAGGTTCTTAGGGTACAATCAAATCTAGATCACACATGAAGACCAGCATAAGATGACATTCACTACCCCATGAAGCAACTTAATTTATTCCATCATGAATTTTGGTTTAAAGAATGTTGGGGTCACATATCAGCATGCCATGATCCAATTTTTTCATGACTTCATCCACAAGATCAAGATTATGGAATGCTATGTTGTCAAACTCCTCAGCAAATCTCAAAAGTTGGATGAGCATGTGTGAGACCTCAGGATCATCTTTGAGCATCTCAGAGAGTATCACATCCTTCTCAACTTTGAGAAATTTATTTTTAACATATTAGTCAGAAAGCTTCTTGGATTCCTCATCTCATAATGAGGCATCAAAGTGGATCCTAAGAGGATAAAAGTGATCCTAAAGATGTCAGCCCTACACAATCTTGTGCAGTTGTAGTCCTTCCTCAGAAGAGTCAACTTCTTTAGATGTTTCTTTGAGGAGTATGCACATAAATCCATATGACTCATGCATCTCTTATGTAAGAATGCATTGTTCTTATGGTCCCCTGATGTCTATGTGGATTTTTAGGAATTGAATCACATGCTTCAAAACCCTCCTATCTTGATGACACCCTTTGAGGGTTGTGAATTCATCTTGTAAACCATTATCACTGATCTCTACATTGGGGGCATACTGTGTCAAAAAGATGATAGTGATAGAGAGAGAGTTGTCTACTAATGATCCATAAATCCCTTTTGAACCCTTCAAGTTCACTTTTAGTTTATAATGGATACTAAATAATAACTTTAAATAAATGATCAAAAATTGATTTAAATTATTTAAAAATAAGATTAAAATTGAATATGAATATCTAAGTATTCATTCCTTCCAATTAAACCTTCAAAAGATCATTATACATTTAATTGATTTCCATTGAGTGTTGTGTTTGATTAAAACTTACATTCACATTTGAATAATTGAATCAAATCTACAAAAAAGAATGGAATGCAAAACAACCAAAACACAAACACTAGAATTATTAACAGAGTTCACCCGATCGGGGTTATGTCTTCAGGTCCTACTCAAAGGTAGAACTGATCAATTATTGATGCCAAATTTCTTTATACATCACCTTATCCATAATTGGGGTTCTCAATCTATAAATAATTTTTTTGATGCCATTGGATCTGGATCTAGCAACTGACTCTAGCTCTGGCTCTCGACTCTCGGCTCTAACTCTCTAAGCTTCTCAATGAATTCACTAAATTCTAATTCCCATTCTAATGATTTTACAAATACCCCTAACTCCTTTATATACTTGTTGGGATGCACAAATAGTGGGATTAACCATTATCCCCTTTCCCACAATAATGGGATTAACATTTATCTCCTCATTTTTTGATGGGATTGAATAAAATCCCATTCCACCATGTTTTATGGGATTTATATTATCCCATTACAATTTTATATGGAATTTTGATGATATCCCATGTATTTAATTCATGGGATTTCACATAATTTTCAAAATACCAATTAATATGTGAGGATTGAATTAATAATCCATAATTTGGCCTAGGTTATGGGGTTTTATTCCATATGGAAATTATTTTAGACATGTTTAAAAACGTCTTTCTTTCCCTTTATATTCACCATAGCTGCATGTGTAAACTATAAATTTGTCCACATGTCTCATGCTAATTTTTTCACGTGCCATCATTTAATTGGTTCATGTTGCCATGTCACCACTTTTACCGAGTTTGACCATAACTTTGATCGGTCAAAACTTTCGCATACGAACTCAAATTTGGTCAATTCAAAATGTGTTGGAAAGCTTACGATGAGCTCTGTATCATGGAACTAGCTTTGAAATATTCAATGATGGTCAATAATTTTTTATTTGACCAACATTCACCACCTATTGACTTGATTTGATTAAAACTTTGATCGGTTCCACATATCGTTGAAAAGGTCTCAATGGGCCCTACGTAATGGTGTAAGTTTTGGTCTACTTTAGGACCTTTTATGATTATCCTTTGGATCATACCTCCCCACTAAGAAGGCTTTTTGTCCATAAAAATCTATTTTTCACCCATAAATGTTGCTAATCATCTTCTTGTATATCACAAACACATAAGATCCATAGAAATAGTAGTATGGGTTAAATTATTGTAAATTTATTGATAAGACAATCACAAAAAATCAATCAGTAAAAATTAGACAATTATTCACCAAAATAGACAACTGTCTCCTGATACTCAATGATGCTGCCAATCTCTGTAAACCCAATGATCTATCACTGCCATCACAAACAATTGATCAATTTAAAAAAATAGAAAGTTATTTTCCCAAAGAGGCAAGTGTTCAACTAATACTCTATGATAGGGCCAATCACTATAACTACAAAATTTAAATAAACTGGATCAATATGAATTAGACAACTTTAAATGCCAAACATAGGCGAGTGTCCATTGACCCTGTGAAATTGTAAAATTTTGGGAAGAAGAATAATGCCATTATCTTCCTCTAGAGTGATCACACTTATGAAATGATTCCTCTACTATTGCACAACCTCAAATAACCTCTACACAGAACTGGGAACTTAGAATGTGTGTCTATAAGCTTAGAAGGCTTATACAAATGATCACCAAATAAGGTGATTTAAAGGTGACTTTAAGCATGCTAAACAAAAATTAGCTTTCCAAAAATTATATCCATTTCTTATCGATCCAATTTGATGGATGCTCCACTATGGGATGATCTTTCTTAATGGAATCTTTTTTAGATAGGTGAGATTCTTCATGGGTTGCCTCCTAGATTGTTGGTACTTTGCCAAATCTTTCATCTGCTACCTCTTTATTCATGGGTGCTTGCATAGCTTTCTTCTTACGAGTATCTGAATGAAGTTGTGGATGAAACTTCCAACACTTGTAAACCTAATGACCACTCATATTATAATGAGTGTAGTAATTCTTGTCCATTTTCTTGGACAACAAATCCCTCTTGCCATTCTCCATATTTTGGCTTGGAAAGTGGTCTTTACAACTTGTCTTCTTCTTGAGGGACATAACCTTTCTTTTTAAGGATTTTCTCTTCTAACACATGGCCATACAATGGTTATTTAATCCACAAAACATACATGGATATTTATACCACAAATTCTATGTACCAAGACCATTCTTCTCATAATCAAAGAAGACATTGGAATATTTATGCTTGCCATACCTTTTAGGGCTATCTTGTTTTCAAGAATGATGAGGAGAAATTGTTTTACCTTCTCTATTGGGATGTTCATCTCTCAATAGAGATGTCTTGCATTTATTCTCATAATTGAGGGGTTGTCCCTTTCTAGATTTCAACTTATAAACTTCTCCATCTCTTTGAATGGGTTGATTCGGTAGTGGCTTGGGCTCATCTCTTGAAGCTTCTCTCACTTTTGATATTTTGGAGCATTCTCCAATTTCTCCATTACCACTAAAAAATCCCAAACCTAAATATTGAGGTCTTTCCTCAACCTATATGGGATTAGTAATTCCTTGGCCATTGATGCAAAGGCCCTTTCCATCAAGACCCATCTTGATTAGCAACTTAGAGTCAATACCACGAGTATGCTTCTAAAATTAGCCAAAAGACATAGATTGATGGGAATAAAAGGAATAACATGGTGAATTACTTACAATATAAACCTCTATTTGGGTTTGTGCATCTATGGTAGAGGATGGTCTCCTAGACTTTGCTTTCTCCTCTATTTCTTCACCATTTTGTGATTGTGCCAATAACTTGTCCTTGGCTTGCAATTCAAGATAAAACTCCTGGATGATCCCTAAAAGAAACTCCCCATGAGATAGTAGTATATCTTGTAGTTCTTGATTTTCATCTTCTAAGGACTTAAACATCCTTCTCAGTTTAGAATTTTCCATCTGAATCTGACAATTAAAGCCTTCAATCTCCTCTAGTTTTTCTCTCTTCACAGCTTTGCCCATGGTTTCCTAATCCTCTAAACAACCTGTATCTCCATCAGCTACACACTGTAATAGAATATTATACAAATCCAAATGTTTGCACAAATTGAATGAAACCAACTGAAACTAAAATCAACTTTTACACAATAAGAAGTTAATCCCTACATTCTAACTGCTCTGATACCAAAATTGATTTGTAAACCCCTTTCAAACCTTTCAAATTAACTTTTGGTTTATAATGGATACTAAATAATGGATTTAAATAAATTATCAAAAATTGATTTAAAGTGTTTAAAAATTGGATTAAAACTGAATATGAATATCTATGTATTCATTTCTTCCAATTACACCTTCAAATGTTAGCCATTTAATTGATTTCCATTAAGTGTCATGTTTGATTGAAACTTGCATTCAAATTTGAAAAATTGAATCAAATATGCAAAAAAATGGAATTCAAAACAATTGAAACATAAACACCAGAATTGTTAATAGAGTTCACCTGATCTGGGCTACGTCTTTGGGTCCTGCTCAAATGTGAAACCAATCAATTATTATTGTAATTTTTTTTTATACATCACCTTATCCCTAGTAGGGGTTCTCGATCTATAAATAAATGTTTTGATGTCATTGTATTTGGATCTAATAATTGGCTCTGGATCTAGCTCTCAACGATCAGCTTTGGCTCTCAGCTCTCAACTCTGGCTCAGGCTCTCGGCTCTGGCTCACGGCTCTCAGCTCTAGCTCTCTGAGCTTCTCAATGAATTCACTGAATTCTAATTCCCATTCCAATGATTTTAGAAATACCCCTCATCCCTTTATATACTTGTTGGGGTGCACAAATAGTGGGCCTAATCATTATCCCCTTTCCCATAATAATGGGATTAACATTTATCTCCTCCTTTTTTGATGGGATTGAATAATATCCCATTCCACCATGTTTTATGGGATTTATATTATCCCATTACAATTTTATATGTAATTTTGATAATATCCCACATATTTAATTTGTGAGCTTCCACATAATTATCAAAATACCAATTAATATGTGAGGAATGATTAATAAGCCATACTTTGGCCTCGGTTGTGGGGTTTTATCCCACATGGAAATTATTTTAGACATGTTTAAAAATGTCTTTCTTCTTTTACAATTCACCTTAGTTGCATGTGTTAGTTATAAATTTGTGTACATGTCTCATGCTAATTTTTTCACATGCCATCATTTGAGTGGTCCATGTTGCCATGTCATCACGTGTACCAAGTTTGACCACAACTTTGACTGGTCATAAATTTAGCATACGAAATCAGATTTGGTCCATTCAAAATGTGTTAGAAAGCTTAAGATGAGATCTACATCATGGAACTAGATTTTCAACATTCTATGATGGTCATTTTTTTAGTTTGACCAGCATTGACTACCTGTTGACTTGCTTTGATTAAAAATTTGATTGACTGCATAAGGAGCATATGAGCTCCATTTTTTGTATTTCACATACCATTGGAAAGGTCTCAATGGGACCTACATAATGGTATAATTTTTGGTCAGCTTGAGGACTTGTTATAAATTATCTTCTAGATCATACCTCCCCATTAAGAAGGCTTTTTGTCCATAAAAAGCTATTTTTCACCCACAAATGTTGCTAATCATCTTCTTGCATATCAAAAACACATAAGATCCATATAAATAACATTATGGGTTAAATTAATGAATTTTTTTTGATTAGCTAATCACAAAAAATTGATCAATAAAAATTAGACAATTGTTCCCTAGAATAGACAATTGTCCCCTGATACTCTGTGATGTTGTCAATCTCTGTAAACAACTACGAACCCAATAATCTATCATTGCCATCACAAACAATCGATCAATTTATAAAAATAGACACTTGTTTGTCCAAAGAGGCAAGTGTTTAACTAATAATTTGTGATAGGGCCAATCACTATAACTACAAAATTTCATTGAATCAAATCAATCTAAATTAGACAACTTTAAATGCTAAACATAAGTGAGTGTCCATTGACCCTGTGAAATTGCAAAATTTTAGGAAGAATAACAATGCCATTATCTTCCTCTAGAGTGATCACACTCCCAAAATGACTGCTTTACTATTACATGACCTTAAATAGCCTCTACACAAAACTGGGAAGTTAGAATGTGTGTCTATAAGCTTAGAAGGCTTATACAAATGATCACCAAATAAAGTGATTTAAAGGTGACTTTAAGCATGCTAAATAAAACTTAACTTTGTAAAAATTCTATCCATTTATTACTGATCCAATTTAATGGATGATCCACTTTGGGATTCTCCTTCTTGATGGAATCTTCTTTGGATAGGTGAGATTCTTCATGGGTTTCCTCTTGGACTATTGTTACTTTTCCAACTCATTCAGCTGCTACTTCTTTGTTCATGGGTGCTTGCACAACTTTATTTTTACGAGTATTCGAATGAAGTTGTGGATGAAGTTTCCAACACTTGTCAACCCAATGAACACTCATATTACATTGAGTGCATTAATTCTTGTCCATTTGCTTAGATAGCAAAGCCCTTTTTCCATTCTCCATATTTTGGCTTGGAGAGTGGTCTTTACAACTTGTCTCCTTCTTGAGGGACATAACCTTTCTTTCTAAGGATTTTCTCTTCCAACACATGGCTATACAATGGTTAATTAATCCAAAAAACATACATGGATATTAATACCATAAATTTTGTGTACCAAGACCATTCTTCTCATAATCAAAGTAGACATTATAATATTTATGCTTGCCATACCTTTTAGGGCTATCCTGTTTACAAGCATGATGAGGAGAAATTATTTTACCTTCTCTATTGGGATGTTCATCTCTCAATGGAGGTGCCTTGTATTTCTTTTGGATGTATTTTCCATAATTGAGGGGTTGCCCCTTTCTAGATATCAGCTTATAAACTTCTCCATCTCTTTGAATGGGTTAAATCGGTAGTGGCTTGGGCTCATCTCTTGAATCTTCTCTTGCTTCAACTATTTTGGAGCATTCTCTAATTTATCTATTACCAATAACAAATCCCAAACTTGTATATTGAGGTCTTTTCTCAACTTGTATGGGATTAGTAATTCCTTAGCCATTGATTCCAAGGCCCTTTCCATCAAAACCCATCTTGATTAACAAATTAGAGCCAATCTCATGAGTATGCTTCTCAAATTCCCCAAAAGATGTAGATTGATGGGAAGAAAAGGAATAACACGGTGAATTACTTACAGTACAAACCTCTGTTTGGGGTTATGCATCTATGATAGAGGATGGTCGATCCATAAACCCATTTAAAACCCTTCAAGTTCACTTTTGGTTTAAAATAGATACTAAATAATGGCTTTAAATAAATGATCAAAAACAAATTTAAAGTGTTTAAAAATTGGATTAAAAATGAATATGAATATCTATGTATTCATTGCTTCCAATTACACCTTCAAATGATCATTAACGATTTAATTGATTTCTGTTAAGTGTTGTGTTTGATTAAAACTTACATCCATGTTTGAATAATTAAATCAAATCCGTGGAAAGAATGGAATTACAAACAATCAAAACACAAACACCAAAATTGTTAACAGAGTTCACCCGATCTAGGCTACATCTCCAGGTCCTGCTCAAAGGCAAAACTAATCGATTATTGATGTAAAATTTATTTATACATCACCTTATCCATAGTATGGGTTATAAATATATAAATAAATGTGTTGATTCCACTGGCTCTAGTTCTAGTAATTGGCTCTGACTCTCAGCTCTTAGCTCTCAGCTCTAAGCTTTCAGCTCTGGCTCTCAACTCTTCGGCTCTTGGCTCTCGAATATTGATCTTTAGCTCTAATGAGAGCTTTGAATTTTTTTTTAATGATTTGAAATGCACCTCTGACCCCTTTTTATACTTGTTATAGGTCCACTTTTTCTGATTGGGATGATTATCCACAATCTTATTTTAATAAATTTTATAATTATCCCATACCCAATTTTTATGGAATTTTAAATGATCCATTACATTTAAAAATATGGGGTGATAATTATTCCCCAATTTATGATGGAATTTGGTTATCCCAAAATATTAAAGACTTGGGTCGAATCATATTGCCACATCACTTTATTGCCATGTCATCAGGTTTGACCATAACTTTGACTGGTCATAACTTGCACATATGGACTCTATTTTTTGAACCATAAAATGCGTCAAAAAGATCTTGATGAGATATAAACCATGGAACTAATTTGGAAACATTCCATGTTGTTCAATTTTTTTAGTTTGACCATTTTTGACCAAAGGATCTAAGGTAATTTTTTTTGTGATTTTCATGAATTTCTCGAGAAATTTCCCTGAATGTTTCAAGAAATTTGACTAAAAGATTGAAGGTAAATTTTTTTACACAAAAATAAGTGCTAGTTTATGAGTCAATGGTCTCATATACTTTGTTTTATCCTCCATTTCTTCACCATTTTGTGACTATGCCAATAACTTATCCTTGGCATGCAACTCAAGTTGCAACCCCTTGATGATCTTTGAGAGAAACTCCTCATGAGTTAGTAGTATGTCTTGAAGTTCTTGATTTTCATCTTCTACGGACTTCAAAATCCTTCTCAAATCATATTTTTTCATCTGAATATGATAGTTGAAGCCTTCAAGCTCATCTAGTTGTTCTCTCTTTAGAGCTTGACCCATGGTTTCTTGCTCCTGTAAATAACCTGTATCTCCAATAACTGCACATTACACTGGAAGATTATAAAAATCCAAATGTCTGCACAAATTAAATGAAAAAAACTAAAACTAAAATCAAACTTTTATGCAATCAAAGGCTAACCCCTGCATTCTAACTGATCTGATGCCAAGGTTGTGGGGTTTTATCCCACATGGAAATTATTTTAAAGATGTTTAAAAATGTTTTTCTTTCCTTTTATAATTCACCATAGCTGCATGTGTCAAATATAAAATTTTCCACATGTCTCATGCTAATTTTTTCATGTGCCATCATTTAATTGGTCCATGTTTTCATGTCATCACTTTTACCAAGTTTGGCCAAAACTTTGACTGGTCATAACTTTTGCATATAGACTCAGATTTGGTCCGTTCAAAATGTATTGGAAAGATTACGATGAGCTCTTAATGATGGAAATAGATTTGAAACATTCCATGATGTTCATTTTTTTTAGTTTGATCAACTTGACCACCTATTGACTTACTTTGATTAGAAATTTGACCAGCTATATGAGTATACGAGCTTCATTTTTTGCATTCTACATACCATTGGAAAGGTCTCAATAGGACCTAAGTAATGGTGTAGGTTTCATTATACTTTTGTACCTTTTCTAAATTTTCCTCTAGATCATACCTCTCCACTAAGAAGGCTTTTTGTCCATAAAAAGCTATTTTTCACCCACAATTGTTGCTAATCATCTTCCTACATATCACAAACACACAAGATCCATAGAAATAACATTATGGGCTAAATTACTAAAAATTTGTTGATCAACTAAACACAAAAAATTGATCAGTAAAAATTAGATAATTATTTGTCAGAATAGACAAATGTCCCCTGATACTCTATGATGCTGCCAATCTCTATAAATAACTGTGAACCCAATGATATGTTCACTGCCATCACAAATAATCGATCAATTTCAAAAAATAGACATTTATTTGCCCAAATAGGCAAGTGTTCAACTGATACTCTGTGATAGGTACAATCACTATAACTATAAAATTTCACTGAACTGGATCAATCTGAATTACATAAATTTAAATGCCAAACATAGATGAGTGTCCATTGACCCTATGAAACTACAAAATTTTGGGAAGAAGAACAATGCCATTATCTTACTCTAGAGTGATCACACTCTCAAAATTACTACTATGTTGTTGCACGATCTAAAATAACCTCTACATAGAACTGGGAACTCAAAATTTGTGTCTACAAGCTTAGAAGCTTATACACATGATCATCAAATAAAGTGATTTAAAGGTGACTTTAAGCATGCTAAATAAAACTTAGTTTTATAAAAATTCTATCCATTTATTATCGATCTAATTTAGTGGATGCTCCTTCTTGATGGAATCTTCTTTGGATAGGTGAGATTATTCATGGGTCACCTCTTGGACTATTGGTATTTTGCTAACCTTTTCATCTACTACCTCTTTGTTCATAGGTTCTTGCACAACTTTCTTTTTATGAGTATCCAAATGAAGTTGTGGATGAAGCTTCTAGCACTTGTCAACCCAATGACCACTCATATTACAATGAGTGCAGTAATTCTTGTCCATTTTCTTGGACAACAAAGCCCTCTTGCCATTCTCCATATTTTGGCTTGGAGAGTGGTCTTTACAACTTGTCTCCTTCTTGAGGGACACAACCTTTATTTATAAAGATTTTCTCTTCCAACATATGACCATATAATGGTTAATTAATCCAAAAAACATACATGGATATTTATACCACAAATTCTATGTACCAAGACCATTCTTCTCATAATCAAAGAAGACATTGGAATATTTATGTTTACCATACCTTTTAGGGCTATTACCTTCTCCGTTGGGATGTTCATCTCTCAATTGAGATGCCTTGCATTTTTTCTAGATGCATTTTCCATAATTGAGGGGTTGTCCCTTTTTAGATTTCAACTCATAAACTTCTCCATCTCTTTGAATGGGTTGAGTCTATAGTGGCTTGGGCTCATCTTTTAAATATTCTCTTGCTTCAGCTATTTTGGAGCATTTTCCAATTTCTCCATTACCACTAACAAATCCCAAACCTACATATTGAGGTCTTTCCTCAACCTGTATGGGATTTGTAATTCCTTAGCCATTGATTCCAAGACCCTTTCCATAAAAACCCATCTTTATTAGCAACTTAGAGACAATACCATGAGTACGCTTCTAAAATTCCCCAATAGACGTAGATTGATGAAAAGAAAAGGAATAACATGGTGAAATAGTTATAATATAAACCTCTATTTGGGTTTGTACATCTATGGTAGAGGATGATCTCCTAGACTTTGCTTTCTCCTCCATTTTTTCACCATTTTGTGACTGTGCCAATAACTTGTCCTTGGCTTATAACTCAAGTTGCAACTCTTGGATGTTCCCTAAGAGAAACTCCCCATGAGATAACAACCCATCTTGTATTTCTTTCTTTTCATCTTCTAAGGACTTCAACATCCTTCTCAGCTCAGAGTTTTTCATTTGAATCTTATGGTTGAAGCCTTCAAGCTCCTCTAGTCTTTCTCTCTTCATAGATTTTCTTATGGTTTCCTATTCCTTCAAACAACCTGTATCTCTAAAAACCACACACTACACTAGAAAATTATACAAATCTAAATGTCTACACAAATTGAATGAAACTAACTGAAACTGAAATCAAAATTTTACACAATCATATGCTAATCCCTACATTTTAACTGCTTTGATACCAAAATTGATCTGTAAACCCATTTTGAACCCTTCAAGTTCACTTTTGGTTTATAATGGATAATGAATAGTGGATTTAAATAAATGATCAAAAACTAATTTAAATTGTCTAAACATTGGATTAAAACTGAATATGAATATCTATGTATTCATTCCTTCCAATTAGGCCTTCAAATGAGCATTAGCCATTTAATTGATTTCTATTAAGTGTTATGTGTTATTAAAAATTGAATTCACATTTGAATAATTGAATCAAATCTGTAGAAAGAATGAAATTCAAAACAATTGAAACACAAATACCAAAATTGTTAACAGAGTTCACCCGATCTAGGTTGTCTCTGAGTCCTACTCTAAGGCAGATCCGATTGATTATTGATGTAAAATTTCTTTATACATCACCTTATGCTTGGTAGGGTTCTTGATCTAAACATAATTTTTTTGATGCCACTAGATCTAGCTCTAGCAACTGGCTCTAGCTCTGGCTCTTAGATCTTGACTCTAACTCTAGCTCTGGCTCTGGATCTTAGCTCTGGCTCCAGCTCTCAGTGCTTGACTCTGGCTCTCTGAACTTCTTAATGAATTCATTAAATTCTAATTCCCATTCCAATGATTTTATAAATAACCCTCACCCCTTTATATACTTGTTAGGGTGCATAGATAATAGGCTTAATCATTATCCCCTTTTCCATAATAATGAGATTAACATTTATCTCCTCCTTTTTTGATGGGATCAAATAATACTCCATTCCACCATGTTTTATGGAATTTATATTATCCCATTATAATTTTATATGGAATTTTGATAATATATCACATATTTAATTCATGGGCTTCCACATAATTATCAAAATATCAATTAATATGTGAGGAATGAATTAATAAGCCATAATTTGGCCTAGGTTGTGGGGATTTATCCCACATGGAAATTATTTTAGACATGTTTAAAAATGTCTTTCTTTCCCTTTATAATTCACCTTAACCACATGTGTTAACTTTAAATTTGTCCACATGTCTCATGCTAATTTTTTCATGTACCATCATTTAATTGGTCCATGTTGTCATGCCATTACTTTTACTAGGTTTGACCACAACTTTGACTGGTCATAACTTCCACATACAGACTTAGATTTGGTCTATTAAAAATGAATTAGAAAGCTTACAATGAGATATACATCATAGAACTGGCTTTGAAACATTCCCTGATGGTTAATTTTTTTTAGTTTGACCAGCATTGACCACTTAATGACTTGATTTGAATAAAACTTTGATCAACTACACAAGGAGCATACGAGCTCCATTTTATGTGTTCCACATACTATTGAAAAGGTCTCAATGAGCCTTACGTAATGGTGCAAGTTTTGGTCTACTTTAGGAACTTTTCAAAATTGTCCTCTAGATCGACTACATCTCTTACATGCTAGTTGGCCCTAAGCTCAACTAATCTATTGTCAAGAGGAAATGCCTCTCCCTAATCTTTACCATAAAAAAGTTGTGACACTACATGTTAGGTCAAACTACTAATGTGATTGTCAAATATGATCCACTCTACTAAATGCTCAGTAAGACACATATTGCCAACTAAACTATGAGGTGGATAATGCTTCTTTAATAGTTCAACCTCTGCATCGTTAACCAAAAGTCCACCAAGGGTTTAACTATAGCCAAGAAAATTGCTAAATGCCTAATACCTAACCTTAGTAAGGAGTTGGTTGATGATGCCTTCCCTAATGATATGGTTTACTTGATTGATCATATTGAGGTCTCTAATTTTGATTGGTATCATGACATTATCCACTACCTTGAGACCCAATCTTATCCCATCGATACCCCTTCATAGAAACATTTTTAGATCTGTAAGTTCACCACTCATTACATTATCATAGGTGGTGTATTGTTCAAGATAGGTTTGGATGGCATGTTGATGTAGTGCCTAGACCTCAAAGATACCTCTCTCATGTTAGAGGAGTCTCACAAGAGTGTTTATGATGGCCACCTGAGAGTGCAAGCCATTGCTCAGTGTATCATCAGGATGGGTTACTATTGGCCCACTCTTGTTAAGGATGCCATCTGATATGACAAGATGTGAAAGATGTGTTAGTTTATTAGGGATGTTATTAATGCCCCTATAGGCCTCTTACATTCCATATCAGCCCCTTGGCCCTTCTTGGTTCAGGCCCTTGACTTCATCAGTGAGTTCAAACTTACTTTTTCTGATGGCCACTACTGGTTCATCATTTCCATTAATTATTTCAAAAAGTGGGTTAAGGCCATACCCTTTAGTGACATGTGTATGAAGAATTTGGCCAAGTTTATCCTAAACCAACTCATTTGTAGGTTCAATGTCCCTGCTACAATCATGGTTGATAATGGCTCAGGATTCTAAAGCCTCGAGATGCATGAGCTCACTGAATGCTTAAAATTTAAGCTTCATTTTTACTTTACCCATTACCCTTAGGGAAATGGGCAAGGTAAATATTTAAACAAGACTTTTAATAAGATGCTTCTTTACACTATTACCCAGTTTAAGTATGACTAACACCTCATGTTTTATCTTTCCCTTTGAGCCTACTGGACTAGTTTCTAGATAGCCACAAGGACAACCTTATATGCGCTCATATATGGGTTTGAGGCCATTTTCCCTCTAGAGGTCTTAATCCATTCATTGTAGGTTAATATTTTTAGATTGATATTTGATGAATAAGAATAAGTCACTTGCCTAACTGAGATTGAGCAATTAGATGAACACCATATTGACACTCTTAAACACAACCAGGCTTACCAACACCATCAATACCACCAATTCAAGAAATTGGTACATTTGCATCTAGTCTAGGTAGGTGATACAGTTATCATCTTTGATATGGAGCACCAGAAGAAAGGAAAACTTGCTCATAAGTGGATTAGACCCTTTGTGATCACTACCTCATTATAAAATAGGGCCTGTAATCTCTCGACTCTTGAAGGTGAGCCCCTGTGGCACCCTATCAATGGGTTATACCTTAAGATGTTTCACATATAAGGCCTACATGGACCTCATAAAAAGTCACCTATGGTGATATGGTAGATATTTACCCTCTTATTGCATCATTAACCTCTATTTCACTTGTATATGTGTGTGCACATGAGTTTTTTATTAGCAGTTCCTATTATCTAATCACACGTATCTAGTAGTCTATCTCAGATGAAGCATACACATCACACACAAAACCATATACACATGTGTTAAAAATGAGAAATAACTATATATATATATCACAAAAAAATACATGATTTTATCTAGGTACATCACTTGGCTTTCTCTAAGCTTGGGCTTGTAGTCCTAAAAACTATCACACATGTGGTTACATGTATGATACCTCCTAATCAACCTATGATTGGGATCTATTTATGGTATCCTAATCTAAGTGGATATCTCAATCTCTACCTCTTGACCAGTCAAACCATAGTCTCCTCCAGGATAACCAACTAGTCTTCCCTCTCTCTAGGTGCATTTGCTCTTATGGCTTACTCTCAAGTTAGCTCAATGTATAACCAATCACTATTAGCCTTCGCTTGAGCCATCTATGTCTTGGTCTATGCCAAAATTTCCCTGTGTTATGCCACAACTACCTCATGCCATACTATAGCTACCTCATGATGTGTTGACTCCACCTCTAGTCATGGTATATGGTGTTGTGCTCTCACCAAGTCAAATGATGCTCACACACCTACTAGCTAGTAGTGAGTATGTGGCTCTAAACCCATTGATAGGTGTAGCACTCTCTCCATGAGTTTTACTACCACCACATCAGGGAATATCTCCCATAGTAGTAAATCCACCTTAGACACAATCTAATTAGGCTAGTCTCCTATACACAGACATAGAGCAAATATGTTAGTCACATATTGGTTCTCATTAAAGGAAGAGTATTAAAGACAAGTGCTATCTAAAAAATAAATTTTTCTTACTTGGTCATGATTTTGGTCTCTATAGATCTCCTACTGGTCATACTCCTCCTAGTGGTGGTAGCCCTCATTGTGGCTACCTCTCCCCACCACTGGCTCCCTCATTCAGTCTCGATTACACTCCCTACTCAGCTTTGATTGGCTTAAACTATGCCTATCTCTCTCATGTTACCAAATCCTATCACCCTAGATGATAATATGGCCCCTATGGTCCTTGGAACTCCTCTTGACCCACATAGATCTCTAATCTAGAGTCCTTTAGCCACACCACTTATCTATATGGATCTTAGATGTAGCTATCTACTACATCCAGATACAAAGTGGATCATGCAAGACCAGTCCTATTCATGAATTTCATGACCCATATAACACCCTCAGGTATGCCTTGCCAACCCATGGTATCCTCGACTAGGTCAGTGAGAGTCTTTCATAAGCTTAGGATATAAGTAAGCTAGGTTGTGTCAATCCCCCTATCCTTATGCAATAGATGTGATCTAGCTATTGGTACAATATTCCTAGGATGTACTAGCCCCAAGCATACCATTGTCCTCCCTCTAAAATTTAGATAAATTCTATCTAGGATAGTGGTAGCCTCCCTGTGATTTAGCCAATATAGAGCCTATTGATCATGTTACCTACTATCACCATTCATAGTTGTGGAATCCCTAGAGATCACTATGTGATATGTAATTCATGGCTATTCCAATCTCGATGGGGTCCCACTAGCTAGAGATCTAATATTGTTGTGTCTTATACCTATGGTAACTCTATAAACTTCCTTGTAAGCTCTACCCCTAGAGCCAGTAGATGTCCTCAATGCTCAAGATGGCCTCTAGTTCAGGTCCCAATTAGAACATGTGCCTTTCAAGCACCCATGTGGTCACTAGTACATTCACTAGACTCTTGGAGTGATGTAGTGATGATACATATACCAATATCCATATCCCTATACTCTGAAGGTGATCCTAGTCCTCTATAGTGATGATACATGTTGGTACTATATCTTGATTTGTGACCTCATAGGGTCTCTCTCCCCATGCTGGTCACTTACTTGCCTATGGTGACGCCCCCTCCTCTGGTGCACTAACTCCTTCGTGTGTTTGCAAAACCAAGAAACATGCAAATGGATCAATCATGCTAGTTTTGGAATGGATAACTCATGTTAACAATTTTTTTAGCCTATTCATCTACTTCCCCCCTTTTTGGTCTCTTTTAGCCTGTTCCAAGCCTTTTTGGGCGCTTTCTACCCTAGGTCATGGCTTTCTAGGTAATATTGTGGCTTGGCAATGGGCTAGGCCATGACCTTTATGGTCTGGTAGTGGTCAAGGCCACAAGTTTGCCCAATCAAGCTGTGGCCTGGGTCATGATGTTCTATGAAGCCCTAGGGCTTCCCAAAATCCCCTCCCCAGGTCTCTATTTGGCCTCCCATTTGGCTCAAAGAGTTTCTCTCCACTTAACAATCATTTTGACTAGTTGGTATGTCCAATTCATCCATTAAATAATCTAGATTTAGTCAAAATTCCCTTTGGGCCTCCCAAACCCCAAAATTAACAAAATTTGACAAAGTTTTGTTCAAAGGACTTACCTAGACCATCGTGTGTACTTGTGGTGTACTCCTTGCATCTTCGTATGCTCTACTTGAGATTTGGTGGTTGGTTTTATCTCCTCAGATTAAAAATGAGTTTGAGAATGACTTCTTTTTCACACTTTTCCCTTTTTTGGCTCTTTTTTTTCTTTTTATGGCCCCCTTTTAGGTTTTTCACCCTCTATTATGTCCCAGACCATGAAACCTCCATCTTAGGAGTTTTGGCCTATTTTGAGCATAATGACAACCTTCATTTTTTACTCAAATACCTTTTTGGGCCTAATCTCTCCTTTTTTGGGTCCCCATTGACCTCCTGAGCTTGTACCCTATCTCGTGGACACCTAGGGATAAAAGTTGCTTATTGTGCTTCTTTAGTTAGTCATTTCTCTGTATATCTGTAGTCAATCCATTTTAACTCCCATTTCTCTCTTTCACCTTGGTTTTTATAGGTGGTGCTAGTTGATGATTGTGGTGGTTCAAAACTTGCTCTAGTCTATGCTTACTAGTCTTCATCTTCTATGAACCTCCTATCACCTTCCCTTATCACCTATTCCCATGATCGACATTGGTCAATCACTTTGATTGTGACTTAGTTTTATTATCCAACTCCCTTGTGTAACTCACTTACCCTGACTTGCCTTGAGATATTCCTTCTATGACCTCTAGTCCTACGTCCTCAACCTCCATCATGGTGCACCTCTCAGTGGTGATTCACATAGATGGTGGTAGTCTAGGTAACCCAAGACCTACTACTGTGGCTTGGGTAATTAATGATCCATGGGTCTATGAGCTTGTTGTAATTGGTTTCTTCTTTACTAGTGAGACACATAATGCCATTGAGTATCATGAAATTATTGGTGCCTTGACTAATGCTTATGGGTTAGGTACATGCTATGTGTAGTTGTTCTCTGACTCACTCTTAGCTATGTCTCAACTCCTTAGTGTCTAGTTTGTCCTTAGCTCTGAGTTAATCCCCCTCTTCAAAGTAGTGCATGATTTACTCTCCTCCTTTAAGGATGTCTAGGTCACCCATATCCCTCACAGGGACAACACTATGGTTGACACCCTAGTGAATGTCATTATAGATTATATGATTTCTTTGATATCACTTATGTCCCTTGTTTGAAGGAGCTAGAGCTGGATTTAGATTACACAATATTTTCACTCTCACCCATAGATTACATCATCAACTTCTTTCACCACCATCCTTATCTAGTAAGTGTAAGTAATGTTCCATTTTATCATTTCAATTCTTGATTTTCTTTGCTTTTATGTGGCTTTTAATTCATTCAAACACTAAGTACTTGTACTTTAGGGGCATATGTAATCATACTTCTTGTGACCCTACTCCTCCCTATGATTACACATCAACTCACATGTATACTACCAGCCTTGGTTGTTCTAATTTGATATATTTTTCACTTATATAAATCCTCTTTCATCATATATCCATCCCTCAGAGATCCCTATCACCTCATTATCCCTTTCGATTACTGATAGGCCTTTCAGATGCCTCTCGGGGCCCTTTTAGAGGCCTGTTGACCACCTAGGATGGAATTTTGACCAAACCACATATTATAGGGGAAACGTATGGACTAGGATACATGTTTCCTTCATAAATCCATGGCTTAGGCTCTAGCCCAAGTAGAATGTGAGAAAAAGACCCTATTTGGTCCCTAATGACTAGAAATGACTAGTTTTGCTCTTTGGTGGATTAGGAATGTCCTATATGACTGCTTATTACTCATTTTCCCTCCTCTCTCCTAATATTTATCCATGATATCTCCTCTTTATCATCACTCTCTAATATCTTGTGCCTTCTTGGATCTCACTTGGTCCATTCTTGGCATACTTTGGCTTTCATTGTGATAGGGGATGCCCTACTGCTCTACAAATTGATTTGGTGGTTCACCTTGCTCTCGAAAATTTTCTTGAGGCTTATTTATTTTTCCTAGATCCCTCAAGATCCATTCCACCTATTATCATGCTCTCCACATTATTTCTCTAACAATTTATAACTTCTCTTTCACCTTCTCCATTGCTATTGGTTCTTGGTTTGGACTCAACCCACATATAACTTGGTCTTCCTCCTTCATTGCTTCTTAGCTTGGATTCATGGTTGGTATAACATCTGCACAATATTTTTAATCTTTATATGATGGCACTTTGATATGAAAAGTGAAACTCCTACTTGTTTGTAGTAGTGTATTAGCTAGGTTTTCATTTTTTTGGTAGTTTAGTTTATTTAGAGCATTCTCTAGGGTATTTTTTGAAGATTTTACATTTGTATGTAGTTAGAACATATTTCATTGATTGAAAATGTCTCCTATTACATGATATTATTTCTTATGAAACATCTCTCATTGCATGGTAGAATCCTATTTGCTCAAAATGTTTTATACATTTGCATAAACAATCTCCTCTTTGCTAAACTAGAAAGTTGCATTATTAGGAAGTAATAGTGTTGAAAATGAAGAAGTAGCTTAGGATTAGATTAGGCATCCTATTGCACCCTTATTTAAAAATGTCTTTTATTCCCAAAATGTATTACATTTGGCTTGAAAGTGCCTCTCTCTTAAGTTTATGCATCATTTGATAGTCCTCTCAATTCAAGATTTTCATTTCCATAATATGTATGCAAGTAAATTTTTTGTTTCAACTACTCGCTTTATTGTGGTTATACCCATTATAGATACTTGTATCCTTTGTGAACTTTATCATGCTAGCCCTAACCTAGTTCATGATTATTTTTATAGCTTGGTGTAAGTTGGGAAACTGGATAGCCTCTATAGATCATGAGTAGCCCATAGTGTCCCTAAGCCTTTTAGCCTCCTAGGTGTTTGCTTAAGTACCTTGTGTACCCCCTGTCAAACCCTATTGGTTCCATTCATATTCTTGGAACTACAACATCATGGTTGAAAATGATAAGTTCTCAATGAAATTGCAATATATGGGTATTCCAATTAATCTATCTCCATATTTAAGGAGATGGGATAATAAATTATGTAGATGATTGAAAAAATTGGTACATTTTTAGTCTCTTATCAAAAGATCTATTTTTTTTCAAAAGCTTATTTTCTCCTATAATAATTATTTTTCATTATATTAAATATGCATTGACAGTCATTTTGATCACTTACATAATATTGTGAGATTTTTTTTGTGGTCTGGTGGTAGAGGTGGAAAGAAAAGACATGAAATGAGGGGGAAGACATACACTATACCTATGGAAATAAGAGATCTTAGTATTAAAAATTAAATATGCAAGGTGTTGCCTTGGTGTTCAAATGGATTCTTAAGGCTCAGGAAGGAGATTCTCCCTACAAGATTTTGATTCACAAATTTTTTTACATAGGCTTATCCCAAACATAAAAACAATGGGATAAGTTCATTTATTTGATATCATTTTTGGGGATTTATTTTTATTATTGAAGGCTTTACTATTCTTAACTATGTATATAAATTATGGTAGAGTATGAATCATCTATTTTTTATTCTAGTGTTCACTCAAATGAGGGGAAAATGTCATGCCTTCATATCAATTTTATGGAACATTATTTATAATAAAAATAACTATTTAGTTGAAGGGGTGTTTTGTACTTCATCTAAAAATGGGATCAATTATTTTAATGACAAATTTGGTTCTATAAAATGGTTAAGTTCAAAACAACTAAATGAAAGGTATAACTTAAGTGAAAATAATAAAATAAAATACACTTATTTAGTTAAGGCTCTTCTAAAGAAGCAATCAAAAATATCTACAAGTTCAGATTAGGAGGAGGAATGAATTAGTCTCAAATGGATAAATGACACCCTTGTATAGGAGATGACACTAAGGAGTTATGCTAATTATAGATATGGGAATTGGATTAGTTTTATAAGTTGAATGATATTTATATGGTTATAGATATAAAGTAAGCTTAGAAATGAATATATATGATTATTTGGTCTCTTATTATTAAACTACGAAATATTATTTTAGATGGCTTCTTCTATGGCAAAAATTGGTTATGTATGTAACTCTTAGAAAAAGTGGTATGTAATTTACAAATTATTTTGTTTGTAGTGAGCCTAAAACCATTAAGAATGTCTTATTTGATTGTGTATATGCTAATAAATCTTTAATGAATGTTATTAAAGTATGATATCTTTATTTAGAAGGAAAATAGTCTAGAATAACATATGAACTACCTCCAATAGTGATGTTATCCATTCTAATTTTTTTGATACTATTTGGTTAGTTTGATAAAAAATAGTTATTTGGTTACTATGAAATTGTGTGTGTGTGTGTGTGTGTGTGTGTGTGTGTGTGTGTGTGTGTGCGTACGCACGCGTGTGTGCACGCATGCATGCATGTATGCATACATTCATGCACGTATGTGCATGTGCATGCATACATGTGTGATACACATTTGATAATGAGGGTTGATACCCTATTAAATTCACTAGTGAAGTTGCTCTATCCTCTATTGTTGTGCAAGTTTTTTTCTAAGTTGAGTATCTAAAAAAATGATTCAAGGAAATTTATTCAAAGTGGACACATTCAAATAACTAAAACATACAAAATACTTGGGGGAATAATTCTAATAAGTCCTCTTCCATCAAACACGAACCAACTGATTAATGAAAGTAACACAAGTTTTATAGAAGATAATGAGGCCCAATATGCTCTTCATGAGTTGTTAGTTGAAGAAACAAATGTGAGGCAAAAAATTTATACCTACTTCATTTCCTTCATGGATGTGGTGGGACACTATTTTAGTTCTATCTTGTGAAAATACAAAAATTGACTTTAATTCTACATGCAAACATTAAAAAATTATGTAGTCCTTACAATTGATCATGTTGTACCCTATATTTTGACGATGTCTTAATATTGGATATTTTATGGCAACTCATACTTATGGATGTGTTGATTTTTTTTACACCCTTAACCTATAACATATATTAGGATATGTGTGGTTGACTTATGGCTATCATAACCTTTGATTAAGTCACATGGTCATTTCTATTGCTTCATATTATTATTAGGGTCGGGTTAAGATGTTTCAATAACATAATTAGGATATATATAAAAGTTAGTGGTTAGTATTTTATCATCATATTGTGACTCTAATACTATAAAAAAATTAAGGTTTTATGATAATTTTTTAGTGATTTATTAGAATTTTGATGTTTTTAATTAATTTTCTCTATATGCCACAATTTTAGGATTTTTTTGCTTTCTTTACATTTTTAGAAAGATTTCAAAAATATATTGGGGGTTTGTTATTTAAATTTTCGGATTTGAGGCTGCCCTAAGTCTAGACTTATTTGGTTACTTTTTGGTCAAAGTTTGATCAAAATTAAAAATCAATTCTGCATTATCAAGCATCTGTATGGTAGGATTACACAATAGGGTTCGAGGCAAAGGTTCCAAAAATATAGGAAAAAATCCTAACAAAGAGGAGATGGAACTAAAATCAAGGATAAGAGGATCTTCTATTCTAGGGTTTTCTTCAATAGATCACAAAGTGAACTAGCTTTAGTATAATATGCAAAATATACAGTCTAACATGACCAAAAAAAAGAGACGTAAACAACATCAAAGGATAATTTAGAAAAATCAATAAAGATGTGAGAAATATAATTGTGAATTTGGTGAAGATCATGATGACCTTGTAGAATAATCAGAAAAACCAACCACCAATCACTAATGCATAACCCTACCAGGTTTGATGTTCCAACCAACCTAATTCAAATATAAATACATTATAGTCATGAAACATGATGCCAAAAGTGGAAATGCGTAATTTTAATGGGAAGGATTTTATCACTTGGATCAACCAAATGAAGAAAATTTTAAATTTACATAAGATCCCATGTGTATAGAAGGTTGTAATAGCATATTTATATTTATAAATTTATAAATTCATTTAGTGTTGATGGTTTTGTGCTTAAAATAAGAAGGGTCTCAACATCAATTAATCAGATTTTATTGATGAATTATAGTTACACTATCAAAACAGTGTGATGGAGTATTACTTTAGCTAGTTATCAAAACTATGCCAAATAGGATTTGTCTGGAATTATATGCAACACTTAAAACATATAACCTTGTGAGTAGATATAATCACATATGATAATTTTAATGATTTTTTTCTTGATGGGATGAAATATTACATGCAACACGAGGTTCACATATTTAATCCAAGTTATTTATTTGAAGTTATTGTCATGCCACACTTATCAAAGGAGAAGGCACTAGTTTCCAAAGGGTAGGCATTTTCAATTATAAGAGATAGGAGTACTTCTAAACAGTCATTCCCTCAACCTACTAGATTGACTCCTTAAAAAATTATAGAGAAGAGGGAAAAAGGCTATGTTAAATTATGATAACAAGTACACTTGAGGATATAAGTGTGCAAAAAAGAAATTATTCTACGCTGAAGTTGCCAATGAAGAATAAGAAGATGAAGATGAAGGGGAGGTTGATGATGAGTAAAGGGAAAAATCATAAAAAACCCAACCAACTATTTATTTCCATGTAATTTTAAAAAATAACACTCCAAAAACCTTCAAGGTAGTAGGTTTTTTGATAAAATAGAAGGTGAAAATATTGATTAATTTAGGCAGTATTCAAAACTTCATCAACAATAAATTGGCTATGCTCTTAAACTATTTTTCTAAACATCTTCAGAGTTTCAAGTCAGGATTACATATGGTGGCACAATTAACTATTTTAGGAAATACCATAGTATTAAACTCTCCATGGGAGAATATATATTGGATATCTCTATGTTTTCCATTCCTATTGGTGAAGCAAACATTGTGTTGGGAGTCCAATGGTTAATTAGCTTGGGAATTGTTGAGATGAATTTTAAATAATTATTTATGCATTTCTATTTAGAGGGTAATAAATTTAAATAGCATGGGTTACGTGCAAAGTCCCCATAATTGATGAGTTCTCATCATATGTAAAAGATTCTAAAACATGGAGGAAATTAGTTTGTGGCTCAATTATTTTCAATAGAGGCATAACTATTAAAGGTGTCTACACCACCATATATAGAATTTGTTTTTGAGGAGCACTTAGTAGTTTTTAGAGATATGTCGAAAGAACTACCTCCCAAAATGTATCATGATCATGCCATTCAACTAGTGTTAGGGTGTCAACCACCCAACATTGAGTATTATAGGTACCCATATGTCTAAAATAGTTAGATTTAAAATGAGGTACATGAGTTATTTGAAACAATTATTATCCATCAAAGTTAGAGCACTTATTCTTCTATAGTGGTGATTGTATGTAAGAAGGATGACATAAGGTGCATGTGTCTCAAGTATGGGGAACTCAACAAGTACACCATAAAGATAAGTTATTATTATAATTGATGATTGAATAGATGAATTACATAGTGCTATTTATTTTAAAAAACTGGATCATCAATTTGGGTATCATTAAATAGAATAAAAATGAGGATATTCATAAGACAACTTTCAAAACCCATGTAATCCATGATGAATTTTTGGTAAGGCCTTTTGGCCTCACTAATGCACCATGTAAATTTTAGAATTTGATGAACTATATTTTTTAATCCATTTCTACAAAATATTATCTTGGTGTTCTTTGATGACATTTTGATTTACAACAAAACATGGAAGTAACACTTACACAATGTGAATCAAATTTTGGATATTCTTGAACAATATCTTATTTATGCCAAGCCTTCCAAATGCACTTTTGGAGTCAAGGAATTCAAGTATTTGGACCATATTATTTCACATGAAGGCATCATCAAGGTAGATACTAGTAAGATCAAGGCTATGGTCGAATTGAAAGAGCCTAAAATCTTAAAAGCCCATGAGGATTCTTGAAATCATCCATTATTATCATCATTTTATAAAACATTATGGCAACAAAACCAATCACATCCTTATTGAAGAAGGAATCCTTCTATTATAATGAAATAACCACTCAATAATTTGATAAATTGAAGGAGGCCATGTACACCACCTAATTCTAGTTACTCCAAATTTCTCCAAAACATTAATTATGGAATGTGATGCTTTGGGGTATGGCATGAGAGCAATACTAATGAAAGATGGACTTCTAATTACATTTGAGATTCTCCAACTCAAAGGTAAGAATTTTTTAAATCCTATTTATGAGAAATAAATGATGGCCATCCTTCATGTAATAAAATAATGGTGACCATATTTGATGAGAAGACCCTTTAAAGTGAAGACAAATAATGATAGTCTAAAATAATTCTTGAAACAAAGTTTGTAATCATAAGAACAAAAAAAATTGGTCACTAAGATGGTGAAATATGAATTTAAGATTGTATACAAGAAAGGAAATGAAAATGATGTGGTTGATTCATTATCCAGGAAGGATGAGTCCACAAAGGTAATTTTATGTGCCATTTCCATATTACCAGTTAATGGGTGGATGAAGTAGAATCAAGTTGGGAGAATGATGTAGTTAGAAATGATATCACTCATAATTTACAATAATATCTAATCATGCCAAATAAATTTATGTGGAAAGGGGATGCTCTTTTCTATAGGGATATGTTTTACCTATGCAAAAACTTAACCCTAAAGCATAAGGTGCTTATGAAACTTCATGCTTCTCTAGTATGTGGGCACTTAGGCTTCTTGAAAAATTATAATAGAGTCAATCAAGATTTATTTGGGAAGAGATGAAAGGGGAAGCTCAAAATTTTTTGGTAGGTGTATGGTGTGTTATAAAAACAAAGGGGAGATAATCAAGACTTAGAGTCTATTGCAACCTCTATGCATTTCTAGCTAGAGGTGGGAGGAGGTTTCCATGGATTTCATAAAAGGGTTGCCAAAATTGGAATGGAAAAATGTCATTATGGTTTTTATGGATAAACTCATAAAATATGCCTATTTTTATGAATTATCACATCTGTTTCTATAAATAAAATGAAAATAACATTTATGGATACAGTTTATAAGCTCCATGGGACCCCAAAGATCATAATAAGTGATTATGGTCCCATCTTTACTAGTATTTTTTGGACCAAGTTATCCTCATATATTTGTACCCAACTGGATCTTAGTTCATCTTATCATCCCCAATTTTATGGGAAGGCTAAGGTGGTCATGAAGTGCCTGGAGGGTTATCTTAACTATCTTGCTTTGGATAAACAAGAGAGTCAGGTTCAATGGTTGACACTAGAAGAATAGGGACATAAAAATCCTATTTATACCTCATCCAAAATGTCTCCTTTTTATGGCCTATAAGGGTACCATCCATCATACATCACATCATATTTTATGGTCCAAAAAAATGTTCAAGTAGTTGAAGAACACATTCAACACTAGTAGGAGGTATTATCTAGTCTTATAGATAACTTGAAAATGGGGTAGAATTGCATGAATCAACAAGTTGACCATCACCATAGTGAAATACATTTTGAATTCGTAATAAAATTTCCTTAACATAACATAAGAAGGAAAACAAACTTTCACTAAGTATTATGACCCTTATCAAGTTTTTTAGAATATTGGTAGTGTAGCATACAAACTGGAGTTACCTTAATTAGTGAAAATACATATAGTCTTCAATTTTTCACACTTGAAGAAAATGACTAGACAAAGAGTTCTAGCCTAGATAGAGTTACCAGAGTTTTATGAGGAGGGAAGAATCATTTTGAAACTTGAAGGAATATATTATATATACACCAAGAGGTGAGGGTGATTATAGAGTATCTAATCAAATGGAAGAATCTAGATAGTGAAGATGTGACATGGGAGGATGAATCATTCCTACAAAAACATCCAATGATCATCAACATTTAGGATAATGTTGTTTCAAAGGGGAGGGGCATGCTATGACCTTAGCCTATGGTGTATATTAGGATACTTGTGGCCAACTTGAGGCTATCATAACCTTTAATAAATTCATATGATCATTTCCATCGCTTCATACTATTAGTAGGTTTAACATATAGTGTTTGATTTAAATGTAGTTAGGTGATCTAATTAAGGATGGCCCCAGACAACATAACCCAAAATTTCAACATAAACAAATGATTAAATTTCAAGATTGAAAATGAAAACAAAATGACACATAAACAATCATGTTATAGGCATTGCAACAAAACATAGTCCTACAACAGCCTTAATGAGATGCTCTGTACTCTTTTATTTTTTAGATATAACTGTCCTGACTCACTACCCAAACCTATCAACATGTATATTATTTTTGCTTTGTTTTTCATTCTCCTATAGCTCTACCTCACACAAGTGCATGGACATTTTTAAATAAATACATAATCTGCCTACTTACATTAATGCTCTCAATTACCTTTTGATTCCATAATCATTAAATGTACACAACATAACACTATGCACCATAACCATTAAATGAAAAATACATTCCAAATGTCCATAACATAACACATGCCCCATAACATATCATAGGTGGGAATGAGGAGGTAAAGGCATGGCCATAAACCAAGAAATGGTCTAGGAGGAAGGTAATATATATGTCAATATAGGACCTTTCTTGTGGCAGTGGCAAAAACTTGTTCATGTTTTCTTTTAGACATCTTTCTTTGCTTCCTTAGGGTTTTTAGTTTTTTTAAGCAATAGAGAATGGAGTCCTGGAAGAGGTTTAGGGAAACAGAGACATTTAGGGTAAAGGAACATGTTTTTCCTTTGTGGATGCTAAAAAACACATACTTTATGCCCGAGGAGAAGATATGAGTTATTATGAGGTTTTGATAGAGGAAAGGAGTGCTAGGTCAAGGCTTGGGAAGAAATAGTCTCAAATTCTCTCCAAAATCATGATCAATGATGCTTAGGATCCACAAGAGAAAAAACTTAGTTTTGGCTTTTGAGTGACATTTGAGAGGGTTTCCAGCAATGCTACCTTGAAATCTTGATTTTGTGAAGGTTTTGGGTTTTATGATTTTATTTACTTGAGTTGGTATGTGAAGTAAGTAACTTCGTAAAACCTAATTTGGTATTGGATTCCAAAGTCTTTGGGTTTTTTATATTACTCTGCAAGGACTGGGTGATTTTGAGTAGTAAAGCTACACAGAGACTCTGAGATGGTTTAGAAAGGAACCCAACTTGTTGACTTCAACATTTTTGCATTTCTTTCCTTATTTTTGATTTGTGAAGTAATGCTACCTTGAAACCTTGATTTGGTGAATATTTTGGGTTTTATGATCTATTTTACTTGAGGTGGTCTGAGAAGTAAGTAACATCATTAAACTTACTTTGGTCTTGGTTTTTGAAGTCTTCAGGTTTTTTCATATTACTCAACTGGGACTGAGTGGTTTTGAGAAGTAAAACTACTCAGATACTTCAAGATATTTTGGAAAGGAGGCCAAATCCTAGCTTAAGTTAAGCTACGTCAAAAGTTTGGGTTTATCTTTGAAGTGTCACTCAGGTTTTTCACACTACTTCACTTGTTTAGATTTGTGAAGTAAAGCTATCTCTTAATCTTGATTGGGTCTTGGATTTTAAAGTTTTTGAGTTTTCTACAATAATTTGCTTATTTTGGTTTGTAAAGTTAAGAAATTTCATAATCCCATTTTGGTTTTGGCATATTTAGAATTTTGGGTTTTTATGTTTACTTTAACCGACTTGGTGTAGCTCTAGTTTGGTCTGGGATTATGTAAATTTTAGGTTTTACACTTTAATTTGCTTGGGTTTTGAGAAGTAAATTAACCTAGTAAATCTAATTTGGTTTTGTAAGGATCTCAATTACATAGTTATTTGTTTTTCTAGGAAAGATGGATAAATGGGTACTGTGGTAATGACCCAGGGAGACATTTTCAAACTTCCTATGTGTAAACTTTTGGGGATGCCACATCCAAAGGAGAAAGCATGTGATCTTTGATCCTCATAATTTAGAGTACAGGGTTATGTTAGTTGAATCACAAGGATATATATTGATCAAGTTGATTATTCAGATGATCCAAATGAGGGTGCACAAATTTGGAACACAAAGTTCAATAGTTCTAATGGTGTTGTAGATCCAAAAGGACAATCTCCTAGTGTTGGTAAGGGGAGGGTATAATGGGCTTCACCTATTTTTACTAACCTAGGGAAGGTGGATTGGAAGGCTCATCATTATGGTCTTATAGAGATAGGTATAGGAGCTTCTATCTGGACTGATCTGTAGAGGATTGGAGGGGAAGTTAGTCAGATTAATAATTTTTGTGAACAATTAGGTGACTCCTCTAAAATTTTTAGCTTTAAAAACATCTTAGTTCCAAATGGGGTGGAGATAGACACTACTAAATCCCAGGGATTTGTAAATAAATTTCATATGATTGGTGTGGGGAATGAGGTGGTTGACCCACAAGTACCAAAGGATATAACTAATGTGGACAATATTAGGATAGATGGTAAAATGGGGTAGTTAGAAGAGATGTTATTTGTGAATAATACCAATAATAAATAGTCTTTGGGTAAGGAGTAATTTATTTAATAGGTCACAAAGCCATTTGATAGTAATAGGAAATTCAAGGATGAGGGTGGGTTAATTACAATCATGCAGTGAAGGACATTAACATAATAAAGAAGTTGAAAAAGAGATGTGTAAAATCTCATACTTCTCTAGTTAAACTTGTGTTGGGGGAGGATATTTAGATGAATGAGGTGGTTTCGATGGCTGCTAAAACTCTAGTAGGTAGATTTTATGGATAGAGAATGGGGGAGAGGACCCTCTAGGAATGGATATTTAAAAAGTGGGAAGTGATTCTCAGTTACTCACCATCATTTCTTTTTAACAAGGGACTGGATTGGTTTTCATTTTTAGGAAGTGAATGATGTGGAAAGCATTCTAAAACACTACTAACAATGGGATTCGATGCCTTTATTTCCTAAACATTGGTCCCCCTTTTTTGATGCTAGATCAAAAAGGGTGGACTCGATGCGTATCTAGGTCAAATTGCCTGGTCTCCCAGTTGATTTTTGGTCTTTGGATGTATTCAAAGCTAATGGGAACACACTTGGACATTTCATGGATGCTAATTTGATTTTTATAGAATTTGGTTTTATGTCAGTTGCTAAGATTATTGTTGGTATAGATCTTCGTGAAGGATTGTTATGTGAATTTACCCTTCAGAAAGGTAGTCATTTGTGGGTTTAGCAACTTGATTATCAAGGGATACCTTTCAAATGCTTTATATGCCATCAACAGGGACATCTGGTGGCTAAATGTAACTTACCCTTCAAAAATAAGTGTTTCCAACGATATGAGGTTGTTCAACAAGATAAATATGAGGCTCAGGATGTGTCACATGATATTGAAAGGTAGGTGATTTCAGAATAGGTACAAATAGAAAAAGTAGTGAATGAGCCTATGATTAATGAGTTAATTTCTAGTACCCCATTAGGTGAAAATATAAAGGATGATGAACCTATTAATGAAACTACACATGTTGGCTCTTTGAAGGAAGGATTTATAAATTCTTCATTAGGAAATGTGATATAGTCTATGGTTTCCAATGATTGTTTGAAAACTAATACCAAGGTGGGAGATTTTGAGGCATTAAATGAAGCTGAGGATAGGTCTATTTCAAGCCTGGCCATGAGTTCTAGAAGAGAGGTGGGAGACATTATTTATGACTCACTCTATGATAATATTTTTGAATATAGGAACAAATCAACATATCTACCTATAGTTATAAAAGGGGATAATTTGCTTGAAAAATCAGATTCTAGTACTAAGGGAAGGTAAAAGGTCATTATAACTTAAGTAAAAGAGTAGCTCAAGTAGTTTTTAGAGAAGATTTTGTCAGGGGACTAGATACAAATCCAAAATGAAGTAGGACTTGAAAGAGGAGAGGAAGAAAGTCTCACATATCACTTACAAAAGAGAAGGCTACCATAGAAGTAGTTGAAGGGAAACAATATCACATTAAAGGGGTTATTAGAGCACATTTAACCCCCAAGAAAGTTTCAAAATGATTTGCATTTCTCTTAATATTAGAGGGCTGGGACATCCCTTCAAAAAATTGGCCCTAAAAAGATTGATCCAAGTTCACAATCCTGATCTCTTATTATTATAGGAGACTATGTGTGAAGGTAGAAAGCTTTATATAGAAATGGAAAAGTCTTTAGGTGTTTGGGAATTCATCTACCTAGATGCTATTGTTGATCAGGGGGATTGATCACTGGGTGGCATCCTAGTGATTATATTTATATAAACTCTTTGGCTTTCAAGTCTGGCTTAGGTATTGAGATATTATATAAAGATATTGGTAAAGAGCTAACTATTTTGAACATCTATGGTCCTTACTTTGAGAGAGTTTTTTACTAGGAGAATTTTTTTGATATGGATTTGTTGGGACAGAACAGGATTATTTTAGGTGGTGATTTAAATCTTACTTTAGGTAAAGCTAAAGTTTGGGGTCTTCATGCTTAGGTTGATCATTTATCTAATTTTTTATACAAATATTTGAAGAGGTTGGGTTAATTGATGTCACTCATATTAAAATGTGTCCTACTTGGAGGAATAAAAGGGTTGGTGATGATAGGATTGCTAAGAAATTGGACATTTTTCTTATATCTAAATTTTTTTCTTTCGAGCAAATCAGGATTAGACACTGGGTTGGAACTAGAGGTGATTTTGATCATTTTTCAATTTTTTTGGAGTTGATTTTTGGGGATAAAAAACCACCTAGTCCCTTCAAACTTAACTCTGAATGGTTGAAAGATGCAAATTTTGTCTCTATTATTAAAGACACCTAGATTTCATATTAGGAGGATTCAAACTTATCTACAATACTTCAATTTGAAATAAACTTGAAGTTGATTAAAAAATTGGCTTCTTGTTGGGCCATTGAGAAAACGAAAAAGGATGAGGAGTTAAGGGAGGTTGAAATCTTATTAGAACAATGGATTCAAAAAGATTTGTCAGGTTTTGAAAATCAAGAGGAAAAGGATGAGGTCTTTCAATTAGAACAAAGGAAAAGTAAGTTGTTAGATGCTAAATAAGTTGAGTGGAGGTTCAAAAGTAGAGCTCTTTGGTAGCATGTGAGGATGAAAACACAATTTTTTTCATCAATATGCAAGCCATTAGAAAAATGTTAACACTATATGGTGGTTGACTAACAGAGAGGGTAATGAGGTATCAAACTTTATAGATATTGGAAAATTAGGCAAGGAACATTTTGGAGATATCTATAAGGAGAAGAGTAGGGTCACTATTCTTGAGGTGATCAAAATGACTACTTTCTTTCCTAGATTTGTGAATGATGGGGATAATGAAAGTCTTATGGCTAAAGTTTCTAAGGAGGAACTATAGGAGGAACTTCATTGTTTTCATAAGGATAAGAGTCCTATGCCATATCAGCTACTAGTTGAGTTTTTATTAGTTTTTATGAGCTTATCAAAGGATATTTACTTAAAATTATCAAGGATTTCAAATCACAAAGAAGAATGTTTGCTTCCTTTAATTTGACTTTCATTGCTTTGATACCTAAATCAACTAATCCCACAACTTTTGAGGAGTATAAACCTATTTATTTATGTAATTATATCTACAAAATTATTGTGAAGATTATTAAAAAAAGGATGAAGTCACTATTATCAGACACCATATCACATGAATAATTTGGATTCTTATCTAGACATCAGATACATGAAGTTGTTGGGGTGGATCAAAAGGCTTTACATTTGATTAAATCTAAGTGACTTCTTGCTATGGTTGTTAAAATTGATCTCTCAAAGGCATACGATAGAGTTAGTTTGTTGTATCTTTGGATTATGATGCTGCATCTTGGCTTTTGTTTACAATTTGTCAATTAGGTGATGAATTACTTAATAGCTATTTCTTTCTCCATATTAATCGATGGGTTTGCTATCGATTTCTTTAGACCTGGTAGAAGACTAAGGCAAGGTTGTCCTTTGTCTCCCCTACTCTTTCTTCTCATGGATAAAGGTTTGAGTAGGGCTATCATTGAAGCATAAAATACTAATGGTTTCAAGGGCATTAGGATGGGAGATTATTTATTTTTGACTCACTTATTATTTGTTGATGATATTTTGTTACTTTCTGATGGATCAAGAAGGGACGCATACAAGTTAAAGGAAATTATATATCTATATTGCTTGGCCACTGGAATGAAGATTAACAATGACAAATCTATAGTGTCTTATTATGGTATTAGCGAGATAGATAAGGGTTTTTTATCCCAACTTTTTTCCTTTCAGCAAGTGGATCTAAAAAGTGGTCTTAAGTATCTTGGGCTTTTTATTAAACCTAATGATTATGGTTAGAAGGATTGGCATTAGCTTATTTCCAAATTTGAGAAACATTTATCAGCATGGTATTTTAGGTGGATCTCCAGGGGTGGAAGACTCACTTTGGTCAAAACTATTTTGGAAGCTATATCAATGTAATGGATGCCTCTAGATTTTATTTCTAAAGGGATATTGGATAAGCTCAGAGAATTTAGTTTTAGGTTCTTATGGTCAGGTAGTAAGGACAAGAAGGGCATACCCCTTGTGAAATGGGAAATGATTGCTATATCTAAGGAAGATAAGGGGTGGGGTATTAAAAATCCACACATGTTTACTAGTGCTTTGGTAGCAAAAATTATTTAGAGACTCATTAATGGAAGAGGGATATGGTGTGAGGTTATCTTACAAAAATATATCAAACCTGCTACTTTGATTTAATGGATTCATAATATGAAAAAATATCATAGCAATGGCTTTATTATTTGGAAGACTACGGCCTCTGCT
The DNA here is from genome assembly GCA_037957365.1 of Torreya grandis. Lineage (NCBI taxonomy): Eukaryota > Viridiplantae > Streptophyta > Pinopsida > Cupressales > Taxaceae > Torreya > Torreya grandis. The sequence continues at coordinate 3,365,438 of JARHVA010001338.1, forward strand.
TTTCAAATTATTGATAGGTGGTTAGTATGGAAAGTGGGTGATGGAATAAAAATTAGAGTGGGGGAAGAACCCTAGGTTGGATGTGAAGAGGCTTACAGACTTCCTAATATACTTATTGAACAACTTAGAGGGTAGGGCATTTTCTACCTTTCTCAGGTAGCTGATCCAAATCTCACAACTATATGGAGTCAAGAATGGAAATAAGCTGAGCTATTGGGTCTGGTAGATGCTGAGAAAGAGGCATGGGTTGACTATATTAGAAACCTAAATTTTTTTAATCTTTTTGTTGAGCTAATTTGGTCAAAAATTCAAATTAGTGGCTTATACAGACCAAAGTTGGGATATAAATCTATTTTTTAATGTTGACCAGGTGAATGTATAGGTTTGGTGGTGGAAAATATTGTAGAATTTGAGGTGCCCTCTAAAAGGGTGTATATTCTTATGGCTGGTTCTCAATAATAAGATTATAACTTGGGATAGTTTACAAAAGACGGGACAAAATGATCCGAATAGATGCCCTTTATGTAAGGTTTGTGAAGAAAATGTTAACCACTTATTTCTCACATGTGATTATATTGGTCAAGTTTAGAGGGAGATTGGGGTGTTTACTCGAAAGCAAATTGTATGGAATGGTGATAATATATATCAAGCTTTGTACCTATTCTTAAAGATCTACTTGCAACTAATATGATTTTTCCTTGGTGGAAGATCAACAAGACACCATGTTTTTTTTCTTCTATAGTGACTAATATTTTTCATCCATGGATTCTTTCCAAAGATTTATTTCTTGGGCTTCATAAAATGTAGAGGGGTCAAATGATTCTTTAACTATTCTCATAATGGAAAATTTTACATCTTCACGAGCCTGCTACAAGACCTCAGTTATAGAGTGGAAGTGTCTAGGATTCCATCCAATTTTGTATCTCATATAGTACTCATATATCACTTAGGCATATGTTGAACAATATAAGTGGGTGGTTGAGGACTTGGATAATCATCATCATACTCCTCATTCTCACTACCACTATCAACATTAAAAATGGTTACAGGTCTAATTCTTATATCAAGGGGCCATGTGGAGGGTGGATTATACTTACCCTTCTCATCAAATACAACATGTATGATGATGTATATATTCATGGTGTTTGTATACCATTGAGTCATTATGCATTTGAATCTTCATTGTATCCAATAAAAATTCATGTGAATGATTTCATGTCTATTTTGTTTCCTCTTCTTTTTATGGGCATGCATATATGTTGTATAACCAAAAACATGAATATGTAGTATATAAGGCTTAGTTATATTCCATGCTTCTTTTGATGTGATACCATTCAGATATTTGGTGGGTGTTTGATTTATCAGGTAGACTATTATGTGAACCACTTCTATCAAGTGTTTATGAGGAAGGTGTGATTCTTCAATCACAATGTGCACCATTTCCATAATAGTACGATTACACCATTAAACAACACCATTATATTATGGAGTATACAATGTAGTCAACAACTAACTAATGACATATGCCTTCAACAATTTATAGAAATATTTATTATTGTATTCCCCCTTGATCTGAGAAGAGGATATGAATTCATAATGGATTTGAATTATTTTAAGACTTGAAAATAATGATCCTTAGTATTCAAGCATTATAACCACATTTTTGGTGAGTAGCCATCAATAAAGAGATGAAAATACTAGAAAACACCAGCACTCGATCACATGGGCCCTCAAAAACTAGAGTGCAATCAATTTAATGATCGTAAGATCTATATGTATTTGTGCCAAATATAACTCTATGTTGTTTTACAACTAGACAACTATAACACCCATAACTATTATTCTTTAGTGAGGGAAGGCCTCTCACCATTTTGTGCATGATTAATTTAACTAGGTACCAAATACTTAAATGTCCATATATTTTTGTGCTATAAATGTATTGGGCCCATATATAGTTTATAACAAGATCTTGATTTTAGTTGTGGATAACATCAAGGTGGAATATTTTTCCTACACTACAAGCTCGTCCAATTTTTGTTGAGATTTTAAATTTTTTTGTAATGAGACAAACATTTTACATATTGTCGATCAAATTCAACCTTTAGGGTGTGACTGAAAAATTGACTTACAAAAAATAATTTTTTATTAGTCCAAGTATATACAAGACTTACACAAATTTAAATGTATGATTTCCAAGAGATAAATAAAATATCACCACAACCTTGGACATTATATGATGAATCATCTCTTTGAGATGAAATTACTATGGTATGATGAATGGTTCAAGGTGGTGAACCAATCATTCCATATATTAATGTGCCTTTTGGAACCGAAATCCACATACTAAATTACATTTAGAGGGGTGATCTCCTCTTTAATCTATAAAGTAAAGACAAAATCCTCATTAGAAGAATCATTGTCTTCAATAATGTTTCCATGTTGTTGTGGGGGAGGATTCTTCTTATAGCTACATGTGAATTATTGCTTTTGATTTTGTCCTTATGGATATTTATTATGAGTAGGATTCATATTACTAGATGAGCCTTGTGTAAATTCAATATATCAACAATCCTTTAATTCATGGCCTAGTTTTCCATAGATTTGATAGATATTATAAGAACAACTTTCTTCCCACATTGATTATGCCCTTTTTTTGCTTAGGATACTATTCTTAAGAATTCACGGGCCTCTTCCCCTTTTGATGTGATGTAAATGCATGTTATTCTTCATATTATTCTATTGTGTGCATAAATTATTCTTCTTGTATCAAATTAACCAACTTTTAAAAAGTTAGTTGGTCTTTGATATATTAAGAGATGTCACAAAGATCTTGTAAGATGATGGTAGTGCTCTGAGGATGATGGGTAATAAGGAGTCATCTGACACTTTGTTGTCTAATACTCAGTTAGGCCAATAATGTTGCAACATGATGAATAAAGCATTCAACTTCTCTCTTATCTTCAACTTGATGCATAAATTTATCTTTGTAGATGCAAAATGGTATTTTGATTATTAGCTTCATATATGGTATTGAGTTTTTCCTAAGCATATTTGATTGTAGTAACATCTCATATATGAGGTTGGACTTCATCTGCTACCCAAAACATAATGATTAACTTCACCTTGTAGTACACTTTTTATAAATTATAATGCTGGATAACATCTAAGGAATATCATGTGTGTGTACCATCAACAACCAACCAAAGATCTTAAAATTATAGTTGACTCTTCAACTTGGTTTTCCATGCAACATAGTTATTACCACAAAGAAGTTGTGTATTTGGTAAAAGAACTCTTGATCCATTTCCTATCATTTTGATCAAAACTATATAGGGGAGATGGATTTGTTCCTTATTATTCTAATAAGTTTGCATTTATATATACCATCAGATGGATATACCAAACATATTGATATGCTCAACCTTCCTATATACATAGTGGTACATTGAATTTTATCGGACTTCATATATAAATAATGTATTAAAATAAACAATAAAACACATGGGAGTAGAGTGGTACATGGATATTAGATAGTACATGAAATGGATTCATCCTATCAATGACACATGTTTAGAAGGAACTCCTTATATGTGGGTTTAACTTACTTATATACTTAGAATGTCTAATTATTTGAGTTTATGTTGAATGATAGAGACGAATGGATAATAGAGGGATCGATATATGAAAAAAATCCTTGTTTCTCCCTAGTGATTTAAAGGGATGATGCAAAAAATATCATTGTTGCAGTTATATTAAATGTTATATGTAATAGGTCAATGTGATAACTTTACTCGTAAACGTGAACCAAAGGCACCGCATATACCAAACACTACAATTCATTTTACAAGTGTAAAAATATATAAATAATTACTTTGAGAGTTTAAAATCATGTAATTTTTTTGTTAATGCAGTGTAGGACAATTAACTGGACAATGTGGCTAATTTTCAGATTCTAGGTCCTCTTGGTTTGCTAGATACTAAATTAATAGCCTTCCAGGCTCTTTTAATGTAATTTTTTAAAAATTTTCTAAATTTTAATTATTAAAATTATTTTAAAGTTATAAAATTAATCCCTATTTTTTCATTAAAAAAATTTGGTTAAAATATTATAAGAAAAAAATCAACCAATCCAAATAATATGTGCATGATTTTTAGAAATGGCTCTTTAGGGAAGAAAATTTTCCCCACAAGCAATGAATTTTTGTAATTTTTGGCTGGTTTGCTCTTATTTTTGATTATTTTCTACTTATTTTAGGATGATAAGGCTTTTGTATTTTTGGGAATGGTACTCCTTTGTTTCAAAATGATCTAACTTTTTATCAAAAAATGAGGCTTGGTTTTCTTTGATGGCACCTCAAAATGATATGGCACTCTCTTAAACTTTAGATAGCATTATTGGGAAACACTCTTTATTCAAGAATAGGTAGATGGATTGTTATAGACGGTGCTTCAATGCTAAACACCCCCCCTTTGTTTTTATTATTGTGTATGCAATAGAATAATGCTTTACATAAAATTCCAATGCCACCCTTCTTCCTATTTGGACTACAATGCCTCTGTTAGGATGGGGAGTGATCTTTTTATTATTTATCTTTTGTGAGTAATAATAATGAAAAAAACAAAACTTCCTATTTCCAAATAGAATTTTAGATTCTCATAGGAAAGGAATCTCACTCTATAGGTAAGAAATAAGGAGTAAGAGAAATACAATAAATAAATGGTTTGCTTTGAAGCTTGTACTAGAAACAACAAAGTGCCCAGATCTCCTCTTTTTGTCTCAATCTCTCCTCTCTTTTTTTATTCCTATTCTTTAAGAGTCTCCTAATCTAATATCAAATTTCATTAGATCAAGGATTCATATACATTATTTAATCAAATATTGCATTACAAGACATAAGAATTTATACATACGAAACAACTATCATTAACCCCTATAAACTAGGACTATTTAATCAAATATTATAGCCAACTCCCTATCTTATATTCTATACTACAAGAGTTAAAAAAACATATCTAGAAGCAAACAACCTAGATTCTAAGTGATTTATTTATATTAAAAAACTCACTTACAAACAATTTATTATAACTAAACTATGGTAAATAAATATTCTAATAGGGTACATGTTTTGGAGTGGTGAAATTGGACACAAAGCATTTGAGTGTCCATATACACATAATGAATAAAGTAAGAGAACTAATGAAAATGTGCATATTGTACAAGTGGATGAGAAATGTGTTACATCAGTATGTCAAAGTGAAGAGCCATAAATAGGTGAAGCTCTCATTATGAAGAGGGTGTTATTGAAAGTATAAAAAGAAAATCCCATGCAAAGGAAGAATCTATTCAAAACCCATTGTAGATTAGAAGGTAAGTGATGCAAGTTAATTGTTGATAGTGAAAATATAAATAATATTATCTTGAAAGATATTTTAGATAATCTTGGTATAAATAATATTTCACATTAAAATCCATAAAGAGTTTATTTCTTGCTAAAAGTACATCAGGTTTTTTGTGAATGAACAATGTCTAATAAGTTTTTAGATTGGTGCATACAAGGATGAAGCCATATATAATATGATGCCCATCAATTTTTACCATGTGTTACTTGTAAGGCCTTTTTTGATAGGAAGGCATAGCATGATGGCCATGTGAACACCTATACTTTGGTGAAGGATGGACAAGAATACATTGCGATCCCTTTGAAGGACAAGTGCAAAGAAATGACCAAAAGTCTAAGAGTATTGATGATTTTGGGAAAGAAATTATTGAAAGAGGTGAATAAGGAGAGCACATTTTATGTGTTAGTATCAAACTTTGCACAAGTAGTAAGTGAAAGTGTAAAAAATTAAGTACTTCTATGTGAAGTAAATTACTTACTAAGTGAGTTTTCATAGATAACGGATAATGATCTACTAGATGAGTTTTTACCCTTGTAAAGTATAAGTCATCAAATGGATTTGATTTCAAGTTCAATTTTAATAGTCAAAACATCATATAGGTTGACACCTAATGAGAATGCAGAGGTGTAGAGACAAGTTCAGGAGCTATTAGATAAATGGAGTTTTTTTTGCCTGTGTGTAGTTCCAATAGTTTTAGTCCCTAAGAAAAGTGGTGAATGGAGGATGTGCACTTATTATAGATCCATAAAAAATATTAATATTAGGTATATATATCCATTTTTTCATATGTATGATGTGATAGATTGCTTAAGTAGAGCATAATATTTCATGAATATTAACTTAAAGAGTGAATATCACTAGATTTGCATAAGGGAAGGTGACGAGTGGAAAATAATGTTCAAAGCATAGGAAAGATCATTTGAATGGTTAGTCATGACATTTGGAATAATTAACACATTGAGAACATTCATGAGACTCATGAATGAATATTTAAATCTTTTTTTGGTAAATTTTGCATAGTATATATGGACAACATATTAATTTTCATCATAATAAAGTAAGAACACTTAGTGCATTTGAGACAAGTATAGCAGTGATTGTAATATGAAAGTTTGTAATAAATTTAAATAAATATAGCTTCATGAAGGAGGAATTAGTTTACTTGTTATTTTTAATATATCATGAAGGATTGAAGATGGATCTAGACAAGGTGTGAGATATACTAGAGTGTTCATCACCTAGGAGCACATTTTAAGTGTAAAGATTTCATGGCCTTAGGAATTTCATTAAAAAATTAAATGGGATGTGTGCAAAGATCACCGGTGTGATGCACAAAGATAAAAAATAATTTAAATGGAGTGAAAAATCAAAATATAGTTCCAACATTTGAAGAATAAAGTTACTGAGTAGCCAGTATTGGCATTGCCAAATTTTAGTAAAATGTTTTAATTAGGTTATGATACAAGTCGCATAGAACTATGAGTAGTGATGAGTTAAGAGGGTAGACTTATAACTTACTTTAATAGGAAAATAATTGATGTAAATAACAAATATTCATTATATGATTAGGTGTTTTATGCCATTATGCAAACAATCAATAATTGGAAGAATTACTTATTGCCTAAGGCGTTTGTATTGTAAAAATATGATGCAGGGGCATCCTAAAGCAATTTCATTTTTATCCTAACCATTAGAAATGATATAATAGCACTAAATATGCTTGGAAAATTTAGTTGCAGGGTCTTTTATCGATTGACATTTTCAAAGTGGGAATTGATTTAGGGGTTGCTACATTAACCACATACCATCTCCAACATTCAATGTACCAGTCAACAATTCAAACTATGAACTGAGTGGGAATTTGGAATTAATTATTTTTTTTGTAGTTATTTATGAGATAGAAATTTGAGGATAGTAGAGGATATAAATTACACCTGAGAAACCTTGGAAGGATCATTATGGAATATGGGAGCACATTCAGTGGGCAAAGGATCTTTTTTTCATTTACACAAGTCAGAGAGAACATGAAGAAGAAACAAAGGGACATTTTTGGAGGGGAAAGTCACCCATACTTGAGAGGAGTGATAGTAGGATCATTGCAGGACAAAGGTATCCAAATTAGAGTGTAGACATATAATTGGGCCATAGGAAATTTAGCCTTATTTGAAAAGAGTTGAGAGGGAAGAATAGTCTCTATAAGAGGTCTATTTACACATTGGGTGTGTCTTGTAATAAGATCCTATAAGGGTCCAAACTAACTATAAGGGCTAAAATGTCTCTAAATTATGGTTGATAGTTGAAATAAAATTGAGGTTTTCATAATAACATGGATTTTCTAAGGAGCATGAATAGTCTGTAGGTGCTTAAAAAAATATAAAATAAGCTAGGAAACCTTAGTAGAGGGAAAAAGAATCCCAAGTGGATTTAAGAGATTGGGTAGAGATTAAAGTTTTATTGTAAGGGTTTTAGAATCAACCATGTATGCTAAAGTCCACTAATCATGCCCGATTTAGTTAGTAATGTGATGTGTTTGTAAGATGTGTGATACAAATTAATGAAAGGCAAATGATGAATTTATGAGTCTAAAATTTTTAGACTAGTTGATGTAAACTATTGTTTGTGATTAAATCCAACATTTTTTTTATTATCATGGTTTGGCCTTAAGGACTAAAAATAAGCCTCTTATTTTATGGTACTTAGTTTCAAAGTATTTATCAGTGATTATATACCTTATATTGGGCTTGCACAAATTTGTGATTGATTAATTTGAATGTGTGTGAGGATTTAATGTTTCCTAAGAAGACCTCTATTCATTTGGAGATCTAGCCCAAGATTGTATCAAAAGATCATCAATCACTAAAATTCATAATTAAATAGATAAAATTGAATCAAATAAACATGAAGTGGGTTAAATACCTATATATCTATTCATCTTTATTGAAACATAGAAATTGTAAGTCAAATAGAGCTATAGATGCATTGATTCACAAAGTTACTTTGTTTAATGAGATGCAAGTAAAAGTCAAAATATTTGATTCCATGAAGGATATGTATGAAGAGGATGAATATTTCACAGAAGCATGGAAAACATGTGCAAATTTAGTGAGTAGAAAAAAAACATTGTGGCTGGATTGTTTCATGTAAGAAGGATTGCTATTCCACAAAACACAGATGTGTATACCTAGAGGTTCTATTCATGAGAATTTGATCAAGGAGAAGCATAGTTTGAGGTTTAGTAGGTCATTTTGGTTATGGAAAAAAATATGTACAGTTGGTTGATAATTAAATTTCATCGTGAATGTGCACAAGTATGTTTATGATATAGATTTTTCCATTTGGCCAAAGGAAGAAATAGGAATACAAGGTTATATTAACCATTACAAATACCATAGAGACCATGAAAATATATTAATAGTGTTTTTTTTCTTAGGTTTTCTTAATAAATAGAGAGGATATGATTCCAGATTTACAATTATGGGTATATTTTTGAACATGACACATTTTTTTTATTGTAATAAGAGTAGAAATGCGACAAACATAACTAACTTAATTTTTAAGGAAGTTGTGTGATTACATGGATTTATACACAACATAATATCAAACAAGGATGTGAAGTTTGTTGGAAATTTATAGAGGACATGGAAGAAGATGAATACCAAGATATAGTTTAGTTCAACATATCATCCTGAATTAGATGGGAAATAGAGATAGTCAATAGAAGTTTGGGTAATCTATTGTGATGTATGATGAAAGCCTAGAAGATAGGAGCATGTGATTTAATTTTGGTCCAAGTTGAATTTGATTATAATAATTTGTTTAATAGGAGTATTAGAAGACACCATTTTATAGTTTTTATATGTTAATTCTAAAATTACATGAAATCAAAGTTGAGTGAAAGGAAAAGCATTGAAGTATAAAAAATAACTAGGTATATATGTGACTTAAATCATAACGTACATGAATAGTTGGAGAGAAAGAGTGCATAGTATAAAAAACATGCATATGTAAAGAGAAGATAAGTGGAATATTAAGTGGGAGACTTAGTCTTATCACACCTAAGAAAGGAGATATTTTTAAAAGTCAATAATGACAAGTTGAAGTAGAAAGAGACTAGTCCATTTAGAGTGTTGTGAAAGTGTGTGAAAATTCATATGAGATAGAGTTACCTGAAGGCATAGTCATATCACCTATTTCTAATATGCCATATTTGTTTCCATATCATGAAGGGAAGAATAGTAGGTATAGTGAAAGCATATATCTTCAAGAATTTATTGGAGAGTGCATACGATTGAGAAAGTGCATGAGGAAGTTGAAAGGGTGATTGATTTTATAATCATTAAGTGAATGTGTGATAAAGAATATAAGTATTATTTGGTAAAGTGAAAAGGTCAAGGGATTGGATATGGGTAAGTGCAAAGAGTTAGGGAATAATTCCATGGACATTTTCAGTAACGTGATTGTGTTTTTAAATAATGTGATTTCATTATTTAACTAATGCGATCACATTATTTAAATTATGGCTCACTAATTATCGAGCCATAACGTAATCATTATATTAAATAACATGATCACATTATTCTAAACAATAAAATGATCATGTTATTATTATTTTTAATAATGTGATCACATTAATAACATGATCACATTATCTGTGTAATCAAAAAAATAAAAATCAAAACCCAAATGCAAAATTCCTTATTTTGCATTCGAGCTTCCTTTGCTAACGTCGCATTATGCGATCGCATTTTGGGTGAGAGAGATAAAAAATTGCTAGAATTCATCCTAAGAAGTTACTAATTGATGATGCCACCACATAGAAGAGGTAAGTGTTAAAAATATACAATTTTAAACCCTAAATTTTAGTAATTTTTAGTAATTTTCATTGTTTAACCCTAATTCTTAGTAATTTTAGTAATTTTTAGTGGTAATTTATTTGTTTTGAATAGCCCATCTTGCTAACCCTCTTGTACTTTTGAATAACCCTCCTAACCCTCCATATAACCCTCTTTTTCCTCCTCTTAACCCTCCACCTAACCCTCCATAGAACCCTCTTGTTCCTCATATCGCTCCACATAAGCCTCCTATAGTTCCACAAAATCCCCTAGACAGTTAGGAGAGTCTAGTTGATAAAATTGTGGGCAATAAAAATAAAATTAAAGAATTAATTGGTAGAATGAGGGATCTCACATCCACCAACACCCATTGCACCCATCTAGCCAATTCCCTAGAGACATTATTACGTTAAATTAACTCTATAACGAGTCAAATTGATAAATGGGATTCATATTGGGATAGTTTTAGGGCTTATTATGGTAAAAAAATTGCTATCACTTGAGGTTAAGAACCAAAAAAATATTAAAAGCCTCCATTTACAACTTATTCATTGACCCAACCACCAATTCACCATTTTTGGTAACCGCTAAATATTTTCCAATCAATCACTGCCAACATAATTTAATCACAACCAATTTTTGGGATCGATGGTGTTTGATCATCCACCATGTAACAACCATGAAGTCCCATTGTATTTTTTGAGGAAACTCTACATGAGTTTGTATTCAATGATATTTTGAACTATTTTGATTATAGTGAGTTTCAGGGCCGAGGGAAAGGCTCTGCACAGGATTGATCAAGTGCATGTTGTGCACCTAATTGACCTGCAAAGATTTAGATGTAAAAACCACTTGAGCCCAAGATCCCATTTTTAGTTTAATAGGTCATGGAGATCAATACTCTACATGCTCTTAGTTCACTCACTGATACACTCACTCATCATACAAGTAGGCTCTCATAGATTGATGCTAGAGATATGCCACCTAGTGTGTATATCTAAACCCACCCTTGCAGTTCTTATAGATCTATGTGTACTAGACCTTCTAATGGAAATGGCACTAGTTGTTTAGAGGGATTGGATAATATTATTATGAGTGATGAGTTTTTGGCATGCACATTTAGTGTATAGACATCAGCCACTACACAGATGCAGGTATATTTTATATAAATGTCATGTTAAATTTAAATTATATTTGTAAATTCAATTTAGATAATAATTAATTTACATAGAAATTGAATAATATATATGTCATTTTAATGTCCCAAGAGGTGATGGTTCCTTCATCATCATAGTCACCATTTGCATCATTTAATTTGATGCAACCATTATTTACATTTTTGGATCTAGCTGCTGGCCCATCCACTACTGCATCTGTCTCTATTAGGAAAACACATTTTACTTATTTAGAGGTAAAATTTAGAGTTAATCTTATGCTCCATGTACATTTAGTCTATGTATGTTTGCCTTGTAAGTTTAAGTTAAATTTATCTATCAAGGATATTGATGCATAGGTTCTAACAAGCTTCCTTGATATGGATGAAAACACATACTTACCTCTTCCAACTACCAAGCTCTGATCTTTTTTTGTCCTTCTTTGTCTTCTATCTTCAACCTCTTTATCTCTTTGATCACTTTGTATTTACTAGGTCTTTCTTGTTCACTCTTACCTACTCAATGGATCTTAAGCCTCCTTGTATTCACTTAATCCTCTTTCTTTGATTAAATTAATTTTACTAATTAACTACCTCTTCAATATTTCCTTTTAACATCAACCTCCTCAGTTCATACTCTATTTTCATGTTCTCTCTCTTTATCCTTGCTCTATTCTTTACAATCTTCTTATGTGTTTTCATAGGTTTGCATGCTAGTTTGATTTTTTCCTTCCACAATACTCATAAGGCCATATAACTACTCAATTATATCTCATTTCATGCATCTAACCATTCTAAACAACCCCCAAGCTTCAACTCTTCACCTAACTCTTCTTTCCTCTTTGACACCTTCCTTCTACTAGCCCTTTTTTAAGGAAAACCTCCTTGTTCTGCGTAAATTGGAAATCTACCAACCAAAAAAAACTGGCATTCAGATACCCCTTTATGTCACATAGATCCACACAAAATTTTATAATTTAACTCTCTTTGGAGAACACCTAACTCATTACCCCTCAGGACTAATTAGGTCTCTTAAGCCTAATTCAAGGCTATTGACTATAAAACCATACCATACAGACTCAAATCAAATTAAAACCTTTAAAATACTCCTCCTCTTATAGAAATACATCTATCCACAAATTTTAATGACTTTTCATTAGTTAAATAACTTGTTATCTCATTTTCCAGTTTCAAACCCTAACTTGTGTTGGCTCAGTCCTGCACCTACTTGAGAAGATAATAAATGAGATAGAATGACCTTTTGACCCTTATCAAAGCTTATAAGGCTTGAAATGGATCTTCCTTTACCCCACACATATTATTAAACTATTACTTTTCATTTTTCAATATGAAATCACTCCCAACATGTAGTTTTATATAATTTATGTACCCCTCCAACACGACTATGTCAACAAATAGGACAAAATAAAACCTTAAGACCATTTACCTTCATTTAAGAGAAACTAAAAGAATAAAACACATGAAAAAACAATATCCCAAAACATTCACAATATGTTAAATCATCAGCTCTATTTCCAAGAACTCTATATGGTCTTTCTTTATGACTATACAAACTCAAAATTGTTACTAATTACACTGTATATAGTCTTCCCATATATTTTAAATTTTCTAAACAGTATTGAGACTTTCAATGTTTTACATTGATTTATTATATCTCCTCTATCCCTTACTCATATTTCAATAATTTATAATGACACTTTAAACTGACTATGTTCTCCTCTTTTTGATTGTGCCTGAAGATAGAGTATTGAAACTTGGGTTTCACCACTTTGAACCTATATACTACTGGATTGAATCTTATATAACTAGATATATGAACACCATAATATTAATCATAAACTGATAAACACTTATTTACATTTTACTCTATCCAAATAAACTTTACAAGTAAGGATAAAGTTCTTGATAGGTCTTTTATTCATTTTCTCTCCGTAACTCTACCTTCTCAAAGTGCTACTATTCTTTACACCTCCTACTCTTCCACTCACACTTCCTACATGTATTACAATTTTTATATTACCTCCAACATGTAAACTACTTGATATTATTGTCCATTACACATTTCATGGCAGTTTTACTTCCATGATTATTTGTTTACATTATTTTTTCATGATATGCAAGTTGAAATACATTGCCATATATATCTTGGTTTACATTACGAAAAATTTTCCATATACATCTTTGATAGTTTATAGAAAATTAAGAGAGAACTTGTTTACATGAATAGTTGATGGCTCAAATATACACTCCTCCATCACTGCGAGCTAAAACAAACATAGGCATTATTGCTGCAATATCATCTGTACAAGCACTAGCAGAGGTATATATTAACATGTAATTTTGAATTGTAAAAATAGACTTGTTTTAATAATTTTACTACATACTTGAGAAAAATATAAATCATGTGAATGTATTGTGTATGTAGGGTTGTCCTATGACATATGATAGTCCCATTCAGATGATTAGTATGGCAAATTCTCATATTTATCCTATATTTTAGACACTTATTCGAATAGTTGAGCCTGCCACTAACTTGTTTAAGCGTCAAAAATAGATTGAGCAGGACTGCGAGCTTGCAGTAAGTGCATGTTTAAATTATTTTTTAATGTAGTTTAAAATTAATTTCTTGAAAACTGGTTGAATGTATTTTATGTTAATTTTGTAATAATACTTGTATTTGGACAGGTTCAACTACAAGTGAGATATGAGCAAAGGACCCATAGTCATACCTTGGGTAAATCCAAGGCATTAGAGGGGTTTTAAATCCCAGTGAGAGTATTATTCAAGGAAAGCAAATATAGGGAGGCTATTTGATGAATAAGATGTCGTACATGAGATGTGCTTTTTTGTATGCCTATATGGCAATTTACGTATTTTTGGCATTGTATATGCATATATGGCATTCACCCAACATTAGATACTATGTTGGTAGATGTAATTTTTTGTATGCCTATCATGACAATATATGTATTATTGACATTGTACACATATGCTTATATTGTATGCCTATCATGGCAATCTATCTAATTTATATTCAGTTTTAATTTAAAATGTTATTGTATAGTGTTGTTTTGATCTTCCAAATTATTATCTATCAGATCTCGTATTTAATGTTGTACACAAATGAGGATTAAAGAATTGTTCTTTTCAATTCTATAAATCCCAAATCTCCCATATTTTTTTTATATTAAAGTTTTTATTTGATTGTGTAGTGGAAATGACTAATGACACTCTTATCTATTTTGCATTTGTCATCACCCATTTACAAATTTTCAATTGATCATTAACACAATTTGATTACACTTAATACCCATACCCAATCATGTTCAAACTTGTATAATGCAAAGACATAAAATCATTCATAAATCCCTACAAATTTCTCACTTGGATAACTATACATGTAAGTTAATTGATCTTTCACCTTCAATTGACTCTAATGCCTTTTTGACTAGATTTTCTTGAAACCAGGATACTACTTGTATGCCTTCTACAATTATTGTTCCTTTATATTTTTACTCACCTCTTGAGTAATCTCTGTCAATACCTCTTCTGCACTCAACTCCTTTTGGTGACCATGTACACAGTCTGCTTATTCATATTTGTAGCCTTATCTTTGATAAACTTGCAAGATGAACTTCTACCTAACCTTGAATATAATGTCTTTATTCTGATAAAAGGCAACCTTACTGATTTGAAACAAAATATTCACTCATGAGACAATGATCCATCTTTGGCCAAAACCCTTTATCATCCCCTAATACCACCTAATGTATAGTTTGCTCTTTTATGTTTAATAAGGCTATGCAAGTCATATTCATATGCTCTAATATCATGAAGAATTACAACCTCACTTATCCACTATTATTCTCAACTTGATTCAAAATCCACTTTCAAACAATCTTATTTTAAACTAGTCAATTACCCATTAGGTCTGCTCTTAACTTGTCACCAATCTCTCAAACTTACTCTCTCTTCAGTTTTGCTACTTTATATGGATTTGTAATTTTATTTTATTTCTTGGGAATCTTTTGGTTCTCCTACTTTTCACTTACACATGTTGTTATCTGTAGTCCTTTCGACCTACTTTTGTGGTTATTTGTTGGACAGTCATATATTTATCTTATCTTATCTCATCTCCTTCTTTTGAAAAATATTATTTAAGAAACTTTGGATAGGTCTTAGGAAAAATCAAGGATTTATGTATGTGTAAAAATTTACAATAAATCAACCAACTATAGGTCTCTAAGATATTGAGCTCTCATTCTTAAATTTTATCTTTTTAAGTTTCTAGGTCTCTAGACCTAGTTGTTTCTCCAATAGGTCAATTTATCAAAATAGAGTTTATAACTCTTAAAAACTATATTTATAGTATTATTTTAGAAATTTTAAAATGTCTTAGCCCTTACCCAAGTTTATAGAACTCAAAACAACCAAAAATTCATCTTACCTTATGCACAACTTTCTCAAAAATGGTTTTCTACAAGTGCACATAAAAACAGTCCTCTGTACCTGCAATTGAAAATATATTTTCAAACAAATGATACTTGGAATAAGTTATAATATCCACTACTTACAAATTTTTAGACCTTATTGTCTAATTGTTTGAGTTTTAGAGGTGTTTTACTCATGAAACCTTTACTTCAGATTTACTCAGACTTTCTACAAGCCAAGAGCTTAGTAGAACTGTTGTTTCGATGCTTCCTAAAAAAAATGACACTTTAAAAATGTTTTAGGGGGTGTATAATGTTTAATACTGGGTTATTGGCCTCCCATTAAGCCCGATCAACAAACCCACCACCCATTCCGGCCTCAAGAACGCCCTTCCTAATACAAGAAAAATATAAATTTTTAGCCTATGTTTAAACACATGTAAAATGAAACTTGTAATTCATTTTTGTTAACCATCAGATCCATAACCTACTTATTTAATCCTTATAATCTCACCCTAGATCACTTAGGTGGAACCTTTGAGAGAAATCTATTGGACAAGTTGTAATGATGGGTCTAAAAATGTAACTTTTTAGCATTGAACAAACAACTTATTAAGCTCAAAATGCCATTTCTACCTTTGAGAATTACACCTGAGACTAAATCAATTCAATCACATTAATATAGGAAAATTACATGTTATCACACTTCCAAAATTTTCAAATCCACCTGAAAATGCATTTTCACTACCGTTCCAGAGCACGAAAATACTAACAATAAATGTTGTCAAAGTTTAAGTTGTGATTGCAGAACTATGGTTTCAATGCTTCCTGGCTAAAAAATAAAACATGTTTAGGGGTGTATAATTTCTATGAATAGGTTTTTGGCTTTCCATCAGTCCTAATTGACAAACCTACCACCCATTCCGACCATAAGAAAAGCTCTTCCCAATACAAGAAAAATACAATTTTTAGCCTAAGTTTAAACAAACGTAAAATGAAACCTGTAAGTCATTTTAGTGAACCATTAGATCCCTTTCCTACCTATTTAAGCCCTATAATAAAAATTGAGTTAACTTAGGTGGAACATTAAAGATCAATCTATTGGACAAGTTGTGCAGTGAGGGGTCCAAAAATGTAACTTTTTGGCATTGAACAAGCAACATCTTGAGCTCTAACTACCATTTCTACCTTCGAGACCTCTACTTAAGAATATATCACTTAAATCATGTCCATATAGGTAAATTACATGTTATCACAGAACCATGATGTTCAAATCCACCTAAAAATATATTTTCACTACCATTCTGGAGTGCATAAACACTGACAATAAATGTTGTCAAAATTTAAGTTATGGTTGCAAAACTATGGTTTCAATGTTTTATGAATAAAAAATGACAGTACTAACATGTTTGGTGTGGATGATAACATCTAGGACTAGGTTATTGGCCTCCTATTAGACCTGATTGACAAACCCACCACTCATTTTGGCCTCAAGAACGCCCTTCCCAATACAAGAAAAATGCAAATTTTTAGCCTAAGTTTAAACACGTGTAAAAATAAACTTGTAAGTAATTTAAATGAATCATTAGATCCTTCCCATACATATTTAATCTATATAATATCACATCAAATCAATCAGGTGAAACCTTAGAGAACAACCCATTGGACAAGTTGCAGTGATAGGTCCAAAAATGCAACTTTTTGGCATTAAACAAGCAACTTCTTGAGCTCCAATTGCCATTTCTACCTTAGAGACCTCCACATAAGAATATACCACTTTGATCATGTCCATATAGGTAAATTACATGTTATCACACCACCATGATGTTAAAATCCACGTAGAAGTACATTTTCTCTACCATTTTAGAGCGCAAACACTGACAACAAATGTTGTCAAAGTTTAAGTCATTATTGTATAACTATTGTTCAGATGCTTCCTAACAAAAAAATGACACTTTCAACATGTCCCAAGGGGAATATAATGTCTAAAATTGGGTTTTAAGCCTCCCATCAAGCCTGATTGACAAACCCACCACCCATTCTGGCCTCAAGAATGCCCTTCCCAAAATAAGAAAAATCTAATTTTTTAGCCTAAGTTCAAACACACATAAAAAAAGCTTGTAAGTCATTTTAATAAACCATCAAATCCATCCCCTACCTATTTAATCCTTATAATCTCACCCCAAATCACTTAGGTGGAACCATAGAGAGCAATCCATTGTACAAGTTACAGTGACAGGTCCAAAAATGCAACTTTTTGGCATTGAACAAAATTTTTATTGAGCTTCAACTACCATTTCTTCCTCTGAGACATCTACCTAAGAACATATCACTTCAATCATGTATAGATAGGCAAATTACATGTTATTAGACTACCACAATGTTTAAATCCACTTGGAAGTGCATTTTCACTACTATTCTAGAGTGCGAAAACACTAACAACAAATGTTGTAAAAGTTTAAGTTGTAGTTGTAGAACTATTGTTTCGATGCTTCCTGACCAAAAATTGACACAACCAACATGTCTAGGGGGTGGCTAATGTCTAAAACTAGGTTTTTGGTCTCTTATCAAGCTCGATCAACAAACCCACCACCTAGTCTGGCCTCAAGAATGCCCTTTCCAATACAAGAAAAATGCATTTTTTTAGTCAAGTTTAAACACACATAAAATAAAACCTATAAATCATTTATGTGAGCCATCAAATCCCTAACTTAAATATTTAAGCCCTCTAATCACACCCAAAAACACTTAGATGGAACCTTCGAGAATAATCCTTTAGATAATATACAGTTAGGGGTCTAAAAATGTAACTTTTTGGCATTGAACAAAAAACTTCTTGAGCTCTAACTACCATTTCAACCTCTGAGACCTCCACCTATGAATTTATCACTTCGATCACATCCAACCTGAGCTTTTCTTGTTAGGTTGTGGAGCTAAAAGCTTGACTGATGCAAACAGGGGATGAGGTTGCTGAGTGGCAGAGCAATCGATGTCAGTCTGATCAACTGATGTCAGTCATATACAGTGTCAGAGCAATCGACCTCAGTCAAGAGTTGGCCGATGTCGGTCACCTCCAGGTAGACAGGGACCAACGTTGGTCGCCTGTGCGGTTTCGAAACTGTCGGTTGCACAAATAGTTTGTTAACAAATCGGTTGTTTGCATGTCAAAAGGCCAATTATAGTCTTGAGCTGCAGATCTAATTATTGTAATTAGATGTCTAATTATTGTTTGCATGGGATCTATTTAATAGACCCATGGGCTGTATTATAAAGCGTGTTAATTGAGTTGAGAAGGCTAGCTCCTTCTGTGTGTGAAGAGAGCAAGGGTAGCCCCTCTTAGTTTCACAACAGTGCCAAGTGTGGGTGCTAGTTTGGAGAATTAGAAGGGTTCTTTATGTATGTATGATCTCGGTCAGCAGGTGTGCAAGGCCAAGTTTGGAGATCTACATGGTAAGTAAGATCGTTGATTTGCAGATGTTTGTGTGTGTTTGATCTAGGTTTGCAGGTATTGCAAAACCAAGTTGATTTGTAGGTGGTATCAAGATCAGGGAGATCACAACACAACAGGTAGCAAGATCAGGAGGGATCTACTTGGAGTACGGTGTGTAATCGATTATGATGTATGTGGAGTACATGTGTAAGTAAGATCATTTGAGTTGCAGGTTGTTGCAAGTTCATGGGAGATCTAATTGAAGTACTTTGAGTAATTGTGGATTGGAAGTAAGCAATGACAATTTTTTCAGTTGTCACTTACTAGTGGTATTGGCAGTATTTATACTGACTGGTTGGAGGTGAACACCAACTCTATGTTTGAGTTGTGTGTTGGGACCGTCATTAAGAGAGATAACTCTTGAAGGTGAATTACTGTACACTTGGTGTGGGAAGCCTATAAGGTGTGGAAGAGTGTGGCGTCTCTTCATTTGTAATTCTTTTTTGGAAGAGTATTAATACAATTGGGTATTGTCTCTCATATTCTATGTTATTTCTAAATTTTAGTTACTTATGCATTCTAGTTAAATTCTATGTTTAGTTGCTCATACAAAGGTAATCAATTGTGCTTCCTAGATCTTGACAAGTTGTATCAGAGCCTGGTTGTAGGTTCAAGAAAGTGATACCACTGACAAGTGGTATCAGAGCTAAAGTTGTAGGGAGTAGGTTTGTGTTTGATTACATGACACTCTCAGGGGTTTCTGATTGAGTGGGAGTATAGCAATGGCAGAAGAAAGTAAGCTAAGAATGGAGGAATTGAAACACACAAATGGTCAATTATGGTGTTATGGAAAGAAAGAGCAGGTAAAGAAAGATTGCTGGTTGGTAGGAGATCAACATGAAGGAACTGTAGAAGCAGATGTTGCAGGTGTTGTTGCATAGGATGTTCTGCTATGTTCCTTGGATAAAGTAGAATCTTATTTTATAGATTCTGTTGCCTCTTTCCATGCAGCCCGAAATAGAGTATTTTTCCATGTTAAGGTCTTTGGAGACTTTGGAAAGATTTATTTAGGGGCTGGTGTGCCTTGTCAAAGTTTTGGCAAAGGGGAAGTGCAACTGAAATTGCAAGCAGCCAACACATGGGTGTTAAAGGATGTCATGCAGGTCCCAATTCTGAAGATAAGGCTAATTGCTTCAGAAAAGTTGGGTGATGAGAGATGCACAGAAACTCTCATAGCGGATGCACTTAAATTAGCAGGTGGTAAGAAAGTAGGTATCCTTTATCTATCTACTTTTATTACTGATTCTTCTTCTGTTGTGAAGACGTGGCTTTGTAGGCTTGGTCACAAGAGCAAGAAGGAGATGCATGTTCTTAAGCGTAAGACAGATGTCTTTGACAAACTTAAGAATTGGAAAGCCTTGGTGTTTATGGAGGAGATGATGGACAGAGATCAGTGGAGAAGGCTGAGTAACTCTGAGCAGAGCAATTTAGATAGGGTTTTGATCCAAAGAGAGCTTGCAGGTAAAAATTCATCACTCACAGGAGAACACAGGTACTGGCGTCAGTCAGGAGGAATCGACGTCGAATAGACAGGTGCCAATGTCGGTCATGTGCAAACCAAAGTTGGTGGTGTTGGGCAGGGTAAGACTGACGTCAATCAGGAGGACTAACATCAACGATAGGGTAAGATTGACATCGGTCAGGAGGACCAACATTGGTGATAGGTAGACACTGATGTCGATCAAGAAAACCAGCATCAATAGTCAGGACAGTCGCATGGAATTGACGTCGATCGGATGTATACTGTGTGGTGATCGAGGTCGATCACTGGAACGGATTTTGGGTAGACAACAAGCTGTCAAGGAGTCTCAAATGCCCATGTGGAGGACTGAAAGGGTAAGTAAGCCTCAAATTCATTGTTCCTCTTCTTTATACTCATTATTCACTGTAGAGCAAGAAGGATCCAAGAAACAGTGGGAGCATGGCATGAATGATGATGCAGAACCAAATGGGAGATTTGGTAGGGTTTCCAGCCGGTATGAAAGCACTGAAAGACGAATGGATTCCTTAGTTAAAGAATAGAGAGAATGGATACGTGAGACGGAAGACCAGGTCATATGGTCTTGAGGTAGCTGCAGGACAATGGAGGTTTGACAGGTGGATGACAAAGCATGGCTTTAGTCAATGTCATTGTAACCATTGTGTTTCTTTACCAGGTTAGGTGATGATTGCAACATCATCCTGTTATTGTATGTTATGTGTTTACTTGTTGCAGGGTCACACATGCAGGGTTGCTGAGCTAAAGGTAAAGTTAGTTCAGTGGTATGTCATGAAAAATTTAGAACAACAAAATTCTTTGGCATGAGTGTGTTCTAGAGACATGGAAGATCACAGGTTGATTTTGTCTCCAGATGATTGTGTGAAACCGATTAGCATGCTGATGGTTAGACAGTTCTATGAACAGTGTCTTGATTCACATGATGAGGTTAAGTACATGCGTACTGGACCTGAGGTTGCCCATGCAGTGGGAGCTGTCAGCAAGTTTGGAGCCAATCTGGGAAAGAAGCACTAGAGGGCAGTTCAGTGGATTCTCAGGTGTCTGAGAGGGACCAGTAGCAGGTTAACATGCGATGCAGGGTTAAGTTATTTTCTACATGTGTTTGTAGATGCAGATGCGACAGGTTACTTGGATGACAGGAGTTGGACCACAAGTTTTGTGGTGGTTGGTCTTCAAAGCTGAGCTTGAAGAGGGATACAAGCTAGGAAATAGATTAGATGATGTACAAGTACAGGTATAAGTGTAACTATTTATCTCTAAGTGGGATATTGTTAGGTTGTAGAGCTAAAAGATTCACTGATGCAAATAGGGGAGGAGGTTGCTGAGTGGTAGAGCAACCGATGTTAGTCTGATCAACCGACATCGGTCATATATAGTGTAAGAGAAACTGACATCGGTTAGGAGTCGACTGACGTCAGTCACCTCCAGGCAGACGGGGACCGATGTCAGTCACCTGTGCAGTTTTGAAACTGTCAGTTACACAAATAGTTTGTTAACAAATTGGTTGTTTGCATGTCAAAAGGTCAATTATAGTCTTGAGCCATAGATCTAATTATTGTAATTAGATGTCTAATTATTGTTTGCATGGGATCTATATAATAGACCCATGGGCTATATTGTAAAGCGTGCTAGTTGAGTTAAACAGGGTAGCTCCTTCTGTGTGTGAAGAGAGCAAGGGTAGCTCCTCCTAGTTCCACAATAGTGCCAAGTGTGGGTGCTGGTTTGGAGAATCAGAAGGGTTCTTCATGTATGTATGATCTCGGTCAGCAGGTGTGCAAGGCCAAGTTTGGAGATCTACATGGTAAGTAAGATCATTGATTTGCAGATGTTTGTGTGTGTTTGATCTAGGTTTGCAGGTATTGCAAAACGAAGTTGATTTTTAGGTGGAAGCAAGATCAGGGAGATCACAACACAACAGGTAGCAAGATCAGGAGGGATCTACTTGGAGTATAGTGTGTACTCGGTCGTGATGTACATGGAGTACATGTGTAAGTAAGATCATTTGAGTTGTAGGTTGTTGCAAGTTCATGGGAGATCTACTTAAAGTACTTTGAGTACTTATGGACTGGAAGTAGGCAATGATGGTTTTTTCGGTTGTCACTTACTAGTGGTACTGGAAGTATTTATACTGACTGGATGGAGGTGAACACCAACTCTATGTTTGAGTTGTGTGTTGGGACTGTAATTGAGAGAGATAACTCTTGAAGGTGAATTACTGTACACTTGGTGTGGGAAGCCTGTAAGGTGTGGAAGAGTGTGGCGTCTCTTCATTTGTAATTCTTTTCTGGAAGAGTATTAATACAATTGGGTATTGTCTCTCATAGTCTGTGTTATTTATGAATTCTAGTTACTTGTGCATTCTGATTAAATTTCGTGTTTAGTTGCTCATACAAAAGTAATCAATTATGCTTCTTAGATCCTGACAAGTGGTATCAGAGCCTGGTTGTAGGTTCAAGAAAGTGATACCACTGACATTTCTTAGCTTCAATAATATATAATTCTCTACTGACAATGGCAACCATGTGAAGGTAGAAGCTTATTTGGTACCACTAACCTACAAAAAATTATTAGTAAGTAATTAAAAATGAAATTCATATATACTACCTATTAAATAAAAAACATTTGGTAAAATTGCTTACATATATATTTTAAAAGTCAAAATACCTACTTATTTCAATCGAACAAACCACTAGGATCTGCTCTAACCTCGATAGTATCAATGGTGCAGGGTTACTCCACCCAACAATCACACACAACACAACCACAAAGAAAGAGTCTTATATAAATTTGTGAATAATGAAATCAAACATGTTTTATTATCAAAATAAATTACATTTCTCTATCCACATGGGATATCTCATTACAAATAAACTTAACCTGTATACTGGAGCCAATCTGTACTGCCAGGTCTCAGAAATCTATCTCAAAAATCTCCTAAAAGATTCTCCTCAAGTTTCCCAATCTCTCTCCTTGAAAATCCTGTCCATCCCCTCAAGGCATAGTAATTTATAGAATATATCTAATTTTGGCACCAAAAATTAAGATTCCCCCATTTTGGAAAGGTCACATGAGTGGAGAAGGCAACTTATCATATTTATCCAGCTACTATATATTTTTTCTTTAGATCATACTTTTTCCTTCTATAGTTGATTTTTCAAAATTAAAGGATAAGATTTAAACTAAACTTAGTAAGTTTGCTTGAAAACTCATCCTCATCTCATATTAGATAACCATGCCCTACTTTGGAAACTTTCCTTCACATAAAATCTACGCCACCTTGACTACTTTCTAATTTTGAATTAGCAACTTTCCTTAGAGTTCACAACTTCTGAGAGGCATATATTTTGAATTGCACATCAGATTGATGAACCATTTGTTGTGTCAAAAATATTTGGAGGTGCTGTATGACATAAGATGTAGAAATTTACATGCCCATATATACATAAATACCAAATTACTAAAAATAGTAGGTTACTATTTTTAGCCTTTAAAAGATTTTGAATGTTATAAAACATTGAAAGCTTGACATGTGCTCTAACTGACTAAGAACCTACAAAACAAAATTAAAATATATAAATTATTATCTATGGTGATGCAAGATTGCCTTTATACCCTAGATGCTCCTACATCAATAAAAAAATAGCTTCATGGTTTGACTTCTAAACTTTCCATAGTTTTTATTTAATGGTCTCCCATGATAATTTTGTAATTGAATATTTGTTGCAAGAATCAAATTTGAATAATTCAGTATCTTCATGTGCATTTCAAACTCTTCAAATGACCATTGATCTAAATATTTTACAAGATATCATCGAAACCAAGTTCTAGTGACTACCACTTATCCAGTGGGATAGTCAATGTTTTCTCCATCTATAACTGGGGAAGTCAATTTTTTATTTCTCTCTACACACTGAAATAAGTAGTAATCAGTGCCCTGTTCATCCTCATATGCAATAACTACAAAAACATGCCCTATATAAAAGAAAAACCATTTTTATCAACAATATGAAGATATATAATGAGAATAAATTATACATAATGAAAAATATTCTACCTAGCTATACTAGATCAGATATGTGGTCAAATCATTTGATGATGTCATATTTGTAAGTTACAATATTGTTGGAACATGATATACGTTAATTGAAATTAGAGGTTTGGAACTCCAATCATCCACCCACTCTTATGACTGACACTCATTCCAAATAAAGTCCATGCATGCAGAATAGAAACATGTCAAGTGTCTCGTATGAACAATCCAAGAACTTGCATTTGAGCTATGAAATGAGTGGAGGTCACTTGAACCTATTAGAGTCATACAATCCTCATACTTTGACAAGTGTTCTTCCTTAATTAACCAAAAATGTTTATGAATAATATAATTGGGTTGAGCACCATGACACATGTTCTCATTACACCATTCAACCATAGTTTTTACATTTGTAAAATGAACATCCTCTTTAAATTTTAACTCCTCCCTTGAAATAGCTCTATTTACACATGCTCTAGCATCGTCATGTTACCCTTTTCCATGGCCAGCCTCAGTGAAACTCCAAATATGTTCTAAACCATTGGTAATGTGCATCCTACTCAACGAATAAAATATCTGTGCATTTCTGAATTGTGATGTGTAATTGTCTAACCAAATGTAATGTTGATTGAAAGTAATGTTCCTCTAACTCAACTGTTCATAGAAATTCTAAAACAACTTTACACATACTTTGAATAATGTCATTGGTCGTCATTGATATATAAATGGTAATCCCTTAATATTTTTTGTTGTTACTCTCTACTATCAAGTGCATGCATGAATGCTATATGCATGAATATGATAACTTATGATGAGTTGTAATACCATGATTGCACGTTCATTTGGGGTTTGAATGTGTAATTTTTAACAAAGTCAACTACTGAAACAATCAAACTAAGTGTGAATGTATAATTTTTAATCTTAAATTTTTTATCCAACTATCTAGCCCTATGTGTGTGCCTTGCATACTCATAAATAATTTTCACCCTAAATTTGACCAAAAATTTAGAAACAGGTATCTTTTTTTGTAACAAGCTCACACCTTTTAAATTTTTTGCTATCTTTTACTTGATAAGTCACTAATTTATATTTACTTATACCAACTAATTCCTATCCAATTGCACTTACAATCTCCTCATGAATACATTTTTTTAATTTTGGTAATCCACCACAAATGCTACAATTTTCATTTAAACATGATTTTTTATAAAATAATTCTCCATCCAGTCTTTTGCAAAAGATAGTTGGAATAAATTTCCTAGTTGATTTTGGTGGAAATTCAATGCCACACTCCTACAAAATGTTAGTAGTATGTGAAGTACAATGAATATGAAAAAAAATATCATAGTGCATTGAAAATTCAACATGTTGCCTACAACAAGTGGTGCATGTATGATTTATTTTTACATAAAAAAATTTGGCCATCTCAAAATATCTTTGAAAAATAGAAATTTGTGGATATTTTTTCAAAAATTTAGAATACAATTATGTTTGAATCATATTCAATAAATATTTCAGATGCAGTTCATGATCATGATAACCAACTCTTCTTTTCACTACATCTCTTGCCTTGGGTGAAACTCTTGTATTGCCTTTCCAAAATTGAGCAGGTAACTCTTTGAGAGTATCGGCTATATCCTTGTCTTTTCATGAAAATCTAACAAAGAATGCCCAGAGCTCATTGGTATTAGGTTCATTAAGTATTTCAATTACTTTCATTAATATTTTTATATTTATATTAAGTGTTTGACTTGTTTTTGAAACCATTCATTTTTTCTCTATTTGGTCATTTATGACACAAGTTGTAAGTATACATCAGACAACATTACAATCTTAGATGCATGATTTTGGGCCTTTAGTATGATATACATCATGTAAATTTTCAACAATTTCATTCTTTTCATCATCCATTTTAGATGTTTTTAGTCCTAATGTGTACATTATAGGTCTCATCTTAATCAATTTTATTAATGAAACAAATAATTGACATCTTTGACTATCATAATCCAAATTATGAAAGAAAATATCTCAAATTTGTTGAGCTAGTCTTCTTGAATGGCGATCAGACATTTTGTGATGCATTGGTTCTAAATTTTTTTCATCAAATTCAATTAAGTACTTGTCTTTTCTATGCATAATTAGTGGAGGTGTTATTAATGGTGGAATTTATTGAGATGGTATTTCAAAATCATTATTACTTTCATTGTTTAGAGGTGGGATGACATTTTATTCATTGTTTATATCTTCATTATATATTTCCATGAAATTTTATTGATGGTTAATTTCATCGTTATTTGTTTCCATCAAAAATTTCTTCATCCATGGGGGTGAAGCATCGTACATAGATTCATCATAAATAAAATAAAAAACTTGAAACTTTGATTATAAACTTCCAAAAATATCATTCATTATTATTCATTTAATTATGGTCAATTTCATCATTATTCAATTCATTATGGTCAATTTCATCATTGTTTAATTCATTATTGTCAATTATCTCATTATCTATGGCATTTGGTTCATCAAGATTAGGGTTTGTACCTTATCTACCATGAAGTTTTTGCATTTGAATATTATTTTTATCTCTCAAATCTTCTAATTCCTCTGGTGTTTTTTTCTTCAATATCTTCCTCTTCCTTGAACATGATCCATCACCCATCAAGGACAATTGACAATTTTTCAATGGTGGGGTCAAAAGTACATAGGTATCACAGGTCCAGTAGAAGTACGTAGAGAATGTTTGTGGGGTAAAATTATAGATATGGGTTAAAAATAGAAATTGAAAAGTGAGCTTAGTCTATAATAATAATGCAATCATGTTATATAACACAATCATGTTATATAATGTGATCACGTTATTTAACAACATGATCACATTATTCAATAATTCAATCATGTTATTCTTGATACTAGGTCTTGCTTCAACATACATATTGAGAAGTGAGTTTTGTGTATATTAAGAATAATGTGATCATGTTATGTAATAACATGATTGCATTATTCTTAATACTCGGTTGGGTTTAAACATAGACATTGATAAATGAGTTTTGTCTATATTAAGAATAATGTGATCACCTTATTAAATAACGTGATCGCATTATAATTAATATAGATTAGGGACAATGGGTTAGGGATTAAGGCATTAATGCATAGAGTTTAGGGATTAGGGATTACAATTTATGTTTTACGGTTTAGGGATTAAGGATTAGGGCATGTAAGGTTTAGGTTTAAGGGTGTATATAAGGTCTAATCGCTCTATGCCATGTGTGAACCTAATTTTTACTACAAAGGATGTTAATTGGGACTAAATCAATTGGTAAATATGGAAAGTTTATGGTTTACATTTTAGGATATAGTGTTTAGGGTTTATGGTTTAGGTCTTAGATTTAAGGTACACATGGTCAATCACAAAGGTAATCATTAGTCTAAATGATGTTAATTTGGGCTAAAATGATTGGTTTAGGGTTTAAATAGTTTATATTTATGGTTTAGAGTTAGGTATTAGGATCTTTAAGGATTAGGGCTTGGGGTATAGGTTTTAGGGTATATAAGGTACAATCATGAAGGTGATTAGGGCAAATTGGAGCTAATCAACCCCAAAATCACATTTTATAGTTATGTAATTAGGTTTAAGTGGCTCAAAATAACCCCAATTTACTTTAGATACACATTTAGATTCGTACTCCATATGCTAAGTTTTGGCCATAGGTTTAAAAAATGCATTTTATGACATTTCAGGATAAAATCAGTTATATCATAAGGTGTGTATGTTTGTGGCATGTAGTGGGCATTAGGGCATAGGGATTATAATTTATGTTTTAAGGATTATAGATTAGAGCATAAGGTTTAGGTTTAAGGACCTGTATATAATTTCTAATCGCTCTATGCCATGTGAACCTAATTATTACTATAAAGAATGTTAATTAGGACTAAATCGATTAGTAAATAGGGAAAGTTCATGGTTTAAAATTTAGGGTATAGTATTTAGGGTTTATGGTTTAGGGCTTAGATTTAAATGTTTATATGGTTTAGGGTATATAGGGCCAATCACAAAGATAATTGAGGATAATTTGAATCACTTGGACCCATTTATGAATATATAATGTGTTTTTGGGTTGTAATTATACCCCATGTCATTGTGTAGATTGAGTGAATTAGTCAAATGGGCCAATAAGTCATGTGACTTAGGCCAAAATGAGCCCTATGAACTTAATTCTTAGTCTAAATGATGTTAATTTGGGCTAAAATGATTGGTTCAAGGTTTAAAGAGTTTATATTTATGGTTTAAAGTTTAGGGATTAGGAACTTTAAGGATTAGGGCTTAGCATATAAGTTTTAAGGTATATAAGGTATAATCATGATGATGATTGGGGCAAATTTGAGTTTCTTGAACCTATATCTATGAGTAAATAATGTGATTTTGAGCTCAATTAGCTCCACATCATCATAAATTGAGCCAATTAAGTCAATTATGGTTTAATGAGTGATGCAATTTTCACAAAGTTCATCCCTGTGAACCTAATTCTTACTATATATAAAGGATGTTAATTGGGGTTTAATTTATTGGTTTAATGTTAGGGTCTACAATTTAAAGGGTTTGGGGTTTAGGGCTTATGGCTTAGGGTTTAAGGTAAAAGGTACAGGTTTTAGGGTTAAAGTTAAATGGTACAGGGTTTAGGGTTTAAGATATTAAATATAAGGTCCAATAACTAAGCTAATTGAAGAAAATTTGAGTTGTTTGTTCACCTATTTATGAAAATTACCTTCATGTTTGCATTTTTGATAAAAGTAGGGCCATTACATGTTGTATACATGTTATACAATCTATTGAGCCATAAATTTGGTTTACAGGTTCAGTTTTGCCCAAATCACACCCCCAATTACATAACTTGACTAATTGGATCAATTCATGATAGAATAAAACTTTTAATTTTACCCCAAATCATATCTTGCTCTTGAAGGGGTTCAAATTGGCCTCAAATGCCTCCTTGATTAAATGAATAAACTCTTTGGTTAATTATATATGACATGACATTAGGGTCAATTTCAATCCAAATCACATCATATATAATGTAAAATAGGTTCATGTGGCTCATTTTGATCCTTATTACCTTCATAATTTAAATAATTGACATTTGCATTCATTAGCTAATGACTTCAAGTTTATTAAGCTCAAAACCACATTCTATACATGTCAAACTTGCTTATAAGTAAATAATGTTTTTTTACTTCAATTGAGATAATGAAATTGGAGTTGATCAACCCCCAAATCACATTTTATATTCATGAAATTAGGTTGAAGGGGATCTAAATAGCCCTAATTTACTTTAGATGCACAACTAGATTGGTACTCCAAAGGCTAAGTTTTGGCCTTAGGTTTAAAAAATGCATTTTATGAGATCTCATGATAAAATTAGTTATATCGTAACGCATGTATATTTTTGGCATGTAGTGGGCATTAGGTCATAGGGATTAAAATTTATTTTTTATGGATTAGGGATTATAATATAGGGTTTATGTTTAAGGACTTGTATATAATGTCTAATCGCTCTATGACATGTGAACCTAATTCTTATTAAAAAGGATGTTAATTGTGACTAAATCAATTGGTAAAAAGGGAAAGTTTATGGTTTACAATTTAGGGTATAGTGTTTAGGGTTTATTGTTTAGGGCTTATGTTTTAATGTATATATAGTTTAGGGTACATAGGGTCAATCACAAAGATAATTAAGGATAATTTGAATCACTTGGACCCATTTGTGACTATAGAATGTGTTTTTGGGTTGTTATTATACCCCATGCCATCATGCAGATTAAGTGAATTAGTCAAATGGGGTAATCAGTCATGTGATTTAGGCCAAATTGAGCCCTATGAACTTAATTCTTAGTCTAAATGATATTAATTTAGGCTAAAATGATTGGTTCAAGGTTTAAAGAGTTCATATTTATGGTTTAGAGTTTAGGGATTAGGAACTTTAAGGATTAGGGTTTAGGGTATAGGTTTTAGGGTATATAAGGTACAATAATGATG
The DNA here is from genome assembly GCA_037957365.1 of Torreya grandis. Classification (NCBI taxonomy): domain Eukaryota; kingdom Viridiplantae; phylum Streptophyta; class Pinopsida; order Cupressales; family Taxaceae; genus Torreya; species Torreya grandis. The sequence continues at coordinate 3,396,323 of JARHVA010001338.1, forward strand.
GTGATTAGAGAAAATTTGAGCTCTTTGAACCTAGATATGTGAGTAAAAAATGTGATTTTGGGTTTAATTAGCCCCAACATCATCACAAATTGAGCCAATTAAGTCAATTGTGGTAATGAGTGATGCGATTTTGACCAAGTTCATCCCTGTGAACCTAATTCAACTATATATAAAAGATGTTAATTGGGGTTAAATTTATTGGTTTAGGGTCTACAATTTAAAGGTTTTGGGGTTTAGGGCTTATGGCTTAGGGTATAAGGTAAATGGTACAAGGTTTAGGGTTTAAGTCAAATGCCTCCTAGATTAAATGAATCAAATCTTTGGTTAATTATATATGACATGACATTAGGGTTAATTTCACTCCAAATCACATTGAATATATAATTTAAAATACGTTCACATGGCTCATTTTGACCCTAATTACCTCCATAATTGACCTAATCGATATTTGCATTCATTAACTGATGACTTCAAGTTTATTGAGCTCAAAATGACATTCTATACATGTAGAACTTGCATATAAATAAATTATGTTTCTTTTATTCAATTGAGCTAATGAAATTGGAGTTGATCAACCCCAAAATCAAATTTTATATTCATGCAATTACGTTGAAGGGGATCAAAATAGCCTTAATTTACTTTAGATGCACAACTAGATTGGTACTCCAAAGGCTAAGTTTTGGCCATAGGTTTAAAAAATGCATTTTATGACATCTCGTGATAAAATAAGTTATATCAAAAAATGTATAATGAGTTAGACCTTAAAACCAAGTAATTATAAGTGGTCAAGTCAACATATTAAAATGCCTATAAATTTTTAAAAGTCTAATATGATAGCACAACACCTTAATTCACTATCCAAGGTTAGGGACCTTTCCCATACCACATGAAATAACACCACTATTAGGGAACTCAAAAACATATAAGGTCATATATAAAATTTGAGTAAAGAGCAAATTCGAGTTTTTGGGTGTTATGAATATATAACATGATCACGTTATTAACACGATCATGTTATTAAGTAATGCAATCACATTATTAATGTAGTTAATATCATGATCATGTTATTAACGCTATCATACTATTTGAATTTTAATTCAAATATCATGCCTTTTGGCTCGATAATGGCTTGGATTCCTAAGCCTAAGGCTAAGACTTGTCAATCTACAATTGAGTCTAAGAGTTATGATAAAAACCAATAAAATTCAACTTTGATCATCAAATACACTATGAATTTCAATGTAAAAATTCAAAAACTTAATACCATCGCAACAAGGACACTCTCCTCTTTCCAAAAATAGAATTTTTATAATTTTTGGACTAATTTAAAGTTTCAAACTATGTTGATTTTTAACTATACCTTTTTTAGGCCACTGCATGCCGCAAATATACATGCCTATACATGTTCATGTAATTTATCTTTCATTGATCCAATTGAAAAACTAGTTATATGGTCACAAATTAGGCCTAATTCTACACACATTCAAAAAAAATTGATTTCATTTTTTTTTGAGGTAGTTAGGCGCGTCACACAGACAACTATCTATTTTTTTAATCAGTTTTTAGATTTTATAATACAAAAAGTATTCATTAAAAAAATATAGGTCACAAACCAGAAGATTTTATCTAAATTTTTGCCAAAGAGTTTTAAAGAATATTAAATGCTATTAAAAAAAGGTGCACCACACGACGGTTTATCTACTTTGTTTTCTTAAAGAAAATAGGAGTTTATCTTCAAATTTTAGATGATTGACCTAGTTATATGTAACCATTTTTATCAAAAATTAGTGTTTAAAAAGCTAAATTCAAAATGCTACATTTCATGTTCTTACACCATATTCAAATTTAGAGTGTAGATATCTCAAATTAGCTAGAAAAGTTTAGATTTCTAAAATTTCAAGAAAATCATGTCCATGGGTAGGCCACTTTTTTTTCCCCAACTTTGTGCACTTACCCAGATGTGACATGGATTAGCACATGAGAAGTTGAAAAATAAGGAATATCATTAGCAAAGCTATTATAATGTGCATGAGTAGGAGCTCATGTTTATTTTTTTATATAGGGTGTATGATACAAGTGCATCTGAGTTCATTTGTAATCCTACATCAACCAAAAACACTTAGTATAACACTTAATAAAAAAGTAATAACTTTGTAGTTTTATATAATCCCTAATCTATATGCAAGTATATTTGTGTTGTTTTATGACACCTTTACATGCTCGTAAATACTTTGTGATGTGTGCACAACCTTTATTTGTGCACATTTGTTCTTTGTTATTTTGTGCAGCCTTTGTACACACATATGTTTGTATTTTTTCATGCACATGTGTTATCAGGCATAGGGTACAAGCAAGTTTTTAATGACTTGCAAAAATTTGCATAAGCATGTTTTTTAGGTCTTTATTTAGCTTAGCACTAGTTTAAAATTAAATTCTTACGAGTTATAGTATATAACCTTGCAATGTCTTGTGCAAGATGTTGGTGCACAATAGTATAAATATGACAATCACCATGCAAGGAGTATTTTGTGCATCCTTTGGTTGCAAAGTGTTTTGAATTAGATGTATGAGGTTGAGACTTACATGAAACTTGTCCTATGTACATATGATATTGTGGTGTGTAATGGGTAAAGAGTCATTGTAGTTAAACATTTTCATTTAATTCCTTGGATTGTGGGAGGTTGTTATGGATTCATCTAATGTCACTTTGTGATATTACTTGTTGTGATTCCTTATGCTTTGATATGTTAAGGTCCTTTGGAATTGTAACAAACATTTAATGTTTGTGGAGTATGGTGATATGTTACATATATTTAATGATGAAAATGCATTATTAAGAATTATTTTAAGTGGGTGGGTCTTGTGCCTAAATAAACTTGTCCCTACACTTGAACTTGCTAGTCAACGAGTTTAAGGATAGAGATCATAGTGAGTATTATAAAATGAATCTATACTTTTAAAGAATGTGAGTTATCAAACAGAGATTTGAGGATATGATATTGCAAACCCATCACAATTTAGATTGTGTAGTGTTGTGTTAATATTGTCATGTGTGTGCAAGTTGTATTTCTATCCATTTAAATCTAATAAGATAGATGTGTTATTTCTTTTGCATTTTTTATTGCATTCTAAAATTTCATTGTATAATTTTGAAGGCTACGTGGTAGAAGGTATCTCTTCATTGAGATCCCTAATTGTGAATGCATCAACAAATTTTATGGTCGGGGCCTTGACAATGAAAAAATGTGTTGGCCATGTTTATATAAGCGACATTTTGCATGAAATGCTTAGTCCCCACTTAAATATTGAGATTTTTTTTTTCTGCGAGTTCAACCTCAACACATTCATTTTTTTGGTTTAGCCAAGCAAAACCGTTCCATCTCATGACATATCTGATGCCTAATGGGTTGAACTACTTGGTATATAAAGGCCGATACAACCTAGGCAACACAAATTAAATGGGAAATTTCAGCAAGCCCTGATCGGTGGCTTTAAAATCTAAAGTACAATGTGATAAAATCGTTAAATTGTTATGCATGAACCAACAACTAGACTTGGTCAATAAAACTTGTACATGCAAAGGTAGTTTGGAGGAGAATATAAAAACCCTTTGGTCAGATTATGAATCCCTTCCAACTTAATCTCAATTAACTTTCAATAGTGTTTAAACTAAGTTTGAAGAGTATTATTGTGGAGAATATGACTAGCATAATATGCAAAAAATTTATAAAATTCATACTAATATAAAACATATTCAACATCATAAATTAAAAGCACATCTACAATTTAAAAGAAATTAACAGTCTCATTATATCGTCGTAAATTTTTGATACATATTTTTAAAATTGTTTTAATATCATGCTCCCCATCAATTACAATAATAATTAATTTAAATAACCTAACCCCACTCAAAAACAAAGTTAATATCAAACTTAATATGGAAAACGCATAAAATATCATGTGAAAACAATATAACAAAGTAGGTTTGAAATCACATGGAAATATAAAACAATATAACAAAGTAGGTTTGAAAACACATGGAAATATAAAACAATATAACAAAGTAGGTTTGAAAACACATGGTAATTTAAAACAAACATACAAAATCTTAACAAAGTGAAAGCTTCTTTAGTAATCTGAAACGTTTTTATCGCTATGAATGTCATTATGTACAATGTCGATGAATTGTTTATATTATGCCCCCCAAAACGAAAATTATAAAAAAAGAAAAAAGAAAAAACACATGCAATAAACGCCACTTTTATTATACTTTAATCTTCAAATCGTTTCCCATTAAAAAAAACCAGGAAAAAAAACAAACAAAAACACATGCAATAAACGCCACTTTTATTATATTTTAATCTACAAATCGTTTCGCATTGAGTGTCTCGAAGAACGTCATTGAAAGTGATGAAATTAATACATTAAATTTTCTTTTACCGGAAGTAACCTTTAATTGGTGCATCTCATAAAAGTAATTGGAAGTGATAGAAATAATTTTTTATTTTCATTGAATTATCTTGACTATCATAATTATGAAGCTCTTAAAAAGTAAAATAAAAATTGTTTTAAATGAAAAATATTTTTTTTAAAAAAAAATTGTAATTTAATTGGTTAAAATAATAGTTGTTTATATTCATTTATTAAGGTATAATTTTTTTTAGATATTTGATATGAAAAATGAAGTGGTTAAGATCAAGATCGTGTTTTGGATGATTTTGATGGTATGAATATTCATTCATGACTACTTAACCAAAGGAACTCACTGATTTGATTTAAATGTATACTTAATATTGTAAATCCATTATATATTCATTTCTAAAATATAAATATAAATGCCGATAATCTATGTAACTCAATGATATATAATGTTAGACTTTAGTTTATCGGGCTATCTACTTGGTTATGCTTACCAAACATACAAGAAGAAATATAAGAGGGAGTGGGGGTGAGGACAAGGCAAGGGTTCAAGTTAAGGGACACGGAGTTCAAAGTCAACCTCATTAAATTTAATGAATTTTGTCATATTTATTTGGTATGTAATTTGTCATCAAATATTAAATGTTATATTTATTATAATATTTAATTTTTAATAATAGAATATTTAATATTTTAAATTTGATGAGAAATTACATACCAAATAAATATGCGACAATTATAAATTAAGAAGTATGTGCAATGTAAGAATGGGATGATTGACTAGAAACTGAGAGATTATATGTTATATTTTTTGTGATTCTATACTCTAAGAGTTTTCTCAATGTTATTTGGGATATATACAGCATACCTAAAGAAGTAAGAGGTTTTGGCTCTTTAATGTCATATTCCAAAGCAATGAAGAGGTAAGAGGTTTTGGCTCTTTAATGTCATATTCTAAAGCATTGTGTCAAATGGATTATTTGTTGCCTTGAAGGAAATGAGCCTTGAAAGTTATTTCTTCACCATTGCATTTCTCTCATCATTGGATTTATCAAGGCAGTGCTTAAAATAGGAAGACTTGGAAAATTCTTGCTTTCAGTGTATTTTTATTACTTAGGTCGTGCTCAGGGCCCTCTCAAAATTGTGGGTTCCTTTGTGGCTCTGAGTATATGAAAAGCATGGGGGATTCTTAAGCCTCATTTAATTTGGGATGAAAATGGTTTTAAATCTGATCACTCTCATTGAATTTTCAATCCCTTTGGTGTCTCCAATTCTCTTGTACCATGGTTTCATATTTGTCATGGTCCTCTGGGTCAAAAGTCTCATATTCTTTAACAAAGGGATAAAAGTTATTTGAGAACTGTTTTGTAAACAATGTTGTGATTGGCTCCCATGGGTTGTTCGCTTTGATAAATTCCAACTTAATCACAATGATCTTTCCTCAATTATTGAGATTCAAATATTTGTCTAAGAAAACCTCGAAAAGATTAGAGTTCAATTACTTGCTAGGTGGTGGATTAACTAAAAGTGACATGTTGAGACCCCTTTTCACCAATATAAACCTTGTCTTGGTTATTATTTTCTCTTTCTGCAGCACATTTCATTTTCACATCTCCTTTTAAGTGTATCAAAAAGGTTGTAGTTTAACTGGGAAGGATGATGGTTGCTTATATCTATTCACCAAGATACAAATCTTTCTAGATACTTGAAACGATTAAGGTCAAGATTATGTCCTGGGTGATTTTCACGATGTGGATACCCCTTACTCGTGGCTACTTAGTCAAATGAGCTCACTGATTTAAATATATGCTTACTCAACATTGTCAATCTACTATATATTTATTTCTGGAATATAGATAGAGACACAGACATTCTATGTAATTCAGTGATTCCATTTAATACTTTCAGATATACAATCAAAATAAAATTAAATATATCTTTCAAATTTATTCACTAAACTTTAGTTTATCTAACTATCTATTTGGTCATGCTTATCAAACATGCAAGAAGAAACATAAGAAAAGAGGGCGGCTAGAAAAGTTCAAAATCAACATCATTAAATTTAATAGATTATTTCAAATATTAGATGATATATATAGAGTAGGATGATTGACTAGAAACCGAGAGGTTATGTTATAATGGAAAAAGTATAATATTTTTATGATGGAAAAAGTATTTGATTAACTTTTTTTTTAAATGTTATTTTAAATTAAATCAATTACTTTATCTGAATCTATAATAGATATTTATCTGAATCTATAATAGATATAATATTTTAGAACGTGATTCATACCAGAAAATAAAAAAATGTTTTTGTCCATCTTCAGCAGCCCCCCCTATATTAAGAGGTGCAGCAGCCCCTGCCCTTGAAAACTCTGTACAAAGCTTCACTTCCTCCGTCTCTGCATTCCTTTTTCAACGCAGGTTGCAATGGAAGCCGAGCTGAAGCTTTACGATATCATATTCTCCTTGGCGAAGCCCATGGCTCTGAAGGCCGCCGTCTTACTCGACATTCCGGCAATCCTAGCCACTTCTAAACAACCCCTCTCAGCGCCTCAGATCGCCTCCCACATTTCCTCTTCCACCGGAAAATCCCCCAACTTAGATTACCTCGCTAGAATTCTTAAATTCCTCTCTTCCCACGCCGTACTAGCCCAAACAATCGTCGCCGACACAGACGCCGTCAAAATCCACAAATATGGCCTGACGAGCGTTTCAGAATTATTGGTGGGTAATGGAACGAAAAAATCCTCGGCGGCTCTTTTGTTGATGCAGACCAACAGGGATTTCATGGAACCGTGGCAGCATCTGTATGACAGCACAATGATGGGCGGGTCTCCCTTTGAGAGAGGTCATGGGATGAGCATTTGGGAATATGCGAATCTGCATCCCTCCTTCAGTAACCTGATCAACGACTCCATGGCCAGCAACTCTGAGGTTGTAATGGATGCGGTTTTGGAGAGTTACGATGGATTCAAAGGCATTACATCGGTGGTGGACGTGGGAGGAGGAGTGGGATCTGCCCTAGCGATGATAGTGCAGAAATACCCTCACATTCGCGGCATTAATTTTGACTTGCCGCGTGTAATTGCGGACGCTTCCAGACACATACCTGGTAAGCTATTGCCATTAACCCTTATTGAAGAACACTGTAGAATCAATTTCCAATAATAAGGGAGATTCAAACCTAGGATGATTAAATATATTTAAAATATATGTATGATAAGTAAATTTATAAAATATTTAAGTCGGAGGGTTTTTAATTTTATTAGATTATTTTTAAAGTTAAGGTTTGTGAGTGGTGGTTGATTTAATTGGTAAAGATGTTTACTTCATTAAAAAAATTATTAAGAATTATTTTAGGTGTTCATAAACTTGTCATAATATATTTTGTTCTTCTTGGTTACTAAAATTTAGGTAACACAAATCAAATGATAAATTTTGGCGAGCTCTGCTTGGTGACTTCGAAATCTAAAATACATGACAACATTATCAAATTGTTATGCATGAACCAACAACTAGATTTGGTAAACAAAGTTTGTACATGTAAAGATTTTTGGAAAGGGAATAGAAAAAACCCTTTAATAAGATTATGAATCCCTTTGAATTTAATCCCAATTAACTCTCAATGGTGTTTAACCCAAATTTAGAAAGTATTGTCATAAAAAATATGATTGACATAATATATAATAAAGTTATGAGATTCATATTAGTGTAAAACATATTCAACACCATAAACTAAAAGCACATTTACAAGTTGACAGGGATCAATAATATCATTACATCGTGTTAAATTTTGGTACAATTTTTTGAGATTGTTTTGATGTCGAGCTCCCTATCAATTACAATAATAATTATATATAATTGATTAAGATTCATTTACATAATTTAAATTTATTCAAAAAATAAAATTAATACGAAAAAATATAAAATATTTTACGAAAATAAAATGACAAAATAAGTTTGAAAAGACATAATAATCTAATAAAAACATATAAAATTCTAGAAAAATGATTTTTTTTTCCAATTTCTTTCATATTTTAAAAGAACATTTTCACCATTATAAATATCATTATGTACAACATTAACCTCTACATTCCTTTAAAAAAATATTTTCACACCCCCTTTAAATGTATCGATTATGTACAACAATAACCTCTATATTTCTATAAAAACCGTTGATGAATTATTTATTTTGTTTTTCATTAAATAATGCAACAGTAATAAAGCACTAGAAGATAGAAAAAATAAAGATAGGAGAAAGAAAAAGAAGCAATAAACGCCGCATTTATTATACTTTAATCCTCAAATCATTTTCCACTCTCAAATCAAATCATTGAAAGTGTTGAAATAAATACTATAAATTTTTCTTTTAGAGAAAGTAGCCTTTAAATTGGTGTAGTTCAAGAAAAGTCATTGGAAGTGATATAAATAGTTTTTAATTACATTTTCCATCATGTTTAAATTTTATGAATTATTTTGAATATGATAATTATGAAAGTCATGTTGAGATGATAATTTAAATACATAAATAAACTAAAAATTGTTTTTATAAAATTATTTTTATTTATTTGTTAAATTTTATTTATTAAGTTATTTATTTGTCTATGTTTATTAAATATGTGAGAAAAAAAAGTGAGTCTAAATCAACATTACAAATTTAATAGATTTTATTAAATATTAAATGTTATATACATTGTAATTTTTAATATTAGAGTTTATATAATATTTAATATTTTAAATTTGACGATAAATTACATACAAAATAAATTCATGGTAATTATAAATTAAGAAGTGTATGCAATGTTAAAGTGGGATGATTGACTAGAAATTAGGCTATATTTTTTGTGATCCTATACTCTAAAAGTTTTCATATAATTGTTTGGAATATATGCATTAGAGTTAAAGAGGTAGGAGGTTTTGGCCTTTTTAATGTCGTACTCCAAGCTATTGTTCATTGTGTCAAGTGGATTATTTATTTCCTTGAAGGAAATGAGCTCTTGAAGGAAACTTTTTTAAGAATTTTGTGAACCCAACACATTTGTTGAATTATGAATTTTTAGATGCAGATTTAGATTGTGTAACTCTATAGTTGGTTGTGTGCCAAATTTAAATTTCTAATTCCACGAAAACAAAAATGATGCTTACATCATTTGTATCTAGGATAAGATTGACATTGATCATATTTGACTATTGTTTATGTCCTAGTGCACCATTTATATACTATGTAACTTTATGGGTTATATAACTTTATGTACCATTTTACAACTAGATGCCATTCCTATTTGTTCTTTTGCTTTGAAAAATTGGACATAACTTCTAATTTTTCTCTTTAATTCTATTGACCTAGGTTCAATACAAAATATTGCAAAAAAAGAAGGTAAGAATTAGTTGGGACAGATAACCATAAAGGTATTGCAATTACATATTTTGCATGCCATAATCAGAGCCCTGATAATTTATGTACAGTGTTAATGGATAAATTGAGTAAGGTATTCAACCCATTCTTCCCTAAGGGTGAAATGCAACTACATGCACATTCGCCTAGGCCTTCTTTTAGTACAAGATGCAATGCGAGTTCTTAAATAATGATAAATCAATGTAGAGTGTGTCAAGATTTGAAAATGAAGGACTAACAATAGATTATAGACTTCTTAGGAACCTCAATAATATTTTTATGGAGTCTCTTGGATACTTCCTATTAAAATTCTCATAGAAGCTTTCTATATATAGGTTTATCATGTTTTAACTGAAGACCTAAATTGGTGCATGAAATCTGACAAAGAAAAATGCAAACAATTGAGAAACGAATCCAAACATCAAAAAGATTAGAGCATGGGAAAAGGGCCTAAAAAAATCAAGACGAAATTCCTAAGATAGAATAGGAGGGACCAAAATTTCTATGTCAAAAGAAGATACAAACATAGACACAAAGAAAACATAGAAAATAGGGCCATGGGCACAAAACAAACAAGAAATAATGAAAAACAACATAAAAGAAGACCTTAAGATATAGAAAAGAAGAATGATAAAAATAAAAATACACAAACAAGTTCCAATAAATCTGATGACTTATATGTTTAAAACAATAATAAATATATTGTAATAACAAAACTTATACTAAAATTATAAATTATATAATAATAAATACTTTAATAATTTTTTGATATCTATTAAATTTTAACGAATGTTTAATAATTTTAATATATAATTATCATTTATACTTATTATTAATTTCTAAATGTTCTACAATGAATATATATTTATAGACAAATTGAATCACTAAAAAACATGTTACAAATCAATTCTCCCCATTATTTTATGTTTTCCTTCTCACTTAAAAACTTATCGACCAATTCTCTCCATTTTATTATGAGGCGTTTAAATTGTATTATAAATTATGATTTTTTTCTCCCTTCAAAACTTTTCTGAACATGTTATGGTTTTTATCCACCATAGTCTACTTTATAATATTTTTTAGATTTAATAATACATTTACATTTATAATAATTTATAATATTACTATTTACTATAATTTATAACTATTAAAGATGTAAAAATAAACTATCAAAGATGGAAGCATATGTTTTATTTTATTTTAGATTGGGTATATTCTAATTGATAGGGTGCTCTATTTTAAGAGTATTTTTATAATATTATTATTGTAATGTTATAGTGTTTTTATTTATTTATATTTAAATTAAAATGAAGATAGAGTGAAAGAATAGGAAAAAATAATATTAATTTTAATATTGTTGAAGAGACTTAACTATTTTTTATATCATTTTTTTAAAAAATAGTTATTTTTAATTTTTATTTGGTTTTTTTTTTAAATTCTTATTATATTTTCATATTTCTTATTTATTTCTTATTATTATTTTTAAAAGTAAATCAAATGTTCTTTTTAACAATTTCACATTTAAGTTATATACAAAATAAAGTTTGCATCACTTTTAAGGTTAAAAGTGACATAATAAATATGTTTATGAATATAATTGAGAAATTTAAAGATGATTTTGTTAATAAGATTTTAATTGAAAAATAATTAAACAAATGGAGTTAAAAATGTTTGTATACTTAATTTGAAAATAAATATTTATGATAGGAATGAGGTTTGTGGTCTAAATTAATATTAGTAATCTTATGATTATTATAATTATATTATTAATGATTAATTAATCATAAATTTTATTATTATTAAAATTTAATTTATATTTTTTAAATTGAAAAAAGCTTTCAATCAATCAAAATAAATTATAGATTACATAAATTATTATTAATAAAATAACTATTAGTATAGTATCATGGCTCACCTCACATAGCAAATTATTTTTGGTTGGATAATGACTAACAAGCTAAAGAATCCAAAATATTCTTTAAATCCCATTGTTGATAATCAAGATTGGTTAGAGAATGACTAACAAACTAAAGAACCCAAAATATTCTTTAAAGCCCATTGTTGACAATGAGGATGGTTGGGGATAGACAACAAATTTGAAGAAACTAAAACATTCTTTATTTACCCTTGTTGGTAGTGAAAATTGGTTGGGGAAAGATCAACAAGCTAGAAAATCCAAAACATCTCTCAAAATAAGTGAAAATTGGTTGGAGAAAGATGATTAATATAATATCATGGTCTTTATTGGTAGTGAAAAGCCAAGTAAATAAAAACATAATGATTTACATAAAAGATATTTTATAAAAATTGGAAAACCTCGTCAAACCTAAAGAAGAAAAGTGAAGAGAGGCCACAAAATATTCTCATTGAACAACAGGGAACAAAGCAATAAAAACTTAGTACTAAAATCATATCCAAGAGATTTGTCATATCCATTGTCACTACTACCATACTCAATTTTGATAAGATGATGTTATTCCTAACCATAATTAAAAAACCCATCATAAAAATTGATAAGAGTATAATCGTCACTACAATAAAAAAAGCCCATTAAAATTATAGAGAAATAACTTCTAAAAATACAATTGATCACAACAAACCAAATAAAAACTAACAAATTACATAAAAATAAAAAATCATAAAAAATTTAAACATAATTAATTTTAAAAACCTAAAACCTATAAATAAACAAAATAAAATAAAAACAAACCATATCCAAAGTATACCATAAAATTTCAGCTTTCCTCCCTTAATTAACTCCACCTTGAACTAAATTGTGATAAAAAAATCCAACCTTAAAGTTTCATATAAAGGGAAGAGGTCACCAAAAAGTACCTCTCCTTATACCTATTTATTATTATAATTATTGAATTTCTAGTTTAGGCATAACTTTAATTGAGAGAATCTTATATTTCTCAATCCTCTCATTTAACCTTCTTACATAGTTTATAATTTTGCACAAAAGAGAGATTAATTGTAGATTTGATTGGAGTCTTTATGTAATTCTATATAGTATTGTTTTGTGTGAGATATTTCCTTGGGCATTATATTGTATCATGTGTTTAGGGGAACTAAAATTGTTATTTTTTCCTTTAGCATTGTCTTGAACTATAAAATTTGAATTTACAATGTAATAGATTAATTTAACTTTGTAATGTTTATACAAAGTTTTTTTAATTTTTAATTATTTTATATAATGTTATTTTAAATGAGGGATTTTTTTAAATTTATTTTTTTCTATGTAATATTATTGGAAAGATAAACATTTTTTTTCCCTTTTCCATAATCTTATTTAGGTTAGTAGAGGAGATTTTTTTTCTATATAATTTTATTGGGAAAAAAATAGCATAAATTTGTTTTTGAAGGTTTTAATTTTTAATTAAGTTTGTCAAATTTTATCAATTTAAAATATATTCAAATCTGATTTAAAATATAAAATAATTTCACTCAATTCAATATTATGTCTTTTGTTTTAAAGAAATATTAATTTAAAAATATCAAAATTAGTATGTTTTAATTTATTGTATTTTAAATTTAAGTAAAAAATGATATTAGTAAAATATAGATGATTAAATTCTTCTACATAATTTTTAAGTCAAAAAATTATATTCTTATTATCATGAAATGTGAAAACATAAAATCTATCATATTAATAGTCATGTTATTATTATAATGTTAAAAACATTATCTAGTTTTATTAGTGCAGGGGTGGAACATATGAGTGGGGATATGTTTGAGAACATACCATCAGCTGATGTAATATTTTTGAAGGTAAGAAAGATATATAAAATCATTTTATATATAATTATTATGTATTAAATTAAATATATATTGTATTTATAATGTAATTTGTATTCTTGGTAAATTGCAGTGGGTTTTACATGATTGGGATGATGAAGAGTGCATAAAATTGTTGAAAAATTGTTATAGAGCAACACCTGAGAAAGGGAAGGTTATAATTATTGATATTGTTGTGGAAGAAGAAGGATATTTGAGGACTTTGGGGTTGACTTTTGACTTGTTCATGATGGCTTATACTCATGGTGGTAAGGAAAGGACAGAGGAAGAGTACAAAATGATGTGCCAAGCTAGTGGATTCAAACATTATAATATTATGAAATTGCCCTTCATCCAAGCAATTATAGAGCTCACCAAATCCTAAGTCATTTTTTCCCTACAAAACATTTAGACGAAAGCATGGAAGTTTTAAACAATATGAAGTATTTGAACTCATATGCTTGAAAAAACTATGTGATATTAAATAATTAGTTGGTGAGATTATTATTTATTTCCATAAACCACCGTTAGAAGATGACATTATAATACAATTATTTTAAAGCCATATTTTTCTTTTATTTGTTAAATTTTCTTATGCAATGTGTGAATAAATCTATGGAGATAAATGTTTATTTGTTAAATGAGTTTAAGTTGTCATATTCAAGCTTAAATGTTTTTAAATATTCTTTTTTAAATTATTCCTTATGTTTAGCCTCATGAATTTTGGTGAAATGATTGTTTTTGATTTGGTAATTACTCATTTATATTGAATGATAAATTATCTCATTTTACTATTTTATAATCTCTCTTTATATTTGAATATGAGGTTTCCACATTTTTTTTAATCTCGAGAGTTCATTTATTTAATTGTTTGAAAAATTTAGAAATTAAAAAAGATGTTAGCAAAAAAATCTCAAAACATTTAATTTTGTGTGAAATCTCATTCCAACAATCAATATTTTTAATATTTTATGATAAAATTTAAAATTTGGTAAGGAAAATACATGGTAAATAATATTACTAATGGTAGAAGAATGAAAATATAGATTTGATCAAAGATGATTTAGATATATGGATTCTTCTTTATTATGATTGTTATCTTATGATGTTTTACAAATCTTTAATTATTATCATTTACAAACAAAATGATGTATTTTATTTAAATTTAGGATCTTATTCCATTATAATAATATATTTATCTATCCATTTTCCTATGTAATGATTTAATATATTGACATTTATAAATTTTATCAATTTAAGAACCTTTCTCATTTGACATAGATATTTTTGACCATATTCTTTATTATATTAGGCTTTCAATGGTTTTAGAGAAATGAAAATCTAAAAATTACAATATTATATTATCACAATGTTAGATAAACCACTAAAATACTATAATCTGAAGTAAAATAACCATATATCTAACCTTAGTTACCAAAACCAAATGGAAAGGAAGAAGAGGGAAGGTGGACATGTACACATATATATACAACCACACATGATAAAATGATGTATCTCACTACATGACAAACAACCAAAATGGAAAACTGTGTGCCAAAATTGTAAAACACAACTTGAAGAACCAACACCATTCGAGAAAGAACTAACCTAAAACTAAAACTACTATCACCACCATGTCAAACAACACTACCATAAACACCACTAGCTGCCATCATAGTAAAAAAGCAAAAAGGAAACCTGTCTCCAATTTAAAAATCACCATATCCCACCATATCCCTCAATAGGGGAGGGAAAAATAGTTGAGTAGATAAGTTTAAAGAAAAAATAATGAGTGAACTGTAGACCTTCCAACCTCCACTCCAATATTTTTAGCCTGATTAGACACACCAAACCTTCCAACATCTGCTAAAACATTACAAATGTTACTAACTATAATCTAACCACCATGATCCCTGCAACTACCTCCACTCTTCTTAAGCAAGGGAAGAACATCACTTATAAGATAATTATCCTTTCGTTGAAGGAATTCATACATATCATGTTTTATAGCAAAAACATATGGTAACACTTTTTCCAATTTGCATAACTTGTAATAATCTCAAACTTTCCTGATAAAAAGATTAGGGAAAGTATGAATGATAAGTTATTGGAATTAAGGGTTACTAGATTAGAAATGAGAGATGGGTGTGATTGAATATGTTTGGAATATAAAATAAGAGTTATCAAATCAATAGTTATAATAGAATAAATTGATTGAATTTGTTTCGAATATAAAATAAGTGTTCTCACATACTTATAGAAGAGATTGATTGAATCCTTTTGGAATATCAAAAAAGGTTAGTCAATCAAGAATAAGAGAAGAGATTAATTGAATATTAATCAAAGGTTAGGAGATAAAATATGAGAGAAGGGCTTAATTGAATCTTTGGAACAATGATAAAGGGTTATTATGGTAGGGATTTTTTTTTACTATACTAAAATCAAATCGATTAATAAAATTTTAGATTTAAATTTAATTTTTGATATTAGAAAAACTAAAATTAATTATTGCAACTTATCTAAAATTTGAATTTGAATACAATTGGATACTAAATAGAGAAAACTTAGGAAGAAATATTTGATTGAAATTGAATGAGACAATTTTTCCCTAAAAACATAACATTGTAATAGTGTCTAAGAGTATATTCAATATTTTTGGAATGTCTTCCCCTACTGCTCTTCTCATTTACCGATCAGATGGCGACCTTGCATCATTTGGCCGTAGCTAACAACTAGAGATTTTTTCATCCAAGAAGAGCATAAGCTTTCATCACCCCTTCGATTCATAGGTCCCTGCAACCTTTCAACCAACCATTATTTATCCATGCCTAGGGAAGAATAGATGCAGTCCCTTTGTGACTAACCCTCAATAGGTGAGGGAAAAATAGTTGAGTAGATAAGTTTAAAGAAAAAAGAATGAGTGAACTGCAGACCTTCCAACCTCCACTCCTATATTTTTAGCCTGATTAGACACACCAAACCTTCCAACATCTACTAAAACATTACAAATGTTACTAACTATAATCTAACCACCACGATCCCTGAAACTACCTCCACTCTTCTTAAGCAAGGGAAGAACATCACTTATAAGATAATTATCCTTTCGTTGAAGGAATTCATACATATCATGTTTTATAGCAAAACCATATGGTAACACTTTTTCCAATTTGCATAAGTTGTAATAATCTCAAACTTTCTTGATAAAAAGATTAGGGAAAGTATGAATGACAAGTTATTGGAATTAAGGGTTACTAGATTAGAAATGAGAGATGGGTGTGATTGAATATGTTTGGAATATAAAATAAGAGTTATCAAATCAATAGTTATAATAGAATAAATTGATTGAATTTGTTTCGAATATAAAATAAGTGTTCCCAAATACTTATAGAAGGGATTGATTGAATCCTTTTGAAATATCAAAAAAGGTTAGTCAACCAAGAATAAGAGAAGAGATTAATTGAATATTTTAGAATATCAATAAAAGGTTAGGAGATAAAATATGAGAGAAGGGCTTAATTGAATCTTTGGAACAATGATAAAGGGTTATTATGGTAGGGATTTTTTTTTACTATACTAAAATCAAACTGATTAATATAATTTTGGATTTAAAATTAATTTTTGATATTAGAAAAACTAAAATTAATTATTGCAACTTATCTAAAATTTGAATTTGAATACAATTGGATACTAAATAGAGAAAACTTAGGAAGAAATATTTGATTGAAATTGAATGAGATAATTTTATCCTAAAAATATAATGTTGTAATAGTGTCTAAGAGTATATTCAATATTTTTGGAATGTCTTCCCCTACTGCTCTTCTCATTTACCGATCAGATGGCGTCCTTGCAACATTTGGCCGTAGCTAACAACTAGAGATTTTTTCATCCAAGGAGATCATAAGCTTTCATCACCCCTTCGATTCATAGGTCCCTGCAACCTTTCACCCAACCATTATTTATCCATGCCTAGGGAAGAATAGATGTAGTCCCTTTGTGAATAACGATGTTGGGTAAAATACCAATGTTAAGCGGAGGACTATCATTGGGCAGAAGTAAGATGTAGGGAATATAGAAGCCTCAATGCATATTTATGGGTAGAATCAGACATGAAAGTAAGCATTGATTGGATATGGAGCAAAAAATGGATCCCTAACCAAATTGACCACATTCACTATGAATATTTCTAGGTTAGGATTATGGAACTTAAATCTCCCCCCTTCGTCTCTATTGTTAATAAGGGTCTAGATGTTAAGGAGATGGAAACTATGATGGACACTAGAATCCTAGAACTTGGAACCAAATCCTTCACTGAGGCATTCTATCATAAGCCATTGCTAAGAGAAAATTCCAAAACTCTCAAACTTGCATCTTCTGACCCAGTAATTATCTTCGATGAGGAGTTTAGGAAAGTGATTAGATTGAAATAAAACTTCTTAGCCAAAAATGTTATTTGTAGATTCGTAGATCATTGGCTAAAGCTTAAATATCTTCTTGTTTGGATTTTGAAGCATTGACAACCCCTCCTAAAAGGCAGACTTGAAATATACCCATGTGAATTTTATTTATTTATTATTATTTTTGGTCATATTGAGGACAAGGAGAAAATTCGAAACTAGTTTTGGATCTTGAATCACTAACCCTTGTTCTTGAAACATGGTCCCTTACCTTCAACCCTCTCACTAAACCTCTTAATGTAAACCCATCAGGTTTCACCTATCCCATCTCCCACTCCAATTTTGGATCGAATCTAGTTTGAAAGCAATTGGTAAATCCATGGGAGAGTTTATAAAAAATGCATCTAGACATCAATCATTTATTCCACACTTTTGCTAGGATATTGGTAAATATTGACACCTCCAAGGATCTACTTGAAAAAATCATTTTGAAAATAGGAGATTATTATTGGTCTCAACCTCTTGACTATGAAGGCTTGTTATTTATTTTTCATATTTGTTTTAATACAATATGTTTGACCAAAAAATACAACTACCTCAAAAAAAGTAGGATTCTTCTTGGTGGAAGGACTTCCTTCTGACCCACCTTACTATGCTAGCTAATTTTGATAGCAATGATTTCACCTCATCTTCAGATGATCTTGAATCCTCTATTCTAAATGAGGACCTTATAATCCCTCTTCATACAGAAAGAGATCAGTTAGTAGATATAAACACTCCAAGGAAGGTTACAAACTTAGCTTGAGAGACCTCTAACCCCGATATCTCTATGGAGGTAAACCTAGAAATTAACATATTTAGGGCAGAACCAAATTATGTTATATAAATAAAAGACAAATAATACCTTGTTAATCAATTTAAAATCCCTTACCAATTCAATTAGAATTCATAGAAGACAAGCGAGAGTAGACCGACGTGAAAAAAATGGAAAATAAGTAGAATAGCAGTGGTTCAACCCTCTAGTATGATCCTCTACTTAGGTGAAATATAAGAAGAAGTTACATAATATGATTAAAAGTGGAGATAGGACCCATAGATAAGTTGTCAAAAGTGTAGAAAAATATTATTGAATGGAAACTAGGTTGATAGAGGAAGGTAATATCTACTGAGTGGTTGAGTAAGGCTTTGTATCCTCAATTTTTCTCAGTCATGTGATTGATTAGTGGAAACATAAGTTCAACAAAAGACTGCCTATTTTTTGTTGGTGTTTTTCTATATGCAGAGGTGTCCCCTTTGGCAAGCTAAGGTTTAGCTACCTCTTTGTTGTTTGGTTCCACATGGGCTATTGGTTGAGGCATCCCATTCAAGATTAAATGTTTTATCTTTTCTATAAGGTTACAAAACCTTCCAAACCTTATATTTTACACTATCAAGTACAAAATAACATTTCATAGATTTTATAGTTTTAAATGTGTTTCAATGTCATTTTTATATAATTTACCAAATTTTATATAAGGTAGAATAAATGGAATTATGGATTAAGTTCAAAATTAGAATGGAAACCTCACTCTAAAATGAAAGATGTTTCAAGTTCTTGATTCAAAATCCAACTGTATTGAGTATGGGAGTTTATTTAGAAAATGATAAAAAATATTTGTCTTGCATTATGTTTCACTAATACATGAAGTAAAATTCGCACCATAAATTGGATCAATTTCATGTTGTTTCATGTTTTGGGTGTTTAACTCTTGATCTCTATACAGTTATTAGTGGGGATAAGAACGTTAACTCCATTTTTAGCTACTTTTTTTTTCAAATTTAAATTTGAGAGTTTTTAAATTTTATCAAGTTTTTCTCTACACTTGACCTTCAAAGTTGGGGATACTTTTGAATCTATTTCCAGAAAAGAATTGTTTTTTGATTTGGTTGCTTTATACTTGGGCTAATTTTGATAAAAAAAATTCAATGCTAAAATTTGTTTAATTTTAATATTTTATTATATCTCAAATTTTAGTTTCAGGCTTCCATACTTTAATCATTTTTATCAGTTGAACTCATCCTCTTTAATTTTAAGTAAGAAATGTATATTTATTAGTTGATACTCATGTTTATTATTCTTGTTGGACATTTTCTAATATTGCCTATACAAAATTTGAAAAATTTATAAAAGATTTTATTTGGGTTAATTCTAAAGGCAATAAAGAATCTCACATAATTGTTTAGGATACATGCAAGCCAAAATCACCAATAAGCCTAAGTCTTCTAGACATTAAATCCCAAGGTTATGCCTTGTGTGTTATTTTCGAATGTAGCACTAGATTGTGCAACCTTGTAGTTGATTGTATGCCAAATTTTAAGTTCTAGTTACAATTAAATATGAATGATACTTGTGTCATTCATGTCTATAGTAGGATTTTCATTGACCCTATTTTACCACAATTTGTTCCCTCTTTTATTATTTTTATAGGAAAAAATTGTGGGTGTTTCTATTATTTTGCAACTAGCTACTTTGTATGTTCATACTTTTGACTTGTAGATTTGATGGACAAAACTATCTAATTTTTTCTTCAGTGCTCTCGACCTATCTTTCCATAATCAAAATATAATTTAAAAGGGAATGGAAAATAGTAATTAGGTTCAGGAACTATAAAGATATTTCAACTATGTATCCTACATGCTAGAATCAAATCTTTCATTATTCATGTGTTGTGCAAATTGAGAAATTGAGTAAAAGATTCAACCTTATTTATCTAAAGTGTGAGATGAAACTTCATGCACATTTACCTAGGTCTTTTCTTCTATACAAGATCTGATGTAAGTCCTTGCGTAGTGATAAATCAATGTAGAGTGTGTCTATACTTTAAAATAAATGACTAAAAATAGATTCAAAACTTCTTAGGAACCTTAATGATACTTCTTATAGAGTCTCTTGGATAATTCATATTAAAATTATTATATATTTTTTGTATGTATATGATTTTCATGTTTGCATTAGCGACCTATTGGCATAAAAAATTGATAAAAAATGAAAAGTTTGACAAATGGATCCAAACATCGAAAGGATGTGACCACAACAAAAGGGTCCAAAAAATAAGAAGATAGAAACAACATGCCCACCATTTTTGCCTAAGGTAGAATATTTGGGACTAATGGATATGTCCTAAAAGTGTAAATATACATTAAAAAAGAGGAAAAAATAAAATAAGCACTTGGGCACAAAATAAATAGGATAAAATGATAAAAAAAGGATGATATTTCATAAATAAGAAGGAAAAAGACAAAAATACACAAAAAAGTGCCAATAAGCCCCTAATTTAAGGTGATGACCCATATGTACAAAACAATACTTGAAAAATTATAATAAAAAGGTTTGCAGTAAAAGTAGGTATCTACATAATGCCTCTACTTTGATGTACATATGTGAGTTTTACATATGTGCATTAAAGTAAAATTATATATAATT
This sequence comes from Torreya grandis, assembly GCA_037957365.1. Classification (NCBI taxonomy): domain Eukaryota; kingdom Viridiplantae; phylum Streptophyta; class Pinopsida; order Cupressales; family Taxaceae; genus Torreya; species Torreya grandis. Next base: position 3,417,774 of record JARHVA010001338.1, read on the forward strand.
GAAACGCATAATTTGACATACTAGAGGAATAAATGAGGAATATTTTGTCATGCATCCATCCACACCTTTTTCATTTTGAAAATTTAAGTATACCTTTCAATAATTGCCATTTTCTAACTAGTAATCAATGCCATATATGCTTATGCTATTATTTAAAATATGAAATTTAAATAAACATAGGAATAAATACAACTATTATGTATGAAAATCAAATGTTGTCATAAGTTGAAAATTAATAGCCACTATTTTGATTATTCCAATTGAAAAAAATTACATGATAAATGCTAGACATAATCACCATTTCTCTAGGAGTTTTTTGAACACAACCCACTTCTTGATTAAAAAAATTCTTCTTTGTACTTGGCCTAATTTTGATAAAAAAATTCAATGCTAAAATATGTTTAATTTTAATATTTCATTATATATCCTTAAATTTTAGTTCAAGGCTTCCATAATTTAATCATTTTTATCACTTGAACTCATCCTCTTTAATTTTAAGTAATAAATGTATATTTATTAGTTGCTACTCATGTTTATTATTCTTGTTGGACATTTTCTAATATTACCTATACAAAATTTGAAAAAAATTTAAATTTTTTTACTTGGGTTGATTCTAAAGGCAATAGAGAATCCCACATAATTGTTTAGGATACATGTGAGATAAAATCAACAATAAGCATAGGTCTTCTAGACATTAAAATACAAGGTTATGCTTTGTGTGTTATTTTTGAATGTAGTGCTAGACTGTGCAACCTTATAATTGATTGTATTCCAAATTTTAAGTTCTAATTCTAATTAAATATGAATGATATTTGTGTCATTTGTGTCTATAGTAGGATTTTCATTGACCATATTTTACCATAATTTGTGCCCTCTTGTATAGTTTTTGTATAGGAAAAAATTATGGGTTTTTGTATTATTTTGAAACTAGCTACTTTGTATGTTCATAATTTTGACTTGTAGATTTGATGGACATAACTATCTGATTTTTTATTCAATGCTCTTGACCTAGCTTTCAATAATCAAAACATAATTCAAAAGGGAATGAAAAATAGTAATTAGGTTGGGAAACTATAAATGTATTTCAACTATGTATCTTGCATGCTAGAATCAAATCTCTCATTGTTCATGTGTTGTGTGAATTGAGAAATTGAGTAAAGGATTCAACCTTATTTACCTAAAGTGTGAGATGCAACTTCATGCACATTTACCTAGGTCTTTTATTCCATACAAGATGTGATGTAAGTCCTTGAGGAGTGATAAATCAATGTAGAGTGTGCCTAGACTTTAAAATATAGGACTAGCAATAGATTCAAAACTTCTTAGGAACCTTAATGATACTTCTTATAAAGTCTCTTGGATAATTGATATTAAAATTATTATAGATGTTTTGTATATATATGATTTTCATGTTTTAATTAAAGACCTATTGGCATAAAAATCTAATAAGAAAAGGAAAAAAAATGACAATTGGATCCAAACATCAAAAGGATGTGACCACAACAAAAGGGTCTAAAAAACAAAGAGGATAGAAACAACATGCCCACCATTTTTTCCTAGGGTAAAATCTTTGGGCCTAGTGGTTGTGTCCTAAAAGTGTAAATATACATAAATAAAGGGAATAAAATTAAATAGGCACTTGGGCACAAAACAAATAGGATGTAATGATAAACAAAAAATAGAGATGATATTTCACAAAGAAGAAGGATAAAGACAAAAATACACAAAAAGTGCTAATAAGCCCCTAATTTAAGGTGATGACCCATATGTATAAAATGATACTTGAAAAATTATAATAAAAAGGTTTGTACCAAAATTATGTATCTACATAATGCCTCTACTTTGATGTACATATGCGAGTTTTACATGTGTGCATCAATGTAAAATGATATATAATTAAAAAGTATAATTTGACATACCAGAGGAACAAAGGAGGAATATTTTAACATGTGCCCATACACACCTTTTTCATTTTGAAAATTTAAGTATATCTTTCAAAAATTTCCATTTGCTAACTAGTAATCAATGCCATATATGCTTATGCAATTATTTGAAATATGAAATTTAAATCAACATAAGAATGAATACAACTATTATGTATGAAAATCAAATGTTGTCATAACTTGAAAAATAATAGCCACTATTTTGATTATTCCAATTGAAAAAAATTACATGACAAATGCTAGACATAACCACCATTTCTCTAGGAGTTTTTTGAACACAACCCACTTATTGGTTAGGGAAGTAGATATTTTTTTTCCACATAGAACTACCTAATTTTTTATTATTAATGATTGAAAAATTATCTACCCAAAATTTCTTTTGTATCTTTCACTCAATAACATCTGATTTTTATTTTAATAAAATGCTCTTCTATTTATCCATTTTTGAGGCGAGTGATTGAATAACTTGTACATTCAATTACTCATCTCAAAATAATAGAGTTATAAGTACCATGTGTAATAAGATTGTACATAGGCAATACCATTTCAAAATTGCATAAAACACATGTAAATATTGTAAAATGTTACATGCAAAGCTCATAGTTTGATAAATAGGTTTCTAGTTAGGCCCCAAGTGCCATGTTGCTTATGAAAGATAAAATCATGCAAATCCCAATGCACAATATACTACTCTAATGAGTATCAATGTAGTGTCACATAGGAAAGATAACATCATTTAAATCTCAATTCCCAATATACTACTCTAGTGACTATCAATGTATTAAATTTATCCTCATATAAGGGTAACTAGGTGTGATACACCATCCAATCAGGATGAGGTGGTGGTGGTGGGTAAGGGGGGTGAGGCCATAACAAAATAATCCATTGAATACATGTAATAGAGATGGAAAAGTGTCCACATGACAATAATGTAAAATATAGATAACTACATGGTAAGGTCCATTGGTGGATGCATCCTTATATGAGGATGATAGTGGGTGGGACAAAACCATGCCTTGATGTATCCAAGTGGATTGGAATGAAATTATGCTTTCCCAATACCCAAGGTAGTAAGATATATAAATAGATGTAACATGTATGAATTTCAAATTTGTGTTTATGTATATGTAAGATAATTTCATAGTTGTATGAAGAAGCAATGTAAACACATTAGACACAAGTGTGTGATAATATCCACATGTAGGAGTTATTTCAATAAAGGTCTCATGGAAAAAAGATGTTTGTATCATGCCCTGATAGAAAATTAAAAGTATAGATGTGGTCACTAAATCTTATAGTAGAGGTGAGTATAATAATGAAAAGGATGCCCTTATTTTCACATAATACAGTAATTGAATAACTCATAAGGAACTTGTAGGTATTATTCCCCTATTGACAGTGTATAAATCATTTATACCAATGTTTAATATATAGGCATGTGTATAATAAGTATGCCAATCACAATATGTCAAGATGTCAAAGGTACATAAGGCACATGTTCCCATTAATATAGTAATATAAGGCACATAAGTAATGTGGATCCATAAAATAGAATAATATGAATGAAATTCAAGTTGAGATAATGTGTGATATTCCCATGTGGGAAATAAGAGATGTATATATATGTGTGATCATGTAAATCTTAATCTCAATGTAGTTTTATATGTAAAATTGTCATGTTGTCCCCAAGTGGCAAGACATAGATAATAGGTTTAATGGTGAGAGGAATAAATGATGTGCTTCACTAATTATTATGTACAAAGATAGAATAATATCAAGGAGATATGTGGGGTTATGTTTCCCCAAATAACAAAGAATTATATGTCTTAGGTAGGTGAGGTGCCTCTAAGAAGGATAGGTATAACTATGAACAATGGTCATAGTAGTAGAAGCATAGATGGTATGTAGCAAGGTATAAGAAATATGTAAGTATGGATCACAAGGTATAAGATGTAAGCATCTATGTAATAATAATTTATCATGTAGATATCCATGTAAACACACCAAATGTAGATGATAACAAGATATTTATAACCCATGTAATGTAGATCTCTATGTAGTAAGTAGAAAACTAAAAAAGTGTCACTATATAATCCATTTGAGTAGAGATGCCCTGGATACTTATGTTTGTAACCATATATAAATTATATAACCTACATCTCATGCACTCAAAGTATACTATGAGATGCACATGTGGAAAAAATGAATATACAAACCTATAACATAGGTAGTTAACATGGTATGTATCATATGACCAAGTTAAAGGAAAATAATTTGTTTATTTCTATATTTTATAGATTTTTTTTCTTTTGTTAATTATAGTGAGATAATGGAAGAAGACACAATAATATATGTACAATATTTTACAATAATGATTTATCAAAGAAACTTTAGATGTAGGCAAGCATGAATGGTGTATGAATGTGCTCAAGGCATAATGTCATAGTCATGAATAGTTAGACATGGCATACTAAGTGTCCAAAGTAATATACAATAGGTGAGGAGATCCCTTATAATCAAATGTGATAGTAACTTGGAGAGGGATAAACATACAATAGAACTTCCAAAGAAGTGATCGTCTTAGTCTAAATATATCATATGTAGTGAAACTACACACACACACACACACACACACACACACACACACACACACACACACACACACACACACACACACACACATACACACACACACACACACACACACACACACACACACACACACACACACACACACACACATATACATACATATACACACACACACACACACACACACACACATATATATATACATATACACATATATATATATATATATATATATATATATATATACACACATACATACATACATACATACATACATACATACATACATACATACATACATACATACATACATACATACATACATATATATATATATATATATATATATATATATATATATATATATAAAAAAAATTCAAGTGGCAGATGATTAAGCATAGGAAGTCATAAACATGTGTTGAAATAAAATTAATGAAAGGAAATGATATGCAATAAATAACATATACTGTAAACAAAATAATCAAAGGTATAGTAAAACTAGAAATGTCAAAAGATACACATGACAAATCCCATGTTATGCTATGTGACATACTAACTTGTATGTTGGGGGGTCATGAAGACACCCCAAATATATATAATCATGTATTAAATCATCATTGTCATGATCAAAGTCTTGAATAAATTGTTATTGGTCATTGTTATTAAATTTTGTTGATTGTGTAACATCCTTAATAGGTTGATTTTCATTGTAAAAAATATTATTTCCTATGGAAGTTTGTTTATAAAGTATAGTCTTGTCTTGTTTGATGAATACCTAAATTTGGTCTCTCAAAGTAATTCATTGATATGATGAATGGTCTCTAAAAATATGATAATAAAAAACTACTCTTACATTATAATATTTGGCCTATACTTTGGATTGATTTCACGAATAAGAGTTAACTCAATCAAATTATTATCCAATAATCTCTTTAACATGATGTATTGTTTCTTGAAAAAAAATTGGGATGGCTTGAGATAAGTCTCACTATATGTGTTTCTCATGTCTTAAACCAAGTGGTAGATGTATTCATGGTAGGTACATGGGTATTATCAATGGTTTAATCCAAAATGGGTGAGGTATGGTCCTTATTAAAGTTAATCTTTCTTGTAAAAGGTTGGTAGCCATATGCATAAGATAGATGAATGATTTTCAATTTGTGATAAGTATATTATCTTTGATAGGTGCTCTAAGACTATTGATAAAGATATGATACATTTAAAGATTATATGGTTGATAAAAAATGATTTCATAGGACAATCAAATCTAAATATGTAATCACATATATTATCCTTTTGACCTTATTTTAAATATTGGATACTTTCATATGAGTATTTAGGTCCATTGATGGTAATGTATCAATCTAAGAAGGATTCTTGTAAGCATTCAATTAAATGTAGAGACATATTAGGTAAATAAAAAAGCCAAGCTAAGGCATCATAATTCAATGTGTTAGGAACCAACTTAAGTAAAATTGAACAATGATTCTCATAGTTTCCTATTTATATAAATATTGAATGAAGGTGTGATTGAGGTTCTCCATGACCATCAAATAAATGAAAATTTAAGACAACCAGGTCATGTGAAAGAGGCATGTCAAGAAAATCCTTTGGGATAGGATGCAAGTATACATTATTATCCATAATCCTATCATTTTAAGTCTCCATATGAAGTGAAATATTATGTTATTGTCTTTGCAAATTACCTATAACATGCCTTATAACCAATATCTCATGTGTAGGAATGATGGTACCCCTAATAGGTTCATTCAAAGGCTGAGTCTTACCATTAATAATAGTCATAGGAACACTATTTATTATGTCTAGAGGAGTTAAAAAATCATCACAAAGTATAGTATATATAGTAACACAAGTACAAACCCTAGGAGTCGCTACATGAGAAACTTTTACATTTTTTTACTTCTTTAGCCACATGTATTTAGTTTCATAAAAAATATTAGGGTTTGTGAGAAAATATGATCTATCATTTTCAAAGATATATCAAGATTAAATCTTTCATCATTCAAAACATTTAAATTTTTCAATTTAGCATAAATCAAAAATAAAACATTCTCATCCCTTTCTCTAATATAAACCATGATTAATGCCAAACAAATCCACAAACAAAGGAAATGAAATATTAAAGGTAGAATGGGGTAATAAAACCCTAAAATCAAGTTTTGACATAAATAAAAATTATTAAATCCCCTAGGGGAAATTGGGTATAAACCTTAGGCTAAATCAAATAATATTGGGTTTACAAAAATGTGACTTATGTTCAATTAATATGCACACAGTTTATAAAATAATGACATATGGATATTTTCAAATTAAATCACTAAAATACATAATTCAAACTTATTATTATGTGATAAAAATAGTTTACATGCAAAACATAAATGTTAAATTGACAATTGAAATTGAAAGGGAATCAAATGTTAAGGAACAATCACACTTGAGATGAAATTTTGTTTTCTTAATGCAGATCAAGACTGTGCAAGACTATGTATATATAGGATTTTCATGTTTTAATTAAAGACCTATTAACAGACAAAATATGACAAAAAAAAAGTAAAAAATTTGACAAAAGAATCTAAACATCAAAAGGATGTGACCACAGGGAAAAGGGCCCACAAGAAACAAGATGAAATTGGTGGTCCCACAATTTTTTTCTACCATAAAATCAAATGGATCAAGTTTTTTTTATCTCAAAATATAAAATAGACACAAACATATAGCTAATATAGAAAACATGCTCATGGATAGAAAATGAACAAAACATAATAACAAAAAAAGAAAAGAAGACCACAAGACATCATAAAGAAGGACATAGAGGAAAATACACAAATAGGTTGTAATGAACTCTTGATTCAAGGCAATGACTTACATGTACAAAGAATAATAAATACATTGTAATAATAAGGTTTGTACCAAAATTAGGTATCTACACATTAATAAATGCTCTAATAATTTTTTGATCTCTCTTAAATTCCTATAATTCTTCAATATTTTTTTAATAGAATTATTAATGTATTTATTCTTATTAATTTATAAATGTTTTAATATGTTTGTGTATTTGTAAAAAAATTTAATTTAAATTAAGACCCTACTAATTTTTTTATAGAATTCTCAATGTACTTATTCTTATTGATTTCTAAATTTTTTATATTACTTGTGTATTTATAAATAAATTAAATTGAAATTAAGACCGTACTAATACCCAAACCAATGTCAAATGGTTGAAAAAATAAAAATATGAAACACAAAAAACAAAGTATATTCTAACAAAAAAAAAACTACATTAAAGAACCCAAAAACATCATTAACAATTTTAATGAAGATCTTTAAATAAAAAAAAATTATAAAAAAAAGAAAATGATACTTAAAAAGGGATGAAAGAAGAGTTGAAAACTATAAAAAAATCAACAAATACATCAATAATTATTATTTTACATCAATAAATTAACAGGTTAAAAAAAAAATCCTAAAATCATACAATAATCACTACTAAATTCTTAATAGCCATTTTTAAGTATCTACATTTAACTATAAAATTAAACACCGCTAAGCTAAACGAATGATAATTCTTATGTCTCGAGTCTTTGAAGGAATCATTACAAAACATGTTTTTAATTCTCTCCCTTTGCTTATGGTTTGCTTTCGATTTAAAAAAAAATTGATGAATTCTTTCTGTTTTATTATGAGGTTCAAATTTTATTAGAAATTATAATTTTTTCTCAATTTTTTTCTCGAATAAATCTTTTGATAGTAAATTAGATTATTTATTCCCCGCAATCTATATTTTATTGATATTTTTAAAAATTTAATAATATATTTATATTTATAAATAATTAATATTATTATTTATTATAATTTATAACTATTAAACATGTAAGGATATGTTAGGTATTATTTTAGTTTTGGTATATTGTTCTAGTTTATAAAGTCCTCTATATTGGAGAACATTTTTATAATATTATAATTTTTATAAAATTATATTGTTTTTATATGTTTATTTATATTTAAGTTAATATTAAATTAAAATGAAAATATATTAGAAAAAAATAAAAATTTAATAAATTAATATTTTATTTAGAAAGATTCTAACAATTTTATATATAATTTTTATTTGAATTTTTTATACTTTCATATTCTATTTATTTATTTTTTAATATTTTTTCAACAAACCAAAGTTCCTTTTAACATTTTAATGCTTAAAGTATATCAAAGATTAAGTTTGCATCAATTTTAAGGCTTTTAAGGTTACAAGCAATACAATAAAATAGTTTATTTATATAATTAATAATAACTTTAAAGATTCTTAGTACATGATATTATTGTAATTGGTATGATCTATTAATTTGTATTGGAATAAGTGTAAAACCAACTTTATAGTGTTTTTTAAGTGATAAAAATAATTTTGAAAATTAATAATTATGAAATTAATTTTTATTTATCTTTTTATTGGTTATTTCAATTAAGAAAAATATAAAAAACTTACATCAATCGAATGCAAGAATTGAAAATCAGTTATAATCTTAAAATATGAAGGGCAAACAATGACAAGACAATGACAACAATATTTTGACTATAGTTGACATGGGATGCGCACCCAAGGATCTTTGCAAAACCAACACCACCACTAAAATAGGCACTGGGACAAAAATAAATATAACACTACAAAATCTAGACTAGGCCAAGATCATAATATTCCTCAGAAAGAGGAGAACAAACAAAGCAAAAAATGAAGATGAATTAATTAGTTATCCAAAGCTCCTTAGTCCTAGTCTCAAAAGAAACTTCAAGAAAGATGAATTAATTAGTTATTTAGAGCTCCTCAGTCCTAGTTCCAAAAGCAACTTCAAGAAAAATGAATTAATTAGTTATTCAGAGCTCCTCAGTCCTAATCCCAAAAGCAAATTCAAGAAAGATGAATTAATTAGTTATTCAGAGATCCTCAATCCTAATCCCAAAAATAACTTTAAGAAAGACAAATTAATTAATCATTCATACCTCCTCAATCCTAATCCCAAGACTCTAAAACTAGAGTTCTTTGTAAAATATTTTGCAATATAAATATTGAACAACAAAAGAACGAAAACGAAAAAAATTATTAGAATGAGCACAGATTGTCCTCCATCATCTTCACAAATAATGCAAACATTAAATTAATGTGAATAAGACCGAACAAAATCAAAGAGCCAATGAAAGATTTGGCTGATTCCTTCGACAAAGAGTGGGTAATAATAATAATAATAATAATAATAATAATAATAATAATAATAATAATAATAATAATAATAATAATAATAATAATAATAACCGCTCAGTATTATAGCAAAATGTTGAACAAATGGGTAGTTATTAGTTATCACATCCCAATATGGCAATAGTCTCAGCTATTAGGACACCCAAAAAAAGACAGCACCAAGTGGAACCAATAAAGCAAAAACAAGATAAATATGACGGCCTCCTGCATATCACAGGGCAAACGAGGTAGGATATATATATATATAAAAGTAAATAATAATATAACTATTTATATATAATATATTAATATATAAATACATAAAATATATTAATATATATTTTGATTATATAACCAAAAAAAATATAATATAATATATGTAGTATAATATATAATATAAAAATATATTAATATAAAATATAAATTAATATAAAATATACATCAATATGAATTATATATATTAATATAATATATAATATAAAATATAATCTCTTGCATAGGGTCTTTATAAATTCACATTTCCTGTAGTCATAATGGTTGATCTAATGGTTGTTGTACTCTAGTAAGGATGTATTATGTTAAGTAAGGCTATAATATCGAAAACACGGGGGGCTGCCATGGATTGAAATAATATTAAAGGAAACATTCATGTGATCAAAATCATTTTCATATGGAGGTACACCTCTTGCCCAAGCTGGAAGGATGTTGATCCCTTGACCATAATGTCTAGCTGCATTGACACAAATCAAAACATTAAAATTTTGAAATTAGGATACATTGTGTAGTTTGTGTTTGGGTCTTTTTGTAATTGTTTTGATAGATTCATTGGTGGAATGCTATTTTTCTCTGAATGTTTTGTGTCTTTGATAGAATGTTGTGCGAATATTTTAGAGTATGAGCATGTTTTTTTTTCTATGAGTTGTTTTAATTATTTTTAGGGGTTATTTTTCTTTGATATTTTATATGTTTATTGATTTAAATAAGGGATTCACTATAGCATGGCTATGCTTGCTAGTCTGTGTTGTCTATAAAGATAGACAAGCTATGTGATCATATTTCAGTTTATGGAATGGGGATAGTTGGAAAAAAGAAGGGGTTTGTTAAGATTGATTAGTCACATGCTCCATTTGTTGCAGTGTAACAAATTTTTAGTGTAAATTCAACATCATCACCAATAAAAGAAATAAATATAGTGAGTTTTGAGTAGCATAGCAAAGTCAGTGGATGAAGAAAAACTAAATGATGTATGAAGTTCACTTCAGGTTATAGCATTTCTTTAGGTTTTGGATGTATCTATTAGTCTAACAAGAATCAAAATGTTATTGTTATATCATCCATAGAGGTAGAATATAGAGGAACTGTTAATGCAACTACTAAGGCTATTTGGCTTTAAGGGATTCTATCCAAGTTTGGCATTCCTTTCAGGGAACCCACTATCATCTATTGTGATAACCAAAGTACCACTCAAATATGTAGAAATCTAGTTCAACACTAGTGGACCAAACACGTGGAGATTTACATGTATTTTATTTGAGAGCTTATTCATGGTTAGGAATCGACTTAAGATTTTCCCAGTCTTCAGAGTAGGTCACAAATATATTTACCAAACCCTTCACTGGGAACAAGTTCATTCATATATGATCTCTTCTTAGGGTGGGGTATACATTAGAAAAAACATCATCTTTAGGGGGCCGCAAGGGGAGCGGGGGATGGGAGGCATATAGCCTCTTCACTTTTTTTATGTTTCTATTTTGGGAGGGAGTTTTTCCCACGTATTTTCTCCTTTTCTCTCCTTTATGGAAGATTTATTTTTATTGGGTACCTGATCAGGCCTAGTTGTCATGAGTCATTTTTTACATTACGGGGGTGTTAGAGTAGGGTTTTTTTTTTTTCCATATTTATTTATCATGGGCTTTTTTCCTCACTTGGATTTTTCTTACTTTCATGGATAAGCTTGCTTAGGTGTACTTGGAATTACATTTTGATTGTATGAATAGGAAGTAACTTCCTTGACAAGTGATTTTGGGTATGAGAGTTACTCTTCTATTATTGGCTCTTTGAATGTCTTTCTTGGGAGAGTTAATCATGCACTCCTATATGTACATCTTTATTAATGAACTATTGTTCAATGAAAGATAGGTTTTGAATATTATCCTTTTAATAAAATATTCTTGTGTATGTGATTTCATTTTACTACAATTATTGTGTTGTGTACATGCTTGACTCATGTCTATCATAAACCTATAAATTTTCTTGATAAAGATATTAGCATCCACTTTGATACAAACCAACAAATTATATCAAAATAAAGAACTATACAAAATTCAAACTAAAATAATTACTGAAATCCAAACCTTAAAAATTAATGATATAAAACAAAAACAAGCTATATCTAAAAGATGCCACAAAATTCCTACTTTCTTCATTTGACTAACACTACTGTGAACCACACTCATATAAGGAAACCCTAACCTTAGAGTTTCATGTAGAGGGAAAAGGTCACCAAGGAGTGCCTCTCTTTAAATCTGTTTAACTATAATCTACACTATACTTGGTATAATTCCAAATATTTAATAAAATTAGATGATGATTAATTGTCTCAACTATCATTTTCATTAAATTAACATCATCTACTAATTATAATTATTCCAACCATGCATAATTTTTACTTCGAGAGAATCTCATATTTCTCAATTGGACTCTCTCACCTAATCTTCTCATATACTTTTTTCACAAAATGTCTTAAAAAATTCATGACTTGTATTTTTTACAAGAGAGATACAAATTGTAGATTTGATTCATCTCTATGCAATCATACGCATTATGATTTTTTTAGAGATATTTTAGAATATTATTTGGAATACTTATATTATGTTTGTGAAGATTTGAGTTTGCAAGCATACTAAATTGGACTTAAATTTGTAATACTTACACAAATTTTGTGAAAATTTTGTTTTACATCATCATCATTATTATTATTATTATTAGACTTTTTCAAATATTATTATTTAAGATAAAGGGGATTTTTTAAAATCCTTTTTACTTTATATATAATTTTTTGTTATTAAAAATAAAAGATTTTTTTTTCTTGTTTTGGGGAGGTCTTTAATATTTTATTTGAATTTCATAAATGAGTAATTTTATTACATTTTATCAATTTAAAAATCTAGTTAAATTTTATTTGAAATAGAAAATAATTTAACTCAAGTTAGTATTATTTGTCTTTTATTTTAAGGAAATATTAGTTCAAACATTTCAAAATTAATGTATTTGTATTTATCATAATTCAAATTTAAATGAAAAATAATATTAGTAAAATATAGATGATTAAATTCTTGTATATAATTTTTACGTTCAAAACTTATATGAACTCATTATCATGAATTGTGAAAGAATAAAAAAAAAATTATTTGAAATAGTTATGTCATCATTATGATGTTAAACACATTCTATGACTATATTAGTGTAGGGATGAAGTATATAGGTGAGGACACGTTTTACAATATATTGTCAAATGATACATGTTTTTTGAAAGTAAGAAAAATATATAAGAAAATTATATCTAATTAATATAGACTAAATTAAATTTATATTAATTTTATAATATAATTTGTATTCTAAATAAAATGTGGTGGATTTTACAAGATTAAGATAATGAAGAGTGCATAAAATTGTTGAAGAATTATCATAATGAAACACCAAAGCAAAGGAAAATTATAATTACTGATGCAATTATGGAAGAAAAAGGAGGAAAAAGGATATTTAAGGAATTTAAGATTGAATTTTGACTTGTTCATCATAACTCATACTTATGAAAATAAAGAGAGGACGAAGAAGAAGTACAAAATGATACAGCAAATGATTAGATTTACAAATTATAATATTATTAAATTACTCTCCATCCAAATAATTATAGAGCTCATCAAATTATAAATAACTTTTTCTCTTATAAAATTTTTAGACAAGAGCACAAGAACTTTATATTATATTAAGAATTTAAGCTCACATGTCTAAAAAGTTGTGAGAGACATTAAATAAGAAATTGGTAATTTATTTCCATGAACCATCTCTGGAAGATTGACATTATATTTCAATTATTTCGGAGCTATGTTTTTCTTTAATTTGTTAAATTTTACTATGCAAGGTGTGGGAAAGTCTATGGAGAGAAATTTTTGTTTGTTTTTCTAAGTTTAAGTCATCCCGTCAAATTGAAATGTTATTTGATAAATTATTTTATACATTTAACCTCTTCAATTGCCAAATCAGTTATAAGCGAAGGGATTGATTTGAATTTATTTTGAATATAAAATAAGTGTTATCAGATATAGAAGGGTCTGATTAAATATTTTTGGAAAAACAAATAAAATTCATACAATCAAAAATAAATAAAAAATAAGAGAAAATATTGATTGAATATTTTTAGAATAACAATCGAGGGTTAGCAAATAAAGTATGAATGAATATTTTTAGAATAATAATCGAGGGTTAGCAAATAAAGTATGAAAGAAGGGTTTGATTGGATCCTTAGAACAATGAAAGAAGGGTTTGATTGAATCTTTAGTACAATGAAAAATAGTTATTTAGTTAGAGATATTTTTTCTTTTAATTTATAAAAATGATATTAAAATTATGTCAATCAATTAAATTTATTTAATTTTTAAATTTGAAATAATTTTTTGATATTAGAAAAATAAAAATTGGTCAATATAATTTATTTAAAAATTAGATGTGAATATATAAAAATATTAAATGAAAAAAATTAAAAATAAATATTTAACTGAAAAATATTGAGACACCTCAAGAAAAATACTTTAATTATTTTGAAACATGACACTATTTTTCTTACTAAAAATAAATAATATTTTTTAATGTTTTTCAATGTCATGTTTTAGGAAATACACCAAATTTATTTGATTTTACATTGAAACCAAATATTTTAGAAGGTAGAATAAATGAAATTATAAATTAGGTTAAGAATTAAAAGGATAACCTCACTCTACTTAAAGGAGTGGCAAATTCTTGTTTGAAGAAGTTAATTTTTTTTTTGCCATGGCATTGTGTCTAGACCATGATAAAACTATGATAATACAATTTGCACTATAAATTAGATCAGTTTTATTTCATTTTTTGATTTGGGTCTTTTCTCCATGAGATGAAATTGTGATGCCAAGGTGGCAAAGCTGCGGTACCAAACAATGGTGTAAATTGCACTATGTTTGTATGTTTCTATTTATCTCTCTCTTTTTTAAGTATTTATCTATGTTGTGTTTTTATGTTGTGCTTTTATATGACCATTTTAAAGTGTCATTTTTTAGTGATGTAGATAGGAAAGAGTGAAAAAAGGTTAAACAAAAGACTAGTAGAATTTATCTTAGGTGGAGAAGAAGGTAAGTTTATTATTTTCTTTTTATTTTTTCTAATTACATATTATTAAATAAATAATTTAAGAAATATAATATATTATTATGTGTAATATATGTTTTGATTTATGAAAATAATTTAGGAGAGATGCTATAATTGGATAAGACGTAAGGAGGTAGGGGTATCTCTTCTACCAAAATTATTTAGGTCTTACATTTTATTTGTCTCTTTCGACATGTTTAAATAGCATTTTTAATTAGAATATAAATAGTCACCAAGTCATGCATGTACTGGCCAAGAAAACCAAAAAGACCGAAACTTTATGGCTTAAATAAAAATTGAGGTAAAAAAGAAAACCCAACATAATTTTAATGAAGATCAGAATTGGAAGAATGCCCCACAACTATAAAAAGCAATTGACAGGATACCAATCACTAGCTAAAGAGAACCAAAAGCAACAACAAATGACTGAGGAAGGTAGGATAGCCTCAAAAAGACTCTAGTAATCAGTTATAATGCTATTGTTCAGGGCTGACATGCATAAGAGCTTATTACTTAGCTTTGCTAACCACATAAAGCAGGAGGACCAAATTATTTCAATTTAGATTGGTCAATATCCCAATTATCAAGTGCATCTAAAAATTTATTATAACCACGAGGACTATGAAAATATATAACCCTATCAAATTTCTTTTGGAGTAATTTATTTATTTTGAGGATATTACAAATTCTCCAATCATTAGAACTATTCTACAACTGGGATTGAAAAGCAACTAAATCCAAAACATAGAATCAAAAACCAATTATATGTTCTTCCACCCAAACTACCAGGCACTTTTAAGACCTTCTAAAATAACTTAACCTTCATCTAAATTGGTGGTGGTAATACCAATTTTGGCAGAAAAAAGAAAGCAATATAATTATCCAAATACCTACTCATGTCTCCAAAGTTGGCATAACTAAGATTTCAACTCAAAACACCATACATATAGATTCTATTGAATCATGGGATTAGAATATAGGAACAATCCTTGTCACTAGAATTTACCTGGGAGGGAGGGGAGAAGGAACAATGTGAAGAACCTAAATAATGAGCATCCCACATTGGGAAGGTGTTGCAAGGTGTTTCATCAAGTGCATGACCAATTATTTGATATTATTAGGATTGTGATAACAAATTACATCTATCTTTACTAAAAATCTTAATTCAAAATTGGCCTATCACTTACAACTCAATTGTGATAGATCCTTTGATGAAATAATAAAAAAAGGAGTTAAAATTCAAAGAGATTTAGTTTCTAAGTGTGTCATCAAGATATTTAAACAATATAATTTATTCAAATAAAAATAAAAATCTTAAGTTCCATGAAAATAACCAAAACATGGTAGGAGATGATGTAAATGATGTTAAACAAACTCAAAACACCTAACCTATCAACAACATTTCTATACCAAGTGGTCAACCTCGACAAGATAATCAAAAATTAAAAATCACTCCTTTAGGAATGCCATATGATGTAGTATTTTGAAAGTTAGGAGACAAAAAAATGACCAAATTCCCCCATACCAAACCCTTTGATTAAAACATTCAAAAATATAAGTGCTACAAAGATAATGAATATTGTGACTATCACAAAATCAAAGATCATTCAAAGAACTATTACATGAGACTCAAACACTATTTCCAAGATCTTATTGATAATCATTATATAGCAGTAGAGGATGATGCATCAAATTCAAATAATAAAAAATTATGGATATATCAATATCCCTTTTTAAAACATGAGAAACTGCGTACTAAACAAAACCAAAATCAAATGGACTATGTCAATAAAAATAATCACCTCATTCATTATATAATCAATCACACTGAATTTATGGATTATCATGTTTCTGTACTTATAATTAAATCCCAAGATTATAACATCACTATGAGGCATGGAAATATTACCATTCTAAGTCTTCATATTTTCATAAGCACATAATATCTACAATTGAATACTTTACTAAGTGGGTTGTAGCTAGTCCATTAACCTAAATAACTTGCAATAAAATATCCAAGTTTATCCTAAACCACATTATTTTTCAATATGGTATCCCTTGTACCATTATATTAGATAATGGTAAGTCTTTCAAAAACAAAGATATCAAGAGCCTTTGCCAAAAGTACCATATCAATCCCAAATATTCCACACCATACTATCCCCAAGGCAAAAATGAAGAAAATGCATCGAAATTTTTTGCTCAAAATTCTTAAATGCATTTTCAGTGATGATGATTGAGATTGGCATTTATAGCTTTACCTTGCTTTGTGGGCTTACCATACTAGAATTTTCACTCCCATAGGAACAACCCCATATTCCCTTGTTTGTGGTATTGAGTCCATCTTACTTATTGAAACTGATATTCCCTCCTAAAAATCTCTCTACAAAACATTATTGATGAAGAATCTTATCAAATTTCAAGGCTAGATGAGCTCAATATCCTAGATGAAAAACATTTTAATGGCCTTAGCCACTTGTAAACCTATCAAAATCATATTTTTTGTAGCTATAATAAGAAAATCATATCAAGAGAGTTTAAAATCAAAGATCTCATTCTAAAAGAAAACAATTGGAACATAAATGTTGATCATGAAAAGAAAGGCATGTTTGAACCTAATTTGTTACGTCCATACAAATTGGATATAGAAGAAGGAGAAAAGATTGATGAACTAATGAACATTGTACACCTCATACACTTTCCTTCTTAAATTGCTCTTGTGTGGCTACATATATGTAAAAAAAAGAAAAAAGACAAATATATAAAAATTAAATGTAATAATAAAAATAATTCATCCAAAAGTGAAAACCATTCTTATGGCACTTTGGATAATTAATGTGGTTAAAACTACATTCTAACACCATGCGTAGACCATTATCTATACACCTAGTTACTTGGGGGAATCCCATAGCATTATCCATTTATATATATCCACTATCCATTTGTATATATATCTTTATTAATATAAAATATATATATATATATATATATATATATATATATATATATATATATATATATATATATATATATATATATATCCCATCCTTTCAATTAATGATGACATTTTAGTTTAGGGTTTGATCTTAATAGTTATGCAGCCATGCCTTTACTCATGTTTTAGAATAATATTGTACATAACCCTTAGATAAAAACACATAACAACACATCCATCCAACATCACTCCAACAAAAACAAAACTTATTCATAATCAAACCATGTCATCTATCATCATTTCATGAGAGGGTACATTTCATCTAATCATCATCATCTTACCTAATATCTTCACTTTCCATCTCTTCCCTCATTGGGAGAACTACATCACACTGAGGTTTGCATAAACTATGTAGGTGGAACTTAATTGTATGGATCATTTAAAGTCATCTCATCCACCACCATCACTAGAAAAATATATAATATCTAAAAACATTAAGAAATCCTCAAAAGAAAAATAATAGAAACCAATCAAAAATACCTTGTCCTTAGTAACTTAACGTAGTTATCCATTATGTATGTTACTCATTGAATGGTTATCATTTTCAAATATCTCATATGACAAAAAAATTTATTCTAATCAAGGATATAAATAAATACATTTGTTTACATGTTTGACCATTTCCTTGCTTTCTTACTTGTACAAATTATTTATTTTGTTTGCTTGCTTGTAAAGATTTTTTGACTTTCTCCTTTGCTTTCCTTACTTGGTTTCATTGATACAAACACTTTTTATCTTGTTTTCATCATTGTTCTTTGTTGAGTCAAAATCACTATGCGCATTACAAATGGTGTTATTATGATCTTCCATATCATGATGCACTAAGTCTTTGCTTTGTGACTCTATTAGTCCTTACAATATAACACAATAGATATCATGGTTATTCCATACCATTGGTGCATATTATCTTGGGCAACATAAAAATAAAGGGTTCTCAATTGATGTTAGAGATAATGTTGGAAATCTTGTTGCAACTCCTAACAAAGCCTATAAAGTGCAACTCTCTAAAACATCTCATTTTCATAAATAGATTTTTATATCCATTTTGATTATTCCATAATAAATGTAAAAAAAGAATAAAAATTATCAAATATTAAATGTAGTAGAGACAATATTGTGTATGCATCCATCCATCTAATACATATATTGATGTAATTATCTGGAAATGTAATTTTCAACTGCCCATACCCCTATATAGTTACCCACCACATGTATTTGTTTTACTTGACCTTTAAGCTTATTTTATCAAAGTTTAAAATCTGTCACTTCAATTTATTTTCTAGTCATACTACCAATTCCCCAAATCACTCAATATTTTTATTTCAGCTTGTAAATCAATCTCTTAAAATTTTATCAATCAACTTTGAAAAATTTATTTATGATTTTCTGGCCCACATCTTACCATTGGGATATATCATTCCCATATCCTCCTTGCATATATCATTTCTTGGGTCAACATCTAAGTGTGCAGGTTAAAAAAAAAAATATTATTTTTATATTTAGCTTCCTAGCACCAATCCACTTCAGGCAAATCATTTTTACATATGCTTACAATCATGAAACCATTTTATTGAGACTCATAATTACATTAAATGGTGGTATTACCTGCATCATTTATCAATATATCTATATATGCTTTATTTCAAGCATTCATCTACACCACTACTCCAATATGAACATTAGAGAGGGCATCATTAAGTCATTCAACTCCACCTAGAGCATCATATTTCTACATCTATTTTCACTCTAATTTTTATTTTTATTTAAAAAAGCATTGACTCTTCTATTCACAACACCATTTCAAAGAGGAGAAATGTAGATACCTAAATTCTTCCAATTTAGTATCATAATAATTTTTTTTCAAAATTGACACACTAACTCAATCACCATCCCAATTCAAATTTCCTAGTAACACCATTTCCCTCTATTTTTTAAATTATTGATTAATCTATATTAATTAATTAAATCATGCACACATTATTCTTCAACACTAATTATAATTTAGGATTTCATCCTCATCTAGACATATTCCACACTTCTCTCAATCAAGTGTTGAGTCATCCAACCAACTCATTAACTTCCTCAACCAATTATTGAGTAACCTTTGAACATTTCAACTATGTTTGTCAGTCATCAAACTATCTTAACTCATTTGTAAGACATTTTCAACTACCAACTAACTTTATCCTTCTCTCTCACACATATGGGAACTAGTGATCATCCATGGAAATGAAGACTCAAATCCAACTTTTTATAATTATCATTATCAAATAAATTAGTATTTATACCAACCCTCCATATTTTCACCTAAAATCATATAAATGGAAGTGTTATTCTCCATTTCATCATCCACCTTCAAGCTATTGAATTTATCTTATGCATCCATTCAAAATCCAAGCTATTTTCACGCATATGCTGCTCAATTCATCTTTATTTGGAGAAATGAATTGAGCACCCACATCCAATTAAGTAAGAGAAAAATATATGTTCACAATGGTGAAGGTGATGATTTTATTTTACACGTTTTGTAAGTATCTTTTTATTTATATTTATTTTCTTATCATTGCTCAATCTAATGTATTAGTTTAAATTTATAATAGGAGGTTTGCATTTATTTATTTTCCTAGTTTTATTAGATCCTAAATTTTTAGCTATC
Source organism: Torreya grandis (assembly GCA_037957365.1). Taxonomy (NCBI): domain Eukaryota; kingdom Viridiplantae; phylum Streptophyta; class Pinopsida; order Cupressales; family Taxaceae; genus Torreya; species Torreya grandis. Next base: position 3,438,611 of record JARHVA010001338.1, read on the forward strand.
ATAGAAGAAGATGTATGAAGCAGATGAATATTTCATTGAAGCATGCAAAACATGAATAGAGCTAGTGAGTGGTGATAAAACATTATGGTTAAATTATCTCATGCAAAAAGGATTTTTATTTTATGCAGTGCAAATGTGTATACCTATATGTTCAATGTGTTTTATTTTGATCAAAGAGAAGCATAGGGAAGTTTTTTTTGGTTATGATAAAATAGCGCATAGTTATTTGATAATTAATTTTGGCCATAAATGAATGTGGAAGTGCACATGTATGGTCAAGAGTGTATTAGTGAAAGGAAAAAGTATAAATAAAGTCTTGTATCAACCATTGTAAATACCAAATAGACCACTGGAATATATTAGCATGGATTTTGTTATGGGTTTTCCTAGGACACAAAGAGGATATCCTTCCATATTTTAAATCATGGGTAGATTTTTGAATATGACAACTTTTTTGTTGTAATAAGAGTAGTGACGTAAAAAACATAGATAACTTATTTTTCAAGTAAATTTCGTCATTGCATGGATTGATGCATAACATAGTATCAAATAAGGTTGTGATATTTTTTGTAAATTTCTAGAGGACATGTGGAAGAAGCTACATACCAATATAAAGATTAGTTTAAAATATCATCCCAAGCTAGATGGATAGTATAGATAGTCAATAGTTTTTTGGGTATTCTATTTCGATGTATGATTAATGGGAAATTTTGGAACATGTTGAATTTAGTTAAAAAAAAATTAGTTGATAGGAGTATTATAAGGATACCATTTAAAATTGTTTATGGGTCAAGTCTAGGAGGTGTTACAAAATTATTTGACAACATAATTGCATGAAGGAAAAGTGTTAAGATATAATAATTTAATGAGTATATATGCAACTTAAATTAGAAAGTATGTGAATAGTTGGAGATAAGTAGTGCATAGTATTATAAACAACATGTAGATGTAAAGAGAAGTGGAATATTAGGTGGGAGACTTGGTATTATCACACTTGAGGAAGGGGATATTTCCAAAAGTAACTTATGATAATTTTAAGTGCAAATAGATTGGTCCATACAAAGTGATGTGAAAGTTTGAGAAAAATGAATCAGAGATAGAGTTACATGAAAGAGTAACATATCACTTAAATTTTATGTGCATGATTTGTATTCATATCATGAAGGGAAGTATATAAAGGAAATCACAAGCACAAATTATGAAATAATTTGATTAGAGAGTGGAAATGCTTGAGAAAGTACATGAGGAAGTTAAGTAGGTGATTGATTCTAGAAGTATTAAGTGAATGAATCGCAAAGAACATACATAATATTTGGTAAAGTGGAGAGGTCAATGTGTTGAAGATGTTACATGGATTAAGACACCAGAAGATTCAAAACAAGGGATACCATTAGAAGATATCTTATAAGGTGCATGAGTAGAAGCTCATGTTTCTTTTAATATGAAAGGTATGATGCAATAGCATCCATATTCATATTTGATCATACATTAAACCAAACAAATTAGTCTAACACTTAATAAAAAAATAAGAAAATTTTAGTTATTCACAAATCCTAATCTATGTGTAATTTTTTTTGTTTTGTTTTGTACCGAATTTACATGTATGCTAGTCCTTTTTATTGTTTACACGACCTTTATATACACACATTTTTTTAATCTATGTAACCATTATGAATGCATATTTTTATATTGTTTCACAAAAATGTGTTGTCACACATAGGGAACAATCTAGTTTGTAATGACTTGAAAATATTTGTGCAAGTACATTTTTTAGGTCTTTTTTTAATTTAACACTAATTTCAAATTGAATTATTATGAGTTTTAATGCACAAGCCTCCAATGTCTTGTGGAGGATGTTGGTGCATAATAATGCAAATATGATGACCCTTGTGCATGGAGTATTTTTTTAATCTTTTGATTATGAAGTGTTCGAACTTAGCTTTATGAGGTTAGGCTTCCATATAACTTGTCCTATGTGAAAATTGTATTATGATTTATTAGGGGTAAATATTCATTGCAGTTTATAATCATTTTCATTTAACTCCTTGGATTGCATAAGGTTGTGATGGATTAATTTAATTTCACTTTATGATATTATTTGTCATGATTCCTTTTGATTTGTTATGTTAAGGCATTTTAGAATTGTAATAAACATTTAATATTTTTGGATCATAGTGATGTGTTGCATATATTTAATGATGAAAGTTGGTTTATTAAGTGTTATTTTAAGAAGGTGGATATTTTTTGTATAGAAACATGCCCCTACACTTGAGTTGTATAGTCAATAAGCTTAAGGATAGAGTTCATAGTGAATATGATAAGAAGAATATATAATTTAAAAGACCATGAGCTCTCAAATAAATATTTCATGTTATGATATCATGTAGTGTTGTGTTGTTATCATGTGTGTGAAAGATATATTTATATCCATTTAAATATAATAAGATATATAAGTTATTTATTTTAATTTTTTATTTGATTATGTATTTTCATTGTATAATTCTAAAGGCTATGTAGTAGAAGGTATCTCTTCATTGAGACCCCTAACCATGATTTCATTAATGAATCTTATGGTCTGGTGCTTGAAAATGAAAAAAATGTTGGGAATGTTAATATAAGTGACATTCTACATGAAATGCTTTCTCCCAACTTAAATATCAAGATAATTTTATGTCTTCTATGACATCAACCTCAACACATATTTATTTTTTGGTTGGTCGAAGTAAAACTGATCCATCTCATGACATATCACATGCCTAATGGGTTGAAATATTTGGTTTAAGAAAGTTGACACTGGGACATACAACCCAGGCAACACAAACCACATGTGAAATTTGAGTGAGGCATGCTCAGTGACATTGAAAACTAAAGTTCAATATGATAAAAATCATCAAATTGTCACACATGAACCAACAAATTGACTTGGTAACTAGAGATTGCATATATAAAGACTCCTTGAAGAAGAATAGATAAACCCTTTGATAAGATTTTGAATCCATACAAACTAAATCCCATTTAAATCTCAATAATTGTTAACTTAAGTTAAGAAAGTATTCTTGAAAGGAATATAAATGATATAATATACAATAATTATATGAGATTCATATTAATTTAAAAACTATTCAATATCATAATCTAAAAGCACATCTAAAAGTTGTGTGGAATTAATAAAATCATTACCTCACCATAAAACTTTGATATAAAATTTTTACTTAATTTGATATTGCACTCCCCACATATTGCAATAATAATTACACTTAACTAATTAAAAGTCATTTATATAACCTACACCCACTTGAAAAACAAGGTTAAAAAAAAGGCTACATAGTTGGTTTGAAAACACAGGATAACCTAATATAAACATATAAAATCCTAGCAAAGTGAAAATTTCTCCAATTTCTTTATTGCTCTATAAATACATTTTCACCACTATAAATGTATTTAATAAAGAACTCATTATGTATTATCCACGTATTTAATAAATAACTCATTATCACTAGCCTCCACATTTCAATGAAAAACATTGATGAATTGTTTATATTATGCCCCATCAAGTGGTGCCAAATGATAATACTAAAAATATGACGTGGCCATAATAAAGCCCAAAAGCCTTGATGAATTATTTATATTATCTCAAATGTTTTGCCACTCAGAATTGAATATTTCAACAAAAGTCATTAGAAGTGATAGAAACAGTTTTTAACATCTTTCTCCATCATGTTTAAACTTTATGAATTTTCTTGAATATGATAATTACGAAATTTATTTTAAGATAATTTTAAAATATTGAAAAAAAAACTTTTTTTAATTAAAAATATATCTTTCCAATTTATTTGTTAGACTTTAATTTATCAAATTATCTATGCTTATCAAATATATAAGAAGAACAATAAGGAGGAAAATAAATAAATAAATAAAAATTTAATGAAATTCAAATATTAAATGTTATTTATATTATAATGTTTATTTTTTATTCTTTTGATTGAAGAGTGTATTTATATATTAGTCAAATAAATATATAGTACAACATTAATCATATAAAAACATGGGTGGAGAAGTTACATTTCATAAATAAAATTACACCGAGGGTGAAAATACCTCAGGAAAAGTTCAAAAGGTGGTCAATAAATGACCACACACACAAAAATAAACATTTTTGTCCTAAAAAAATGTCATTCATTTTTGGGACAACATATGAACTATTTTGGTTCAGCAGACCCAAATAATCTCTTCCCTTCTCGAAATTTGGTCTGAGCTTTCAAATTCCTCATTGTTCAAGCTTTTTCAGTAAAGGGACTAGTAGGTTCAAAGGGTTCATTGGAAAGCTTCTAAGCAAGGATTAAACCATTGAACCATTGAAACTTGAACCATTTTGGTTCAAGGGTTCAAGGTTCAATGTCATCGGCAAGCTTCAAGGAGTCAAGAGCTTTGTCAAAGTTCATCAAGTTTAACTGCTTCATGGTTCAAAGGTTCAATGAGCGGTTGGTTCAATCGGTAGGTTCAATCAAATGGTTCAAAGGAGTGCCTTAAAGGAAAAAGTCTGAGAGCAGAAGCTGCCAAGTGTCATCTGCCAAGACACATTATGATTTGTTTCTAAAAGCAGCGGAACGTGCCACGTGTCCCTTGTAAAGCTCGATAGAAGCCACCAAGTGTCAACATCCACAGTTTCTTCCTTGTGTCTCATTATAACTCGGCAGAAGCTGCCAAGTGTCAACATCTACAATTTCTTCTTTTTATTTCATAAGGACTGTGGTGGGCCCTGAGTGAGTTACTAAAGAAAGTAAAGCGCACCAAGCGTCATCATTTGCATGAATCTGAATGAGTCCTGAATGTTTCTATATTATTTCTAAAGCTCAGTGGAAGCCACCATGTGTCATCTTTCGTAGGACTCTCAAAAGGTGTCTAAAGAATCTATAAGTAAGCAGATGCTACCAAGTGTCCTCACCTGTTTCACAATAGAAAACACCATGTGTCACTTTGTTGAAGCCTAACGAAAAGCAGCCAAAGCAAGTGGGAAAGACATGAAGGAATTGCTAAGGAGGATGATGGGTCCGTAGATGTCAAATTTAGGATGACCAACTAGTCGTTGGCTTTCAAACGATGATGGACCTGAAGATGTCAAATTTGTGGCAATGAAATATCTGTTGATCTTTGTAGGCTTAAGCTTGGACCCGAAGGCATTCAAAGACCTTAAGACACGAAGGAAAAACTGCCAAGAGGAGGAACCTAAAGAACCAGAAAGGGGAAAAGATAGCTCGAGGGCTCAAATCACAACAAAAAGAGGGAAAGGCTAAAATATTTATGTAGTAGTTATTCTAGTAGGTGGAACAGTCCACCAGGTAGATATTTGAGCCTATAAACGTTGAAGGCATGGCCTATTTATCTCCTTTGTGGTAAAGGTGAGGTGGATGGCTACACAGACATCAGGTGATAGACTAGATGACTCAGGCCCAGGAGAAGACATTTGAGATGAATCAACATGCCATAGTTAAGGTGACTATCTTGTTCTAGCATGGCCTTATTTGACAAAATTGAAAATGCATTTAATGCATTGAGTGTAGCATGGGCCATTCCATGGAACAATGTGCCAAGCCTTTCTTGGCTACTATATATTGTATTCTCTTATGTCATTTTAGGAGAGATCTTTTTGATCATAAAAGCAAAACTCTACCTAAATTGAAAGGCAAATACTGAGACTTTGAGATTAGATTATTGTTCATATTATTTTATCTAAATGAGAAAGTAAGTTACTTGTAGACTTTGTGCTATTATAGCTTGTGCCATTTTAGGAGATTGTTCTTATATCTGTCTTCTTAATGCATTCTTATTTATTTAATTTAACAGCAGAACTAGTGGAAGTGATAAGGGAGATGCCTTGAAGTTAGCTACTTTTAGACTTTATGATGTCATAGTTGTCTTCAGTGTGTGTTTGTTTTTTGTTCCTGTGTAAAGGATCTTGGGATGACTTTGTGCCCTCATTGTCCTTCGTATTTCACTCTTGGGCAGTAGAGGTGGAGACTTTGTGCTACATCTCAGTGTGCTGGTTACTACACTCCCTGTTACCAGTTACTTATCACTACTTGAAAGAACTCCTGTTGTTTCCTACAAGACCAATTTTGAAAAAAGAGAAGTGCCTTTAGTGTCTTCACCAGGATGTCTCCTTTGCTTTTGAACATCATCTCTGAAAAAAGAGAGATGGATGGCATTGCCCTATCCTGAGTGTTATTTTCTGCTTATATCTATAGTATTTAAAGCCCCTTTATACCTATAGGGAACCTCCCCTTGATGAGAGGAGATATTTGTCCCCTTTGGATGTGGTAAACCTACAACTTTGACCAACCAATATCCCTTGCTATGGATGATCAGACCTATTTTGCTCATCAATACACTAGTGACAAAACATTCACCCAACAATGTTTAATTGGCGACTCCACTGGGGATGAATGGGCAGTCTGAAGCCTCAAGTTTTAGATTAAAGTAGTCCCTACCCTTATCCATTATAGACTCTGGAGACTCCATAATATGTCTTACCCATTATCATTATAGCCTTACCATCTTCTTCCACCCCCACACCAACTAGAATAGAATGCACAGTTTGAATCCTCAAGCTTCAAGCTGAAGCAGGGCCAGTTCTTTCTTATTTTTATCCTACAATCTGGCAATTCCATGCTATACCAGAAGCTAGAGAGCCCAAGGTGTTGTTGATCCTATTTTTAAATTGGTGCAGAAGGTCAATTTTGACTTGTTCCTCCCCAACTTCAAGTTCAAATATCTAGGAGTGTTTCTCCTACCCATATTAGGACACCAACATAAGACATAGCTTCCTTTTCTACTATTAACAGAGCTTTGCCCATACATACACTACCCAAATTTGTTATCCCTCTTTTCCATAATCTAATCATGGCAGTTCAAGGCCTCCAGGGTAACTCATTTGGCCCACTCAATTTGACTCCACCCCTGCATGAACTTCCATGCAACTCAAGAAAGAATTTCTCCAAATTCTTTGGGGATGGAAGAGTTCACCCTGATGAACACATTATAGCCTTCAACATAGCCCATGGCATAATAGGAGTGGAATTTGAAGATGTGGTAGTTAGGATTTTCATGGAAACACTACAAGGTGCTGCTACAGATTGGTTCTACCATCTGTAGGCTCGGTCAATGACTGATTGGGACACACTCAAAGCCAAATTCGAAGCAAGGTTCAACCCTACCAAAGAAGCACATGCTTTGTTAGCCAAGCTTACATAGATGAAGAAGGAGCCTCATGAGCCTATGAGGGATTTCATTGCCAAGTTTGACAAGCTCAGGAACATAATTATTGTAATTGCTCAGCCAACACCTAAAAATTTTAAATGCTTCTTCATCAACTCACAGCTACCTGAAGTGAGTTTTCTGCTGAGATGTGATGGTCACATAGACCTTACTACTGCTTAGGACTTGGCTATTGAGGTAGAAGATGACCTTATCTTGGTAGGAAAGATAAGGAGAGATCTTAACAGAGGTAAATCCTCTTCATCTTCTAAGTATCCATCTACAGGCACCACTGATCAAATAGTGCAAAAGCTGGCAAATGAATTGCTAACATTGAAAAAGCAAATAGCACAAGGTATGTCTTCTGCTCCTTCATACAAAGATGTACCAAGGATGACATTCCCTAATTAGGCATACCAAGGCAATGCTACCAGGAATCAAGGGCAGCCAAATCGTCTTCCTCCCTCACAGAGGAACCTCACCCTTGAAGCGCCTCCAACCAATTCAACAGTTAGATATCTTGAAGCTAAATCATATTTTGATAGGAAATCCATGCCAAGGATCTTCAAATAAGGAGACATTTTCATAAAATAGGATGAAAATAAGGCCAAACTTGGAAAACACACAAATTTTGATGCTTTGTGGAGTGGCCCATATGTGATCACACAATGCAAACAACACAATGCTTTCCAAATCTCAAAGTTAGATGGAGAGGAGCTACATATTCCAGTCAATGGGATATATCTAAAACATTGTTACTAGGGTTCTTATTTTCCTTTATACATAGTTTATTGCTTTTTTTGTGTTTCCTATGTGCTTATGCACAAGTGTGATTTTCTCTTTGTCTTGTTTGTGTTGTTTTTAGGTGGTCTTATTGTTGTTGGTTAGTGTGTTTGCTTTGTGTTTTTTTGTGGCATGACCTTGTTATTCATATTCAAGTATATATTGAATCTATGCCCAATGGCCTATTTAGGCTACCAGTCTGGTTAGTATAGCAAGCATACTACACTTGTGAGTCACCAATTTGTTGACCAAATTTTGATCCTATAGGTCAAAATTGGGCACCTCTATATAAATATTTGATCTTTAGATATTTTAGGGTTGCATATCATGTCATAGTGTGAACTAAGATCTCTTCAATGTAATATTAATGCTATTAGCTTTGATAATTTTGTTGTCTAGGTCATTTTACCTTCTTTGAGTCATGTTAACAAGTCTAAACAAAGTTTAAAGAATAGATTCAAAGTGCCAGATCTTGCACGCACAATAGTTGTAGAGGAAACTAATCATGTGGATTTTTTCATCTTAGTTCAAGGTTTCTATGTACTAAGTCTAAGGTCCTTCACTAAAGCAATAGCAAAGTTGTTCATGTTCAAATACTTTCTTCGAATAATTTCTAGACTTAGTCATTCAAGCTCAGTCAATCAACTTCAAGTTTTCGTATTATGTACAAATTCCTTCAGAGGAGGTATTCCATACAAAACCCATGGAAAATATACAAGTATTCTTCCTTTTGAATTTTTTATTTTTGGGTTTTTTATGTAAGTGTCAGAAAGTGTCTCAGACATTTTGTCCAAAATAATTTCCCTGAAGGATATCCTTTTTGGGCTAGGGGTTAGAAGTCTTTCAATAAAATTATCTATGAAATTTATCTAAAAGAATTGTTTAAATACATAAGTTATGAAAGGTGCATCCCATTATTTTTGAAGAGTACTTTTGAAGCAAGGTTCCTTATTCAAAAGTCTGAAGGATTATTTTTCTTTTAGGAAGTGAACCAAATAGAAAAGCCAAAAAGTACATTTCAAAAAATCTGAAGGGTATTTTCCTTTTGAAAGGTTCATTTGAAAGAACTTCAAAGTGTCATTTCCAAAAGCTGAAGGGGCACTTGAAAGTTTTTCGAAGGGCACTTCAATCTTTTCGAAGGGGTTTTTTTCAAATTGCCAAAGGGTCATTCCAAAGTTCCGAAGGTCAACTTCAAGAAACCCGAAGGAACATTTCAAAGAACCAAACAGTCCATTTTCAAAATTCAAAAGGTCATTTTATAGCCCAAAGAAATTAATGCAGAAAAAGGAGCCAAAGGAATTTGTTTGGGAAAATTGTCCCCAAAAATGGTAAAAATAAAAAATCTTGAAGGATTTCTTTCAGGAAAAGTGGTAGAGATAAATCTTTTTGAAAGACACCTTTGAAGCCAAGTGCCCCAAATAATTTCCTTAAAAGATATCTTGCAAGCAAAAGTGTCCCATGTAGAGGTCCCAAAAGGGAGATTTTCATGATTCAGAGGGCACTTTCCATAGTTAAAGAGCACTTGACAAAGGTCCGAAAGAAGATTAATTCTAAGGAAAGTGTCCCAAATGAATAAAAGGTGAAGGCCCTGTAAACATCAATTTCAAACTACAAAAAATAGTCACTGATGTAAAAAGACTTGGCCAGAACATGAGATTAAATGTGGAGGTAACAAATAGTTGAATCCTGAGCATCTGGTGCAGACAAAGCAAGCAAAATAGATAGGTTGATAGTTTGAGTCATTGCCGGTAGCTGACCAAATGAAAGATCTTCCATGAAATCAACACACATAGGTGTCGAAAGAATGGTTAGTAGTTAGGAAAAACATTTTCTAACTTTTACCATAAGTCTCATTTCCCTCAGTAGTGCTATGTGTCATCTCCTCTATTTTTAGTTTTGAACGCTCATAGATAGTTTTTGATAGAAACCATTACTTGTGTCAATTCTAAAGGTCTTATGCCACTTTTCACCATTCTTATGACTGGTTTTGAATAAGTAGACCTCCTGACATGGCGTAGCTCACCCCACCTCTCTTCCACATGTAATTTTAACTAATTTTCACATATGGGCAATGTTAAAGTGACTCTTGAACTTCCTTTTGTTGACCTCTCTCTCAAAAGCTATATATATATATATATATATATATATGCATTATTTTGGCTTGTTTTAACATCCTCTAGTGGTTATTGGGAAAACTCTAGCTAGATTTTTACTTGAATAACTCTTGAATAAATATACAAGTGTTTTTGCCACTCATATTCTCTAATATTGAGCAATGACTTGAATCTTATTGGTCCAGTCTAGTGAAAGGTTATCTTTTCTAGCTTGTACTCTTGATGGTCTACTAATTTGCAAAAAGGAGATTGTTGTAGGTCTTTGCTAGTATTTTTTTCTAAGTGTAGAGTATCCTAGAAGTGGTCCATGATTCTATTCCTCTTTGGAATCATTCATTCACTTCCCAAGAATTGTATACCTTATTGAATCTAGCATATGAAACATTGATGTAGCAATGAATCCTAAGTAGTGAGTCTTGTGTGAGAAACACCTTGTTTGTCTTTAAATAGTGGTTTTAGTCAATTGAGAGGACATTATACATTGGTACATCACCCTTTCATTGATTTAGTTGTATCTCTTAATCCCTTTTCATATCCAAATTGTTAAGTTAGAGAGAGAGAGATTTAAAGGTGCATCAAGGGGAGCTAGCCCCTTAACTAGAGATTCATTTCTCAATATTGTCACCCACAACAAGAGAAATGTCTCCATGGTGCCACTTGGATGAGGAGATTTAGGCATCTCCTCAAGGGTGCAAATAAGACATAATAAGGCATGTAAAAAATGATACAATAATGATTTATCAAAGAAGCATTAGATAGAGGTGATCATGAATAGTGTAAGAGAGTGATCAAGGTAGAATGTCATAGTCATGAATAGTCAAACATGATATTATAAGTGTCAATAGTAGTATACAATAGGGTAGGAGATCCCATATCATCAAGTGAGATAGTTCCAATGGAGAGAGGGATAAAAATCCAATATAATTTCTAAATAAGTGAGTATCTTAGTCTATATATTATATGTACTGGAACTAATAATATGAATTGACAATCTCAAGTAGCAGATGATTAAGTATAAGAAGTTATAAACATGTGTTGAAATAAAAATATAAAATGGTCATGATATGAAATAAATCACATATATTATTTAAAAAATAAGTAAATTTATCATAAAAATTGAAATGTAATAATATATATTTGATAAATCCCATGTTATGCTACATGAGGTACTAACCAATATGTTAGGGGGTTGTGAAGACAACTTAAATATATCATTATGTAATTAGATCGTCATCATCATCATCATCATCATCATCATCATCATCATCATCATCGTCATCAATAAATTGTGAAACATCCTTATGAGGTTGATTTCCATTATAAACAATATCATTTTCTAGGTAAGTTTGGTTACCAAACATTATCTTGTCATGATCCATGAATTCCTAATTTTTTCTTTCATTATTATTCATCAATATGTTGAATGGTCTCTAATGTTATGATAACAACAAACTATTATTTCATTGTAATATTTTGGCCTATAATTTGGATTGATTTAATAAATAAGAGGTAACTCAACTAAATTATTGACCAATAAGGTATTTAGAAAGATGTATTGATTCTTGAAACATTTCTTGGGTTGGTTTGAGATCATTCAAATTGGCATAATGTAGTAAATTCTCCAATGCAATCTAATAAGGATGTAGCTATAATGTCATCTCCTGACCGATTTAGTCAGGAGGTAGTGGGTGTAGTCTATTCAAAACCAATGAATAAGGGGGAAAATGGTTTGACATCTCTAGTAGAGTAAACTATGGTTGTAGAGAGTTTGGATACCACACCAAGGTTGAATAAGGACACATAACATTTGATTTCACTAGATTGATTGTTGAAGGAGAACATTGGCTTGCCATCTCGAATAAGATCTAATAAGGATGAAGTAACACTCTCCTCTCTAGCTAGATCAAGCAAGGAGCCAGTAGGGTTGTCCTCCCTTAATGAGAAACAATTTTTTTAAGAGGATAACAATATTGGAATAGATTTATCTCAAGATAAATGAGGGTCCCTAAGAAGTGATGGAAAAATATCAGCTATAAAAGAGGATTCTAAGATGCCAATTTTGTTGATAGTAGTAACATAAGGGCATCATAAGGTGAAGTTAGAGTAAAAATGGTACCATCTACCATGCCAAACACTAATGAAAAGTTGAAAGTAGGCAAGGATTCATAAATAAGGTCTAAGCATTATAAGAAGAAGATGGATGTAACCAATGACATAAAACAAAAATCAATAGAGATAAATTCACATAGGAAAAAAGATTTGAAGGAGATGGGTTCTCCTATATGTTGGGTGAATATTTTGTCGACCAGCTAACTAGTGAGCAAAATAGTTCCTATCACCACAACATAGGGAGATTGGTCATCCAGGTGTGCATTTTTACTACATCAACAGGGGACAAATCTCTCCTCTCATCAAGGGGAGGTTCCCTATTAAATATACGGAGGCTATATACTATATATATAAGCAGAAAGTAAGACACAAGGGTCATATAAACCATCCATCTCTCTTTTTTTAGAGATGATGCTCACAGATAGAGGAGAAATCTTGGGTGATTGGTGAAGGTACTTCTCTTCTTTTAGAAGTAATATTTAGCAAAGAGCCAGATCCCTTCTTGGATAGTAGAAATCCTAGTGAAATGATAGAAGGCACTTCTCTTCTTTCAGAAGTGCTTATTCTTGCAAACAACATGAATCTTTCTAGTAGTGACAAGTAACTAGTAACCGAGTATAGAGTGACCAGCAATCTAAGGTGTAGCACAAAGTCTCCACCTTGACTACCCAAGAGTGAGGTATGAAGAATAATGGGGGCACAAAGTTGTCCCAAGGTCCTTTACATAGAAAAAAAAAATAAACACACACTAAAGACAATTGTGGGGGCACAAAGTCTCTCCATAGTTGGCTTTAGGACACCTTCTTGATTATTTCCACTAGTTCTACTTGTTAGATCAAATAAACTAGAATACATTTAGAAGATAGACATAAGAACAATATCCTAAAATGATACAGGCTATAATAGCACAAAGTCTGCAAGTCACTTGCTTTCTCATTCAAATAAAATAATATGAACAACAATTTGAGCTCAAAGTCTCAATATTCGCCTTTCAATTTGGGTAGAGTTTTGCTTCTGATAACGAGAAGATATCTCTTATAATGATACAAGAGATTACAATATATAGCAGCTAAGAAAGGCTTGGCGCTTTGTTTCATAGAACGGCCCATGCTATGCATTTAATGCCTTGAATGCATTTCCAGGTTTGTCAAAGGATTGCATTGAAAATAGGGTGACTGTCTTAACTATGGCATGAAAATTCATCTAATATATCTTGTCTTGGGTCTGGATCATCTGGTTTGTCCCCTCTAACATTTGTGTAGCTATCCATTTTTTATTTACTCCAAAGGAGACTAACAAGCCATGCCTTCAATGTTTGCAAGCTCGAAAATCTATTCTATAGACTGTTCCAGCTACCAAAATGACTTTTGCACAGATATTTTTGGTGTTCTCCTCTTTCTACTTTTATCCTTTCTAGCTTTGTCTCTTCTTGGAATTTAAGCTCCTGGGTTATCTTTTCCCCTTTTTGGTTTTGTATTTTATTGGAATCTGAGCCCTCAGGGCTATATTCTTAGCTTTGTCGGCTCTATCAAATCCTTCAGCTGGTCACTGAGTTTGTTTTTAGGTTTCGTGCCACATTTGAAACTTAGCAGATATTTCATTACCTTAAATTTGATGTCCATGAGGACATCATTGGTTGACTATTTCAATAATTCGAGCAGCCTTCTCAGCGCCTTGGTTCAATCACTTTCTTTCTTCGATCACTTTATTGGTTCAATCACTTCTTTCCTTTGATCTTTGAACCAATTTTCCTTGCCTTCCACAAGGGCACTTGGTATTTTCACTTTGGGGCACTCCCTTGAACCTGTCGATTGAACCGACTGATTGAACCAACTTTGGTTCAATGGTTCAATGGTTTAATTAGTTCAATCCCTTTATTTGGCTAAGTCCTTTGTTTGCTTGAACCAACCATGCATTAAACCTTTGAACCCATTAAACCTTTGAACCAAAATGGTTTAATGGTTCAATGGTTCAAGCCTCCTTCTCTTTGACAAGTGTTTTGAAGCTGTTGAACCTTGAAGCGGTTGAAACGTTGAACCTTGACAAATGCACTTAACTCTTGCTGATGATGTTGAACCTTTGAACCCATTGAACCCTTGAACCTTTTTGGTTTAAGGTTCAATGTTTCAATGGTTCAATATTTGCTTAGAAGCTTGTTGATGGACATTTTGGTTGAACCTTGTCAATGAACCAACTTTGAAATCGCCTAAGTGTTGAGAGCTTGCTTCTTTCCTGCAGAGTCCATAGAAATAAACCTATGAAGCCCATAGAACTTGGCCTACAGAGTTCATAGATTTTATTCCTTTAGATTCCATAGATTCAAGCCTACAGAGTCTGTAGATTCAAGCCAGTAGAGTCCGTAGAAATGAGCCTGTGGAGTCTATAGTTTTAAGCCTATAGAGTCTATAGATTTCTAAAAAGCTTGAAGAATGGAGAATTAGAATGCACAGAACAATTTTTGAAATGGGAAGAGAGGATTTTGGTCTATAGGACCAAAATAGTTCAAATGTTTTCCCAAAAATGAGTGATATTTTTGGGGGACAACAGCTAGCTCCAGTTGGGGAACTTCCCTTAGTTAAAATTTTGAAACAACTGAGGGGAGTAGAAACCAAAATCTCTAGTGCCTTAAAGTATGCCATTGGGCTATGGAGTCATGCTACCCAAAAAGAAAGGCTCCAAAAAATGAAAATGAACAACACAAAGTAGAAATAAAGACTATATAGATATACATATGTACAGATGATCTTATTTGATGCCTCAAGATTTGAAG
Source organism: Torreya grandis (assembly GCA_037957365.1). NCBI lineage: Eukaryota > Viridiplantae > Streptophyta > Pinopsida > Cupressales > Taxaceae > Torreya > Torreya grandis. Next base: position 3,453,641 of record JARHVA010001338.1, read on the forward strand.
CACTTTAGATGCTGCCCACTGTGAGACTATGAAAATGGTGTTCCATATAATAAACTAGCAGGAAACCATTTTGTCCCTAGAAATGGTGGTGGGTGAATGGAAATCTCCACCAGAAAAAAAATTGTCTATGTCTTCCTCTTGGCTCTTTCTTCTTCTTGCCCCATGGCAGGATGTGGTCTTCAAACTGAAGACCATAACTCCTTGCTCTCTTGGTGAAGATTTCCTTTTGTTGACTTTGGAGTACAGTAGTATGGTCCACCACCATAGCTTGTTGTTCTATTGGTCCAGTCTAGCACATGATTTGATTGTCAGCATCAAACTCCTGACAAACAGCAGCTCAACATCTCCTTTGGTGTGAAAGAATTTAATATCTTCATCCTAAGCAGTCTTCAATCTGAGCAATAGAGATTCACATCTAGCTGTGTTGTTTGTGTTGTTGAACTGCAACTTGCATGAAGGAAAAATATCTCCTTGAGGAGATATCAACATAGTCTCAGCTCCAGCATTAGTGGAAGAATCACTACCATCAGATTCCAGGATCCAAGCATCATCAAAAGCTAATCTTCTATCAAATTTATCTTCATTGGAGATGGAAGATCCTTCTTCATTTGTACTATGCCCTACCAATTCTTCTGATGCCTTGTTTGGATCAAATCCTGAATTGCTAGCTATGGGACTTTCATCAGCTGAGACATGAGCATCCTTTGTGTTCAAGAAGTAATTACCCCTGCCTGAAGGCTCAAACAAAATTTGAGCTGTAGGGGTTGACATTTGGGTGACCACAATTTTTGCCTCAGACAGGTCCACACTTAGTTCTCCACCAATGTTTAACTGCTCAGGATTGGCTTGTAGGAATTCAAATTCAGTCATTTGAATTTTGGATTTCTTGACATGATCAATTATATTAGATGATTGAAATGGACTTGGAAGAGGGGATGGGAGTTCTTCCTTTTGGTTTTTGGGAGGGGGAGGACTGGTCTGCAAATTTGAAGTAGAAGGTGCAGAAATATTCGATGTACTTACCTTTCTGGCAATCACTGGGTCCTTTGACTAGAAAGGAAGAGGGGTTCTCTACTTAGCAATTTAAATTACTAGTTGGGACCACTCCTCTATCTTTTCTTTGTCAGCATACTGGGCTAACTGATTCTTAGACCAGGTAAATACTATGTATGATCCTTCGACTGCTTCACCTTCACTTTTGGGTTCATCCTGGTAATTTAGGAAACTAATGTGGGAGTTGCAAGCTGATTCTTCTTGATCCTTCATGAAGAGATCAACATCATTTTCTTGATCAAACTTAGGTTGGAAAGAGAAAGCACATTTTGTTTCCAAATATCCAACTGCTAAGTTGGTTGGAGGTGCTCCAAGGGCAAGCTTCCTCTATGGGGGAGGAAGATGATTTGGTTGCCCTTGACTTTTGGTAGCATTGCCTTGATATGGCTGATTAGGGAATGTTCTCCTTCGTACATCTCTGTATAAAGGAGCAAAAGACATACCTTGTGCCATTTGCCTTTTCAAGGCTAGCAATTCATTTGCCAAATTTTGCACCATTTGATCAGTGGTAGTTGAAGGTGGATACTCAGAAGATGAAGAGGGTTTACCTCTGTTTGGGTCTCTCCTTATCTTTCCTACCAAGATAAGGTCATCTTCTAGCTCAGTAGCCAAGTCCTAAGTAGTAGAAAGGTCTATGTGTCTAGCCCGTCTCAACAAGAAACTCACTTTAGGTAGATGTGAGTTGATGAAGAAACACTTGAGATTCTGAGGTGTCAGCTGGGTGATCATGGGAATCCTATGCCTTAGCTTGTTGAACCTGGCAATGAAGTCCCTCATAGGTTCATGGGGCTCCTTCTTCATCTATGTGAGCTGGGCTAGCAAGGCATGTGCATCTTCTATAGGCTTGAACCTTGCTTCAAACTTGGCTTTAAGTGTGTCCTAGTCAGTTACTGATCCAGCTTGCAGATGGTAAAACTAGTCTACAGTAGCACCTTGTAGTGTTTCCATGAAAATCTTGACTTTCACATCCTCAAATTCCACCCCTATCACACCATAGGCTATACTGAAGGCTGCAATGTGTTTGTCAGGGTGGACTCTCCCATATCCAAAGAATTTGGGAAAGTTCTTTCTTGAGCTATGTGAAAGTTCATGCAGAGGTGGAGTCATGTTGAGTGGGCCAAAAGAGTTACCTCAGGGGCCTCGAACTACCATGATTTAATTATGAAAAATAGGGATAACAAATCTGGGTGGAGTGGCCATATTATAAAACAAAAATGGAAAATAACTGGCCCTACTTTAGCTTGAGGCTTGAGGCTTTAGACTGTGCACTCTTTTCCAGCAGCTCTAGTTTTATAGACCAGATAAAATAATAGAGATGGAGGAAGATGGTAAGGCTATAATGATAATGGGTAAGACATAGAACAGAGTCTCCAAAGTTTATATAATGGATAAGAAAAGGAACTGCTTCAATCTGAAAATTGAGGCTTTAGACTACACGTTCATCCCAAACAGAGTCACCAAATTTTTTTGGGTGAATATTTTGTTGACCAACTAACTGGTGAGAAAAATAGTTCCTATCACCACAACATAGGGAGATTGGTCATCCCAGTGTGTAGTTTTACTACATCAACAGGGGAAAAATCTCTCCTCTCATCAAGGGGAGGTTCCCTATTAAATATACGGAGGCTATATCCTATATATAAGTAGAAAGTAAGACACAGGGGTCAGATGAACCATCCATATCTCTTTTTTTAGAGATGATGCTCACAGACAGAGGAGAAATCCTAGGTGATTGGTGAAGGTACTTCTCTTCTTTCAGAAGTAATATTCAGCCAAGAGCCAAATCCCTTCCTAGATAGTAGAAATCTTGGTGAAATGGTAGAAGGCACTTCTCTTCTTTCAGAAGTGCTTGTTCTTGCAAATAACATGAATCTTTCTGGTAGTGACAAGTAAATGGTAACTGAGTACAGAGGACCAACAATCTAAGGTGTAGCACAAATTCTCCACCTTGACTGCCCAAGAGTGAGGTACAAAGAACAATGGGGGCACAAATTCATCCCAAGGTCCTTTATATAGAAATAGAAAATAAAAACACACTAAAGACAATTATGGGGGCACAAAGTCTCTCCACAGTTGGCTTCAGGACACCTTCCTGATTACTTCCACTAGTTCTGCTTGTAAATTAAATAAACAAGAACACATTTAGAAGATAGACATAAGAACAATCTCCTAAAATGATACAAGCTATAACAACATAAAGTCTGCAAGTCACTTGCTTTCTCATTCAAATAAAATAATATGAACAATAATTTGAGCTCAAAGTCGCAGTATTCACCTTTCAATTTGGGCAGAGTTTTGCTTCTGGTAATAGGAAGATCTCTCTTAGAATGATACAAGAGATTACAATATATAGCAACCAAGAAATACTTGGTGCTTTGTTCCATATAATGGCCCATGATGTGCATTTAATGCCTTGAATGCATTTCCAGGTTTGTCAAAGGACTACATTGAAAATAGGGTGGCTGTCTTAACTATTGCATGTCAATTCATCTAATATGTCTTTTCCTGGGTTTGGATCATCTGGTCTGTCCCCTCTGATGTCTACGTAGCTATCCATTTTTTGTTTACTCCAAAGGAGACTAGCAGGCTGCACCTTTAATGTTTGTAAGCTCAAAAATCTATTTTGCAAACTGTTCCAACTACCGAAATGACTTTTGCACAGATATTTATGGTCTTCTTCTCTTTCTACTTTTGTCCTTTCTAGCTTTGTCTCTTCCTAGAATTTAAGTTCTTGGGCTATCTTTTCCCCTTTCTGGTTTTTTATTTTCCTGGAATCTGAGCCCTCAGGGCTATATTCTTAGCTTTGCCGGCTCTTTCAGCTCCTTTAGCTGGTCACTGAGTTTATTTTTAGGTTTTGTACCACATTTGAAACTTAGCAGATATTTCATTACCTTAAATTTGACATCCATGGGGACATCATTGGTTGACTATTTCAATGATTTGGGTGGCCTTCTCGGATCCTTGGTTCAATCACTTTCTTGCTTCAATCACTTTATTGGTTCAATCGCTTCTTTCCTTTGATCTTTGAACCAATGTTCCCTGCCTTCTGCAAGGGCACTTGGTCTTTTCACTTTGGGGCACTCCCTTGAACCTGCCAATTGAACCGACCGATTGAACCAACTTTGATTGAATAGTTCAATGGTTCAATCGGTTCAATCCCTTTATTTGGCTAAGTCTTTTGTCCACTTGAACCAATCGTGCGTTGAACCTTTGAACCTTTGAACCTGTTAAACCTTTGAACCAAAGTGGTTCAATGGTTCAACAGTTCAATGGTTCAAGTCACCTTCTCTTTGACAAATGTTTTAAAGTCATTGAACCTTGAAGCGGTTGAAATGTTGAACCTTGACAAATACGCTTAACTCTTGCTAATGACGTTGAACCTTTGAACCCATTGAACCCTTGAACCTTTTTCGTTCAAGGTTCAATGGTTCAATATTTGCTTAGAAGCTTGTTGATGGACATTTTAGTTGAACCTTGTCGTTGAACCAACTTTGAAATTGCCTAAGTGTTGATAGCTTGATTTTTTCCTGCAGAGTCCATAGAAATCAACCTACGAAGCCCGTAGAACTTGGCTTGCAGAGTCCATAGAAATGAGCCTGTGGAGTCCATAGTTTTAAGCCTGCAGAGTCTGTAGATTTTTGAAAAGCTTGAAGAATGGAGAATTAGAATGCACAGAACAATTTTTGAAATGGGAAGAGAGGATTTTGGTCTGTAGGACCAAAATAGTTCAAATGTTGTCCCAAAAGTGAGTGATATTTTTGGGGGACAACACTATATAACTTGAGAAGATAGCCATCAGCCTAAAAAGGTTTGATAGATGTTTTGTAATATTTCTAAAAGTTGTTATATAGTTCTTAAATTTTAACTTATGTATTTATTAATCAATTAGCTTCACGTACCGATTCATTTCTTTAATTATTGTAGATGCAGAAGGTTGCTTATGCATCAGAGTCCACTAAAAAGAATTTAATCCAAGATGGTGAAAGTTCCAAGAGAAATATAAGAAGTTATGCAAAGAAGAGAAGCATTTCAAGGCTAGATAAGGTAAAAATCTCTATCTTCCCATAAATTATAACTCATCGCTTGTAAGAGAACATTTATTTTCCTCTTTGCTTGTCAATAAAGACAATAAATGCCTTATTCACTAATCTCTCTTATTCGAGTCAACTATGTTTTACCCACAGAGTTAATGTTAATATAGAAAATAATGTTGCTAGAAATAACTATTTTTATAAGGAATATAATATATTAGCGTTCCTAGGTTTTCTCATGATATTAGAACATAAAATGATGACATTTTCCTCAAGAAATAGTTATTTTGATAAATGCAATGAATGATTATTGGGTAGAATGCTTATGTGAAAAACAAGCTATATATTTCAATATTTCTGTAGAAAAGAAAGCTTTGAGATGGTCCCTTTGGGATACATATTTTTAGTCAAGAGTTAATTTTATCTATGTTGAACTGATTACAATCAGTCACAAAATTTTGAAGGGGCTTAGTACATAGTTTCTTCCATATTTCTCCATTGTAGTTTCAAAGTAGCATTTCTGTTTGTTATTATACTCATGTCATTCCTATTCATGAATTTGACACTAGGAGTCCCAAAGCAAATTAGTGGATGCCATATGGACCTAAGGTCAACTATTAGGGGCTAGTATAGGAGGAGGACACCCAACAAGCGAGCACCATGTGGAACTGATAGAGTAAAAACAAGCTAAATTTGATGGCCTCCTTCACGTCATAGGGCAAACAAGGTAAGATATATATATATATATATATATATATATATATATATATGTATATGTATGTATGTATGCATGTATATTTTATAATAGTTATGCATATATATAAAAATAAAAATATTATATTAGTAAAAAAGTAATATAAATACTCATATATAATATATTAATGTACAATATATAAATATACATAATATATATTTTGATCTTATAATACTGAATATTATAATATATTATATGTAGTATAATATATAATATAAAAATATATCAATGTAAAATATAAATTAATATAAAATATACATCAATATGAATTACATATATTAATATAATATATAATATATAATATAAAATACAATCTCTCGCATAGGGTCCTCATAGATTCACATTTACTATAGTCATAATGGTTATTGCACTCCAGTAAGGATGTACTATGTTAAGTAAGGTGACAAAACTAGAAACTTGAGGCACTGCCATAGATGTGCCTAAAATAATATTAAAGGAAGCATTCCTATGACCAAAATAATTTTCATATGGAGGTACACCTCTTACTCAAGATGCAAAGATGTTGATCCCTAGAGCCATAATGTCTCACTGCATTGACACAAATCAAAACATTGATATTTTGAAATTAAGATACATTGTGTAGCTGGTGTTTGGGTCTCTGTAATTATTTTGAGAGATTCATTGGTGGAATGCTTTGTGAAATCATTTTTATCTAAATGTTTTGTGTCTTCGATAGAATGTTGTGTGAATGTTTTAGAGTATGAGCATGTTATTTTTATGTGATTTGATTTAATTATTTTTAGTGGTTATTTTTACTTGAGATTTTATATGTTTATTGATTTAAGTAAGGGATTTATTATAGTGTGGTTGTGATGGCTAGTCTATGTTGTTTATCCAGACAGACAAGCTATAGGACTATATTTTGGTTTATGGAATGGGGATAGTTGAGAAATTGAAGGGGGTTGTTAAGATTGATTAGTCACATGCTCCATTTGTTGCAGTGTAACAAATTTTTAATGTAAATTCAACATCATCACCAATAAAAGAAATGAATATAGTGAACTCTGAGTAACAGAGCAAGCTCACTGGGTGAATAAAAAGTAAATGATATATGGGTATTAATATGACAAATAAATATATCTACAGTCACCGCTATAATATATCATGAACATATAATTATATGAGTATAACATTATTATGTTTCTAATAATAAAGGATTTCATGTGACCCTCCACGCTAAAAAAGAGAGCTTGGAATTAAAAAAATCCAAATCTATAATGGCAAGAAGAGAGGAAAGGTTTAGTATTCACATTGTTTGAGATGAAGTCATGAACGTAGGAAAATGAAAAGTATTGAAAGGGCCATGGGCCAATCTAGAGCAAGCTTGGGCTTCTTAGACCTATCAACTCTGATAGGGCCTAGGGATCCTTAGGATGAATCTATGATGAGCTGGAAGCCTAGGCCTTCCAGTCTTGGTAGGGCTCAGGGCCAATCAAAATAAGCTCAAGTACTGCCCTATTAGTAAAAGTAGGGATGGAACCACTAAAGGAGCACCATGTGTCAAATGGACAAGGATCCTAGGGTGGCAAAGGGAATGGTGGTAATTTTGGTAGATAAGGGAATCCCCATTTCACAGTATTGATAAGCCCTATTTTGTCCTAGTGCCATTTCCATCCCTTGGTCATAACATTCCTTTACTCAACTATGCGAAGATTCTCATCTGTCATGTTATTAGCATTAGTTGTGTCACCACCACCGTCAATGAAGCCTACTTGTAGAACCAAATTACCTAGTCGATTTTCATCAAATTTCATTTTTGCCTCATGTTTCTTCCCACACCAGACATGGATTGGATTCTATACAGAGTAAAGAGCTTTGAGAAATTTCCATTGGAGCAATGTGGTCTGATTTATAATTTTATTGCTAATCTCAAACACCCCTTCAACTAATGGCTTGAGTACTAGCTTTGGAAAGAAAGAAGGGAAGCTCTTATTTATATAATCAAATACATGCTAATGGGATGGAGTCTGGAGGTTTAGTGGTGTAGGGATCAAAAGTAGTGCCTGAGGCAAAATGGTAGACCTCAGTAAAGATAATTTGGTACAATGGTTGGATTATCAAAGGTCTTGTTCAGTTGTCTATGTTTCATTCAGAAGCTGGTTCTCCTTAATGGAAGAACAAAGCAAGGCCTTGGTAGATGGTATGGAACCTAGTGAATAAGAATGTAACATGTGGACTAGTGTCAGTCACAGTGTCAAATTTGTAGTCTCAGGTCTACCAGATATGTTAGGGCCTACGAAGATGAGGACCAATAAAAATGTGCCACATAATATTGAGTCCCAGTGTTAGTTATGCACAAGATAATCAAGAAGTTACATGTTGGCATCTACATCAACAATATACAAGCTCAAATTTGATCCCTGTCTACCTAAAAAATGATTGTTTGAACTAATACTATGATTCCCCAAGCTATGATTCTGCCAAGGGTCGATTGGAGATCATAGAACATAGTGGAGAGCCCAAGATTTATGCTATTGTAAATAAATGATATAATAATATTATATATTATAATATTTTAGGATTTCAAATTACAAATTTTCAAATGTTTTAAAATTACAATAATCTCATATACTTTCTCCCATTGAATCTATAAACCTAGGGTGCCCTAACAAGTTATTCAACATATTTCCAAACATAATGCAAAAAGGGATTTATAATCTAGGTCTAAGCCCAAGATGACAACTAGTAAGGAGCATAGAATAAGATGTCTAATCAACAACATTTGTAAAACAAATCACTGTACTTCATCAAAATGAAATAGTAAGAACCAAAAATAATTTCCATTAACTTTGTGACAAAATTTTACATACATCATTATTTCAAAATGCTGCCATGGGGACAAGCATGGTGGATTTTCTCCATGTTGGGTAGGAGAGACATATAGACATGCTCTCAGAGCCTGATAATGGCTATACAACTAAAACCACCTTAACAAGCGAGATAAAATACACACAACAGTGATCCCAAAATTTGGAATAGCCTATACTTAGGATAAAAACAAAAAACAAAAATAAAAAACCTATAATAGAAGAGAAACACTCTACTTATCCACTTTTTACTCTTCTTTTAAAATCCAAGAATGAGGGTTGTAATTTGAAAAATTTCAAAATAGCCCTCCAAGTTCTACCAAGATACTCCCAGCTAGAATATGCCCTTTACACAACTAGAATCTTTACCCATTTGCATGAAAAATAATTGCTCTAACTGCTTCTACAAGAAATGATAAAGATTAAGAGCACATCCTTTGATTTATTGGTTGGAAATGCCTTCAAACAAGCTATAAGGGGAATATTCATGAGGAGGTCAAACAAACATCTTGTCTTCATCTTTAACTACCTAGAGATGCCCTGGACCACTTACTTGCACAGCTAGAACCTCTTAGACCACTGCCCTTTCCTGTATGCACACCATGAAACAACCTTATCCTATAATGATTTCATTGGAATATTTTGGATACATGACCCTTTGAATTATTTTCCTCCAATGGTCCACCTTGTCCTTACAATCCTACAATTTCTTTCTCATGGAGAAGCCTGAATAAGGAAAACATGAGAAAATGAAAAACTTAGGTCTTTTTACCTTTTTTCCTTTTGGATCCAACCTGTTTTTTAAAATTTTGCATTTTACACCTTTGATTTTTGCACTTTTGCCTTTTGCAAATTTGCTTTTTCACACTTTGTAATTCTCACATTTATTTTTCTGCAAATTGGCCCTTTTTAAGGGTTTCCTTCATATTTATTTTTTAATTCATAAATGGATTATTTTCACCTTTTGACCTTTCAAGGAAATTATGGCCCCTTTTTCAAATTTATAATTTGCAAATTGCATAATTGCACTTTGCACTTGTATTTCTCTTTGGAAGGTCTCTTTGAAAATTTCAAACTTGTAAATTATAACATTGTAATTTGCACTTGCAGTTCCCCTTAGGGAATTTAAAAATCCAAATGTAATTTCCACTTTTACAAAATTAAAAATTACATTTGGGGCTCCCACTTCCCTCAAAAGCTCTTTTTAGGGAATCCAGAACTCTAAATGCATTTTGCACTTTTACAAAAGTGTAAATTGCACTTGGGGTTCCCATTTCCCTAAAAAGCATCCTTTAGGGAAATGGTGTTAGGTTGTGGAGCTAAAAACTTCACTGATGCAGACATGGAGAAGGCCATTGGAGGAGTTGATGGAGTGTCACGGACACTGGCGTCGGTCAGGCCAACTGACATCGGCAGGATAAGGCAGGAGAGCAACCGACGTCGGCCAGAAGTCGGCCGGCGTCGGCGACCCCCAGGCAGACAGGGACTGACGTCGGTCACCTGTGTGGTTCGACTGCGAGTATATTATGAGCAGTTGGTTGACGAACCAAGTGTTTGCATGATTAGAGCTAATTTTAGACTGAGAGCTGTGGATCTAATTATTGTAATTGGATGTCTAATTATTGTTTGGATGAGATCTATATAATAGACTCATGGTTGTATTGTAAATGTGTGCTAGAGAGTAAGAGAGCATTATTATAAGCTCCTTCTGTGTGTGAGGTGAGCATAGTGTGTTCCTCCTAGTGCCACAGTACCAAGGTGGGTGCTGGATTGGAGAATCAGCAGGGTTCTTCAGGAGTGTAGGATCTTGGTCATCAGGGGTGCATGGCTACGTATAGGAGATCTACATGGTAAGTAAGATCATTGATCAACAGATGTATGTGTATGTATGATCCAGGTTTGCAGGTGTGCAGAACCAGATTGATTTGCAAGTGTGCAAGATCAGAGAGGACAACAACACAACAGGGAGCAGGATCAGGTGAGATCTACTTGGAGTACAGGTGTGTACTCAGAGCATAAAGGAAGGCAAGGAAGATCCTTCCATAAGTAAGGTCTATTGAGGTGCAGGTTGTTGCAGGTTTAGGGGATATCTACTTGAAGTACGTTTGTGTACTTGTGGAGTGCGTTGAGCACTTGTGGAGTGCGTGGAGCACAGGTGTAAGGTGAACACCAACTCTGTGTTTGAGTTGGGTGTTGGGACCTAGGAGAGAGAGCTTTGAGGAGAGAATTACTGTTCACTTGAGGTGTGGGAAGCCTCTGAAGAGGTGGTGGAGAAGAAGTGGCATCTTCTTTATTATATTATTTTCTGTATGAGTATTAATACAAGTTGTGTATTGTCTCTCATATCTTGTGTTATTTCTGAATTCTAGTTACTTGTTGATTCTGGTTATTTCCGCATGTTAAGTTGCTTAGTAATCAATTGTGTGCTTCCGGGTATTTATCCCAACAAATGGAAACTCCAATTGAAATTTTAAAATTTACAAATTTGCAAATGGACTTGAAATTTCCCCTTTGCACTGGGACCATATGTTGACTGGCATAAATTGGAGATCCTTGTGCAATTTTCAATTTACATAGGTACAAAATTGAAAAATTGCATTTCTACTCAACATCTCCCTGAAGCTCCTTGATTTGAATTTTTCCATGCTTGCTTTGATTGGTAGGATTGGGAGAGTTGACCACAATTTGTGCACTACATTTTGAGACCTTGATTTTTGGAAGTTGCATCTCCCTTTCAAATTTATTAGGGGGGTTTGGGGTCTCTTTTGCAATTTTTTTTGAAAATTCCAATTTTCTTGATTTCTTAACTCTATTTTTTCAACCTAGTCCATTAGAATACCCTACAAAAGATTTTTTAGAAACGAAATATTTTTTAACTTTCCATTACTTTCTTCAATAACTATTCAATTTATATCTTGTAATTTCACCCTGATGAGAGAAGCAGTGAGAGCCAATATATATTGTCATAGAAAGCACAATAGGCATGGCAATAGGAATATCACCAATCAAGATAAGTAGAAGACTTTTGATCCCATCCTTGTATATCCTATGTTGAAGGGGATACATCACAACTATATTCACTAAAAATTCAATTACAATGGAAAAATAACAAGAATTTCCAATTACCATAGTACCCATTAAGAACTACACAACATTCTTAGTGGACTCAGCTAAATGAGCAGCATGGCCAAAAAACATGTGAGCTATAGTGGCAAAGGCAATAGCTGTTATTGAGCCATCTCCACAACCCATGAAATAAGACTCCACATAAAACCAATGAACTTGAGAACCTCGCTCTCATTCTACCCCTAACAAACCCTTCTTTATGAATCTTAGCTGCTTGAAACCCTCCTCTATGGGTATCCACTCAAGATAAATGAATTCATTTTTGATGTTGTAGAGCCCTTCATTGTAATCCATCCCTATGGAGAATTACAATGATCAAATACATTAGGATGGCCATAGTACATCCATGTCCTTAGTGGGTTTGCAAGTACTCATTAGCCATGGGTTACGAAAGTTATTTCTTGAACATACGCAATCCAAGCAAGAGAAGACATAAAACTTGTGAATACATGGCACCAGCTATCTTGTGACCCTCAAAAGATTGGCATTACTAAAAAATATAGTCCAAATGGAAGTATATTGAAATGGTATAACATAAAGCATTTGAATCCTAAGATAACATATAATTTACTAAGGTTGTCATGGCATGATTGAAAAGGTTTAAGTGCTCATTTGTGGGAAAAATTGAACCCCAAAGAAAATGCAAAATACTCCAAATCAACATTTTTTGACAAACCCATGAGCACACTATCCTACACATTACGCTAAATTTTCACATATGCTCAAAAATTAATTGCTCTCTTGAAACCATTTTATTCCATGATACTACTTTCTATTTGGGAATATTTTTAAATATAATAAAGGTCTCTTCAACAAATTTGCATGGTGCATATGCTACCATGATCATATTTTACAACATTGCATCTTCCATTGCACATATCTATAGTCTGCATTCTGACCATAACACTTCTTCTATTGCAAATGGTTCTCTTCACAGCTTTGTCATTTGACCAGGTGTAATCATGCTTCTACACTCAACTAGTTGGGCATGTACCTTATTCATTGATTTATTCCTACCTATTCATTTAGGCCTATACTGTGGGATGCAGGGATGGGAGATGCACATTGTAATTTGGAATTTGTGTTGGTGTAAATTGAATTTCAAACTCCCATTTCTACCATAAATCTCCTCATTGCCACCACAGGTTTTAGGGTACCTATTGGTAATTTGTTTTTTTCTATTCAAACCTCCATAGACTTTACCCACCATTTTGCACTTACTTTTCTAGTCATACACCTCCAACGAAACTTAACACCATCACATTCAATTTCATGGTAAATATTTCTTTTAATTACTCAACCCTCCACCAAGCTTCCTTTTAGTTGGGACCCATGATCTTATTAAATTTTTTAAACATTCATGTATTCACTTACCTCCCACATAGGTAGGATTGGATATGTTTATTGTAGTGTTGGATCTCTTGTGGTGCCACATGGGCACCTACACATCATGCCCAGCTATCATGATGCATTTGAAACCATTGCATAATTTATTACCCACTTCCCCATGGTAGGTCTTAGATGGAATAACCAATTTGGGCACCAACATCATCTCTTTCTTGGGGATGTATATCCCCCCACGGGTGTGCATAGAACCCTATAACACAAGACCAGGTGCCAATCTATTGGGTCACAATGTCAATATTTGAACAACTTATCAACACATTAGCAATAAACCATGAAGGCTCAACAAAATAAGGCAAACTAACAAAAATAAATCAAGAGGATCTAAAAATGAACACACAACAAAAAACATGAAAGGAAGTGTACAAACAAGGAACAAAGTAGAGGGACAACAAAGCAACAAAACATCAACAATATAAACTATACAATAATATACATAGTCACAAGCTTAGTTAAAAAAATGTTTCAAATATTTCCATCAACTAGCGGCTTTAGTATCTCATCATCCCATAATTTTTTAAACTTTTCTATCAGCTTGGTGGCCAAGATGAAATAAACCAATCTCTACACATGCCTGAAATAATTATAGCTAGGCTATGATAGGATGAAAAGTTGAAACAAATCCTCTTTACATGATCTCAAATATAGATAAGACCATGGTAAAAGATCTTGGTACGTTTTCAATAGATATAAATAATATTTTTTCTCAATTGCAATCAGATAAGTACCAAGCAAGAGTACCTCAAGATTAGTAATGTCATTTGTGCACTCAAAGTACTACTTGAAAGAAAAATTAAAATACTCACCATTAGGGGCATAAAAGATAACCCCAATTTCATTGAATGACATTCTCCAAACAACACCTTCATTGTTAAACCTAACAAGAAGAATAAATAGTTATTTAACAATGCCCACATTCCCAACGAGGTTACCTAATTCCATACTTGTGTTTAGTACTTTATTTATAACACACTTTGTATTTTCAATTACATCATGATTAGGTGATTCATTTGCTTGTGTTATATTAACATCATAAACAAATTCATACATTAGGACCTTCTTGAATGTAATCCAAAATTGATCAGTAGTAGTAGCCCTCATCATTTTTGTGGAGGCAAAAAAATTAATCTGGGGCACTTGACCATTAAATATCAAAATATCATCACCATCATCAAACACAGACTTAGGATCATTTGAATCTTCATCACTTGGTTCAGAAGTATCACATTGGAGATTTTGATTCATCACGTGAAGGCTCTTTTTGGGATTGATTCAGATTTAGACCTCTCTCTTGACTTGTATACCCATGAGGGATCCCCTTCTCATCTCTAGTTAACTTGTATGATAACTCTTTGACAAAAAAAGCCAAAGTCTTCATGGTTTCTTCAAGGTTGGTTGTCTTTGTGGACTGCATCTTTCCCAGATCTACCAATTTCACATCAGCCCAATTGTTTAAGGTATTTACCATAGCCTTTATGTTATTCTTAATTTGGATGGACATATTGAATTCCAACCATTAGTTTGTGGGATCCTTGTCCCTCAAGTAGTGTGAAACCTTCTTCTTAAATGCATCACAATATTTTATGAATCATGTTGTATCACTAGGCCTGATGTTTTTGAGCAACCACATCATGGTCTTGTTGAACTATGTATTTAAGTCCTATATGCACTCACTAGGGTTATATTTTATTCTTTCAAACTCATCCAAAAGAAACCTTGGATCAACTCTATCACCATATTAAATTATGAAAACATTCTTCCTCTCTTCCAATGAATTAATACATCTACAAGGAAGGGAATTGAACCATTATCATGCATCTTCTTCCATAATATGTATAAAAAAATTAATGCACACATACTCATGCTCAAACTCATAACATTCAATGATATTATGAAAATCCCTCATGTGTTGATCACCAACTACTGCATTATTCCCTTGGAATTTTGGAAGGCAGATCCTTACTTCATTCAGGACTTCATTGGGATAGCATTCCATTTCATCAAAGTTGATAGGTCTAAATTTGGGAATGTGGAATACATGACACTTATTCTGATTTTGGTCCCTATTCCTCATGATTGGTTTAATAGTGGGTTCACAAACAAATGGCAAAGGGTTGTGATGGGGTGAATGAGGTGAACTTGGTAGATCAGACTTAGGAGGGGATTCATCTAGTTGAGAAGGAGATGGATAGTAAATGGGGTTGTATGATTATGAATCACTAGAAGAAATATAATGATCTTGAATAATAGGAATTTCAACAAAATGTTTAGGATTATC
The DNA here is from genome assembly GCA_037957365.1 of Torreya grandis. NCBI lineage: Eukaryota > Viridiplantae > Streptophyta > Pinopsida > Cupressales > Taxaceae > Torreya > Torreya grandis. The sequence goes on from JARHVA010001338.1 coordinate 3,469,115, forward strand.
ATAATCTTGATAGACCAAATAGTCCTTACCAGCTATAATTTATCCTTCAATAGGCCTCCAAACTTGTCTCCTTATTTCTTGATGAATACTTAAGGGAGAGACAAGTTTATTTGTTGAGTCACCTTTAAAGGATAACCTCAACCCTTCCATATTTTCAAGAAAAATAACTCTCAAAGATGAATATATTCAAAGCAAGCACTAATCTTTTTTTCAAACCAGATGATGTTTTGGAGTTGCTAGTTGAAGAAAACTTATAAAATATAACCATTTACAAACTTTAAGTGATACATAATAATAAAATATCTTGCTGAAATTAGTGATGATGTATGAAATAAAAGATGATAAAACTTTTAGATTCATGTTCAAACAGTGGAAACCTCCTTAAAACATGATAAATTTATAGCTCTTTGCAACAAATTTAGTAGATGTCAATTATCTAATCTCAAAATTTATGACACATCCCCAATGCAGTGTTGTGGAATTGATAGCCAATATAGAAAATCATGCTCAAATAATCCTAACTTTTAAACACATAAGATAACATGAATATGCCTTGTCTAAAAATGTGGCTGAGATTACTTGCATCAAATAATAGTAGAGAACATTTTTCAAACAAGAGTCCCCAGTAACACAAGTAACCTAGACTTCAATTTAATCATTGGTAATGGTGATAAATGAGTGGTGATGTTGATGAACCAAAGATAATTAGATCGGTACAATAGGCAGATAACTTTAAAACCATGAATTACTTACATCTCTCTGTAAGATTCCCTGGCAACACAAGTGCCAAGGTTCTTAGTTTTCCCTTGATAACCACAAAAATAAAGTGTTGTAACATTGATGGACATAAAGATGATCATATCAATGCAAATAGGTAGAGAAATTTAAAACCATGAATTACTTAGAGCTCTCTACAAGAGTCCCCAATAACACAAGTGCTAAGGTTCTTGGCTTTTCTCTGGTAACAACACCAACAAAGTGTTTGTTCCAAGTTCTACACCTCGTATGCTTGGCCTTGCATACTTGAATAAAATATAAAACAAAGGTGGAAAACCCAATAGTATATCATTGTAGCTGGGGGAGGGTTTGGACTCAAGAATGGACTAATTGGAGAAAATGACTAAGAGGCAATGAAAAAGGGTATGGCTAGCTCCCTGTTACTTCTGGCTTAGCCTAAACCAAGGTGAGAGGACCTATGAGGCAACTTGCTCACATGGAGAGACTCTAAAATTAAATCTCCATGGGGATTTTTAGCACAAATAATAATAAATATGATCAGGGCACAACCAAACTTGTTTACTACACCTGGGAAGGGTTGTCACAGGGACTGAAAAATGCACTAAGTCACATACAAGCTACTGAAGGTAGATGGGAAAGTGACTACAATCTTCATTATAATTATTTTTCAATAATATGGGTTAAATAGAAAATTGTAGTGATAGGTTTTTAAAAAACAAAATGCAGACACATGTTAAGTATGAAATATTTATGCATCTACAAGCAAATACCAATCATAGTATGCAATAGAGTGTATTATTTATAGGGTAGGACAATTTGTTAGTTATAAAAAGAGAGAGGTGTGCTAGTTGTTTTCAAAAAAAAGGGATTCTTCCAATATTCATGACATCACTTATTACAAAGATGCAAAAAAAATAACTTACAATCTACTAGGAACTACCAGGTGTGGTTTACATCCATTGGTGCCAATATAATGAAAACACCCAAATGATCCTTGAGACACTAGAGCATGCACTAAAAATAAAATCTCACATACTTTCTCCCATTGAATCCATACACCTAGGGTGCCCTAACAAGTTATTCAACAACATATTTCTAAACATAATGTTGAAAAGGATTTATAATCTAGGTCTAAGCCCAAGAGGATAACCAGAAATGAGCATAAAACAAGATGTCCAATAAACATCATTTGAAAAACATAACATAGCACTTAATCATATGAAATAGTAAGAACCATAAATATTTTCCATTAACTTTGAAAGCAAATTTTACATACATCATTGTTTCAAAATGCTGTCATGGGGAAAATCATGGTGGATTTGCTCCATGTTGGGTAGGGGAGACATATAGACATGCTCTCAGAGCTTGCTAATGGTTGTATAGCTATAACCACCTTAGAAAGAGAGATAAAATACACACAATAGTGATCCCAAAATCTGGAAGAGCCTATACTTGGGAGAAAAACAAATACCAACAACAACCTAAAATAAAGGAGAAGTTCTCTATTTATACATTTTTTACTCTTCTTTTCAAATCCAAGAATGAGGGTTGTAATTTTCAAATTTACAAAACATCCCTCCAAGTTATGCCAAGATGATCCTAGCTAGAGTATGCCCTTTACCATGACTAAAATAATCACCCATTTACATGAAAAATAATTACTCTAACTACCTCTACAAGCAATGATGAAGATTCATAGCATGCCCTTTCATGTAGGTGATGTGCTTCTAATAAGGCTAGGTGTAGCCATGAATCATGTTTGTAATAGAAAAAACATGGATGGTATGGTACAAAGGTATAATATATATTCAAATATTGATCACAAGGAGTAATATGTAAATTTAACAATAATGTATCATGTAGATATCCATATAAACAAACCAAATTTATATAATAGCAAGATATGTAAAACCCATGTAAAGTACATTTATATCTAGTAAATGGAAAGCTAAAAATATCTCACTATATAAATCCACTTGGGTAGAGATGTCATACATCTATACATGCATAACAACATATAACATGCATATCTTGCATATCATGTACTCAAACTATACTATGAGAAGTATATGTGGAAAACATGAATATAAAAACCTCTATCATAGGTTGATAAGCATCACATGCATCATATGAGAAAGATAAAGGATATATATATATATATATATATATATATATATATATATATATATATATATATATATATATATATATATATATATATGGGGACCAATTTTTGATCCTATAGGTCAAAATTGGGCACCCCTATATAAAAATTTGATCTTTAGATCTTTTAAGGGTGAATATCATGTCATAGTGTGAGTTAATATCTCTTCAATGTAATATGAATGTTATTAGCTTTGGGGACCAATTTTTGATCCTACAGGTCATAATTGGGCACCCCTATATAAAAATTTGATCTTTAGATCTTTTAAGGGTGAATATCATGTCATAGTGTGAGTTAATATCTCTTCAATGTAATATGAATGTTATTAGCTTTGATCAGTTTGTTGTCTAGGTCCTTTTACCTTCTTTGAATCATGTTAATAGGTCTGAACAAAGTTTAAAGAATAGTTTCAAAGTGTCAGATCTTGCATGTGCAATAGTTACATAGGAAGCTGATCATGTGGATTTATTCATCCTAGTTCAAGGTTCTTGTGTACTGAGTCTAAGGTCCTTTTTTGAAGAATAAGCAAAGTTTTTCATGTTCAAAGACTTGCTTTGAAGTATTTCTAGACTTAGTCATTCAAGCTCGGTTTTTCAACTTTGGGTTTTCCTATTATGTACAAATTCCTTCAGAGGAGGTGTTCCACACAAAACCCACAGAAAATGTACAAGTGTTATTTCTTTTGGAGTTTTTATTTTTAGGTTTTTTGTTCAAGTGTTGGAAATTATCTTAGACATTTTGTCTAAAATAATTTCCCCGAAGGATATCCTTTTCGGGCTAGGGGTCAGAAGTCTTTTAGGAAAATTATATGCATAATTTGTCCAAAGTAAATATTCAAATGAAAAATTTATGAAAGGTGCATCCTAATCTTTTTGAAGGGTACTTTTGAAGCAAGGTGCCCTATTCAAAAGTCCAAAGGATTGTTTTTCTTTTAGGAAGTAAACCAAATAGAAAAGCTAAAAAGTGCATTTCAAAAAATATGAAGGGTATTTTCCTTTTGAAAGGTTCATTTGAAATAACTTCGAAGAGTCATTTCAAAACACTGAAGGGGTAGTTGAAACTTTTTTGAAGGGCACTTCAATCTTTCCGAAGGGTTTTTTTCAAATCGACAAAGGGTCATTCTAGAGTTCTGAAGGTCCACTTCAAGAAACCCAAAGGAACATTTCAAAGAACCAAATGGTCCATTTTCAAAATTCAAAAGGTCATTAGATAGCCTAAAGAAATTAATGCAGAAAAGGAGCCAAAGGAATTTGTTCGAGAAAATTGTCCATAGAAATGGTCAAAAGTAAAAACCTTAAAGAATTTATTTTGAGAAAAATGGCTGAGACAAATATTTTCGAAGGACATTTTTGAAGCCAAGTGCCCCAAATAATTTCCTTGAAAGATATCTTGCAAGAAAAAGTGTCCCATGCAAAGGTCCTAAAAGGGCACTTTTCATGATTGGAAGGGCACTTTCCATAGTTAAAGAGCACTTGACAAAGGTTTGAAAGAAGCTTAAGTCTGAGGAAAGTGTTCTGAATGAATAAGGAAGGTGAAGGCCCCATAAACGTTAATTTTAAACTATAAAAAATAGCCGTTGATGTCAAAAGACTTGGTGGGAACATGAGATCAAATGTGGAGGTAGCAAATGGTTGAATCCCAAGCATCTGCTGTAGGAAAAGCCAGCAAAATAGATAGGTTAATGGTTCGAGTCATTGTTGGTAGCTAAACAAATCAAAGAGCTTCCATGAAATCAACATAGGTGTCCAAAGGATGGCAGGCAGTTAGGAAAAACATTTTCTAACTTTCACCATAAGTCTCATTTCCCTTAGTAGTGCTATGTGTCAACTCCTCTATTTTTAGTTTCAAACGCTCATAGATAATTTTTGATAGAAACCATTTCTTGTGTCAATTCTAAAGGTCTTATTCCACTTTTCACCATTCTTATGAATGGTTTCAAATAAGTAGACCTACTAACATGGCGTAGCTCACCCCACCTTTCTTCCACATGTAATTGTAATTGATTTTCACATATGGACACATGTCCAAGTGACTCTTGAACTTCTTTTACTTGACCTCTCTCTCAAAGGCTATATATATGCATTCTTTTGGCTTGTTTTAGTAGCCTCCATTGGTTATTGGGAAAACTCTAGCTAGATTTGCACTTGAATAACTCTTTAATAAATATACAAGTTTTTTTGCCACTCATATACTATAATATTGAGTAATGACTTGAATCTTGTTGGTCTAGTCTAGTCAAAGATTATCTTTTCTAGCTTGTACTCTTGATGGTCTACCAATTTGTAAAAAGGAAACTATTGTAGGTCTTTGCTAGTATTCTTTTCTAAGTGTAGAGATTTCCTAAAAGTGTTCCATGATTTTATCCCTCTTTAGAATCATTCATTCCCTTCCCAATAATTATATACCTTCTTGAATCTAGCATATGAAACATTGATGTAGCAATGAATCCTAATTTGTGAGTCTTGTGTGAGAAACACCTTGTTTTTCTTTAAGTAGTGGTTTCAATCAATTGAGAGGACATTATACATTGGTGCATCACCCTTTTGTTATTTTGGTTGTTTATCTTAATCCCTTTTCATATCCAAATTATTAAGTTAGAGAGAGAGCTTTAAAGGTGCATCAAGGGGAGCTAGCCCCTTATCTAGAGATTCATTTCTCAATATTGTCACCCATAGCAAGAGAAATGTCTCCATGGTTCTAATTAGATGATGATATTTATGCATCTACTCAAGAGTTCGAATCCAAGTGACAATAATTTTTGGCACGATCGATGGACTGAAAGTCCTAAAAGATTTTTCAAGATTGGTGCTGGTCTTGGCATAGCTGAAGATGAAAGAATCATATACATTAAGTACCTAGAAACTACATTGAAGAATTCAAGTCTTTGGTTGATGATCAGTCATTCTTTCCATGCCAAAGTTAACCACTAGGTCTGCTACTAAAGAGACACCTTTTGAGTTTGTGCAACTACATCCATATTCCACCAAAAGGTATAGATTTGTAAGTACTCATCCTTATAAAATAGATTTTATGTTTAAAGCTTCTAAGATTGTGTTAAATTCCATTCCTAACATCCATATAAATCATTCCAATATGGATAGAAGACAACCTTTTATGCTTTTCACTGGGGCATCTCCCTTGCATCTTGCCCAATATGATCAAATTCTAGGCTCAACCCTCAAAAGTGTCCCATCTTTTAGTGGGGATGGTCCTATTACTGCCATTGAGCACATTAGGAATATAGATTTTTTTTTAATATTGACAACATCACCCAAGAAAATGTAGCTATTAGGTTGTTGGCCTTGTCTTTCAAAGAAAAAGTTTTGGATTGGTATGGGACTCTACCGATAAATTTTATTGGCTCATGGGATGAGTTGGGGGATCTATTGAATAATAAGTTTGGGGAAAAGAGTGATCACCTATCCCTAGCTTAGAAATTAACCAAAATCAAGAGGGAACCTCATGAATTCATGCAATATTTTAATACTAGGTTCCAGAAAACATGGGATAGGATCTCAGCCTTTGTGAGACCTACCCCAAACTATGCATTTTTTGTATTACCTAAAGGAATTAAACAGTGACATTGCCTTGATGATTCAATCTATGGGTGGAAACACATTGCCTAATGCATATGACATAGCCATAAATGATGAGAATTTCCTTGTCCAAGTAGAAAATATAGCCCCTAGACCTCCAATGCCTCTATTCCCTAATTTGCATTCTCCTAGTCAAGGTGCATGACCCATTTTAGCTCCTTTGCCTAACCAAGAAATATCTTCCATTAATCCTTCAAATGAAATCCACAAAGTTAAAAATTTATTCAAAGTGTTAAAAATTAGTTATTTTCACTCAAAAGACAACAAGCTCAAATTTATAGACCATACCAAACATATAATCAGTTTGGGCAAATAAGTAGACCCCCTTTCCAAAATAATGAACAAGTATAAGGCCAAATCACGCATGTCAAGCCTTATCAAAGCTATAATCCTAATTATCACTCATCCTCAAAATACCTTGTCTCCACTCAAAACAACTTGGTATAAGAACAACCTAACTATCCATCTTTTAAACATGGTCAATAACAAGTGACTTATGCAAATGAAAGCCACAATCAAGGCATGGCAATGCAAAGAAGGTAATCTTTCCAAACTTCAAATTTTGAAGGATCCATGAAAGGTGGGGTGGAAAATGGAAAACATTAGACTGATTATACCTTCATAAATCATTTGGAGGGTGAGTTTTGTGCCATTAATTACTTGGGAAATACAAGCAATCTGAATACTAGTGTTGCCTCTAATACTAGGTCGAACAGGAGGGTTGTTGATGAATCTCAAGGAGATAATCAAGGACCTGTCATGACTCCTACATCATATCCTATGGTAAGTGGGTCTAATACAGCTCCTAAACTACAATAAAATTATAGGATTCTAAATTTTAGGCCAGCTCCTACAATTCTACCTCCACAAGCTACATCACAAGGTGCCAATGTTCATAAAGAGAACCCCTAGGTGAGTAATCCTCCCATAAATGTGGTGGAACAAATAAAGAAGCTTCATATGAACATATCATTTTAGGATTCTCTAACATTACCATGGTATAAAGATATACTCCAAAAGGAATTGCATGGATTGGGTAAACAAGCTGACCCATCTAGAAATGACAATGTGGTTTTGGTCAATAAAACTCAATGTATAGATGGTCATGTGAAGAAATATGAGAAGACTCATTTTTACCTATCTCTAATTATTGGTGATTTTTTAGTTCATAATTATATTATAGATAGTGGAACAAGCACATCATTTATGCCCAAATGTATAGCATATAAGCTAGGCCTCAAGTATGAGCCAATGACTAAAGGAGTTTTGCAATTAGATCGATCACTAGCCAAGACTTTGGGGGTAGTTAAAAGTTTGAATTTGATCCTTCATGCTTGTCCCACTCTTTCAATTCCTTATGATGTGGTGGTGGAATATTTACCTCCTTATTTTTCTCTTTGTTTTTCAAGAGACTTTACATCCAAGATAGGTGGATATTTGGTAGCCAATTGGTCCTACATAGTGTTTAGGACAAAGTATGGTACTAAAGTCAAGATTGATTAAGAACCTATTCATAGAGATCACATGGAAAATTACTCACCTAAGGTGTAAAATGTTAATTATGCTATCATTGATGAAGAGGAACTTCATATTGACCAATCTCCATCATCTTCCCTTGAGGGAGTTTCTGGTTTGTTCCTAGATGAGTGGGGAGATGAACACTATGAACAAGATCCTTACAATTTTGTTGAATAATCTATTCTTGGGGTATATTATATGCATGAAAAGGACTCTTTAATACCTTATTTGATTAATTCAAGGGAAGATGTGAATGGCTTGTTGTAGTTCTTCTTTGATGGGTCTAGAAGCAAGATTGGGGAAGGTGGTGGAGCAATATTGGTTTCACCTTAAAAGGAAAGGTATTTTTCAACATTTATATTCCAATTCTCTTACACTTTTAATCTATCAGAATATGAAGCCCTTATTCATGGCCTTGAATGGGATAGGAAAAGAGGTGTCAAAGAATTGCAAGTCTTTGGTGATAGAGGTGTCCTATAAGCATAGCATGTGGGATATTGTGAAAGATTTCAAAGCCTTCAACATCACTTCTATTTCAAGAGAAGATAACAAGCATGCTGATAGGTTGGAAGTAATTGGATCTTATTTTGATGTTTCAAAAGGGATAAAAGAAGACAAGAACTAACCTCATCTAAAAGTCATTGTAAGGCCATCCATACTAGATAATGTTACTAATTGCTAGGTGTTTGATAGTGATCATCAAATCCTACTTTTTATTCAAGAAGAATCTAACTTTTCTTCCAAGAATCAATATAAAATACAACAACAATATGGAGGGTATATTGTGCAATTGAAGTCTAACAAACTCCCTAAAGGCCTAGCCACTCTTGAGAGCATATTCAATGATGATGACCAATTGAAGAAAGAGAAGGCAAGAATATCTACCAAGTAGAAAAAATATGAGAAGGTTTAGATCTTCAAAGATAAATTTATTTCACTTTGGAAGGTATGTACTAGCAAAGAGAAGCAAGCTTTCATTGAGTTATGCAAAGAATTTTATGATGTCTTTGCATGGGAGTATAATGATTTAAAAGATTTTGATCTAAATCTAGCTCAACATACTATAAAGTTCCATGAGAATTATAAGCCTATTAAGCAAAGGAAAAGGTCAATCAATCCCAAGATTGAGCCTCTCATGAGGAAATAACTCACCAAATTGATTGAGTCCAAAATCATCTTTCCCATTAAGCATTCATCTTGGCTAGCAAACCTAGTTCCTGTTAGGAAAAAGAATGGAGAGAGAAGACTATGTGTTGATTTTAGGGACTTGAATAGAGTGTCTTTGAAGGATAATTACCCACTCCCTTCCATTGAACAAATATTGCAAGTGTGGCTAGTAGTGAAAGGTTTTCTCTCCTTGATGGGTATTCTGGGTATAATCAGATTTTGGTGAAGGAAAGTGACCAACATAAGATAGCCTTTACTACTAAATGGGGTACACATGCTTATAGAAAAGTGCCTTTTGGGTTGTCTAATGCTAGAGCTAATTTTCAATGTGCAATGGATATGGATTTTCAAGGATTAATCAATGACATTGCATTGCTATATCTTGATGATGTGAAATTTTTCTCCAAGGAAGCAAAAGATCATTTGAAGCACCTAAGGCAGATTTTTGAGAGATGTAGAGAGTTTGGGATCTATCTAAACCCAAATAAGTGTGTGTTTGTTGTCATGAAGGCAAAATACTAGGACATATTATTTCCACTAAAGGCTTGTCCATTGATCTGGAAAGGGTGAATGCTATCTTGGCATTGTCTTTGCTTAAACATAAGAAGGGTCTAAAAAGTTTCTTTGGTAAGATCAATTTCATTAGGAGGTTTATTCTTAACTTTTATAATTTGGTCAAACCTCTAACATCTATGCTAGAGAAGGATGAGATATTCACTTGGACAAGAAGGAGGAAATAAAGTTTTGAAGAGATCAAGCAAGCCATTGCCCAAGCTCCTACTCTTACAAGTCCAAACGTCTCTAAGGAATTCAATTTGTACACTTTTGGGAATGAATAAGTTATTTCTGCGATGCTTACCCAAGCAAATGATGAGAATTTGGGTCAACCTATTGCCTTTTTCAACCAAGGTTTAGAAGGCTATGAAACAAGATATACATATGTTGAGAAATAAGTGCTTTCAGTCATAAGGAGTTTAAAGAAGTTTAGACATATGTTATCTAACAACAAGATTCACATTTTTGTGCCTCATCCTTGTGTGAAAGACTTTATATTAAACAAAGAATTGAATGAAAAGAGGGTAGGATGGATCATAATCATGATGGAACATTATGTATAGATCAAAACTACCAGGTTAGTGAAAGGAAAAGGACTATGTGAGCATCTCACTTCATAATTGAAAGAGAAAAAAGAAGTTGTTTTGGTACTTCATGCTGAATCTATGATAACTTCAACTTAATCTATGATAAGTTGGACACAAGACATGATCCAAGAGAAGGTACTTTAGGATGCAATCCATTCTTTATATACTTGTTGATGGAGTGATATTTAAGAAGGATATTTCAATTGTAATATGGAGTGATATTTAAGAAGGATGTGTTTTGAGAAAATGCCGTCTCCTGTGCACGCGCTTTCGGAAAATTTGAAATCGAGTGTCGACAGTCTAGTGGTCGGCGCGGCTACGGCTTCTGAAATGGGTGGGGTGTTGTCAGATCGCAAGGGGAGGGATTTGAATGCCCCTAAAGAGACCTCTCCTGGGGGTGGAGGAAAGTTTTCGGCCGGGCATTCTGCCTACGCTCCTGGATCAGGGTTTGAAGTAGGGGGAAGAAATTTCACTGATGTGGCGGCGTTCAAAGTGGATCTACATGAAGCAGTGCCTCGTTCATCATTTGGGCCATCCCGTGTACTGCCAGTAAGTGCTCTAAAACCCACTAGGGTAACTCTAGATCTTGAAATAGTTGACGAAATCTTTGAACGGGTAGAAATCTTTTCCTCTCATGATGCTATTTTTAATTTCCGTGGCTTTTGGCCCTCTCTTGCTGATCTACATGGCTGGATATCCAAGAATTGGTTGCCACTTATTGAAGACAATGTTGAAATTTTCCCATGCGTAAAAGGTTTCTTTATAGTTGTCTTCCAAAGACCTGAGGACAGAAGGATAATCTTGAGCAACAGTAATTTTTTATGGCAGGGTAAATATCCTCTCATGGCCAAAAGGTGGCATATGGATTTTAATCCGCTTATGAAAACCTTTAACAAGTTCCCTATCTGGGTTCGGCTCCCAAATCTACCAATACATCTTTGGCATGAATCGGTTTTTAAAACCATCGGGAATGCTATAGGAGATTTTTTGTTTGTGGATGAAAATACTGTGGTTGGTTACCATTCGACCTGTGCACGCTTAATGGTCGAGGTGGATGTTTCAAAGGGCCTACCAAAGGTGATTTGTCTGGACTCCCCAAGGGGTACTTGGACACAAATGTTGGATTTTGAGGGCGTACCTTTTCGGTGCAGAAAGTGTCACCTGACGGGTCATATGGCTGCTCATTGTATGGCTGGGAAATTAAAGTCCAGACGACCACCTTCTTGGTGGTCTGAGGCTTCCTTCGAACATTACATAGCTAAACAACCCGTGGGAGATCTGGATGATTCTGAGAATGAAGATAGTATCCATTCTGAGCCGATGATTGAGGAGGATTCGCTGGTGAAAGATTCCATAGATGGTCCTGTGGAGATTGGGAATAATGATCATTAAAATCCAGTTGTTGAGGAGGCTTTGGTCTCTCCCCCTATTTTGGAGGAACCACCTAGGAGCCAGAATGTGGCTTGTTCCCATAAGGATTTTGCTGAGGCATCTGTGTCCCCTGGGCTTCATGGATCACTGTCTTCTGAGGCATGGATGTCTGAGGCAGCAAAGATAGAGGATGGATGGATAGCTGTTAAGAGGAAGAAGTCTAAGCCTTTGGTCCCCCCTCTAGATATGAATCTTCATTCGTGTAAAAAATAATTAATTTAAAAAAAAAAAAACCTCATTTGTATGGAGGTTGTAGGATGCTGATCCTATCTATTGACGATCCGTTCTGTGTAGTGTCAGCTAATACATATGATCTTTTCTATTGGTTTCAGGTTCCTGTTTAACCTAGTTTGGTTTGTACCAGTTTCAAGTTTATTTTTAGAAACTTGGCTGTGCTTTAAGGTTTATCTCTTTTTTTGTTGTTATGGGTTTCAGGGTCCCTTCAAAACCTGTTTTTACCTTAATCTAAAAAAAAATATTGAGGTGTATTGATTTTAATTATATTGATAAGGTATTGTTTGAGTTCCATAATGGACCATATTATGGTCACTTTGCTCCTAAAAACATAGCTGCCAAAATAATGAGAGCTGGATACTTTTGACCTAGCTTATTCAAGGACAATCGTGAGTGGGCAAGAAAATGCTAAAAGTTTGATATTTTTGATGACAAATAAAATCTTGTTGCCTTACCTCTTCATCCCATCCATGTTGAGAAACCCTTCATGCAATGGGGTTTGGACTTTATAGGCCTAATCAATCCTCTTAATATTGGTCACAAGTTGGTGTTAACTGCCACTGATTACTTTATAAGATGGGTGGATGCTGTATATCTTAAGGAGGCTAATGCTATTTAAGTCCTTGACATATATGAAGGTATAATAACAAGGTTTGGAGCTCCTTCAACCATAATATTAGATAATGCCTTAGCTTTCCTAGGAATAAGAACAAGTGAATGGGCTTTAAAGAATGGTATCTATCTTAGTACCTCCTCCAACTACTACCCCCAAGGGAATGGACTAGCTGAGTCCACAAACAAGAATCTGATATGGATCATAAAGAGAAGAATGGAGGAAAATTAAAGGACTTGGCATACCAAGTTGAAGATAACCCTTTTTGATAATAGGATCACCCCAAAGAGAGCAATTGAAAACTCACCATAAACACTTGTATATGGAAGGGAAGCTAGACTTCCTATCTCACTCGAGTTACTAGATTTAGATCTTACCTATCAACTATAATTGATGGAGAATGATAGCATGGAATTCAAGTTATGTGAGTTGATGGAGGTTGAGGAGATAAGAAATCAAGCGATGCACACCATGACAACTCACCAAGAGCAAACAAAGAAGTATTTTGACAATAAATTCATGCCAAGGATCTTCAAAGAAGGAGAAATTGTCCTAAAATGGGATGAAGATAAGACCAAACCTAGAAAACACATAAATTTTGATGCTCTATGGAGTGGCCCATATGTGATCACACAATACGAACAACACAATGCTTTCTAACTCTCAAAGTTAGATGGAGAGGAGCTGCATATCCCACTCAATGGGATATATCTAAAACATTGTTACTAGGGTTCTCCTTTTCCTTTGTACATATTTTATTACTTTTCTTGTGTTTCCTAAGTGCTTATTCACAAGTGTGGGTTTCTCTTTGTCTTGTTTGTGTTGTTTTTACATGGTCTTATTATTGTTGGTTGTTGTGTTTGCTTTGTGTTTTGTTGTGGCATGACTTGTTAGTCATCTTCAAGTCTATATTGACTCCATGACTAATAGAATATTTAGGCTACCGATCTGGTTAGTATAGCAGGCATACTACCCTTGTGAGTCACCAATTTTTTGACCAAATTTTGATCTTACAGGTCAAAATTGGGCACCCCTATATAAAAATTTGAGCTTTAGATCTTTTAGGGGTGAATATCATGTCATAGTGTGAGCTAATATCTCTTCAATGTAATATTAATGCTATTATCTTTAATCAGTTTGTTGTCTAGGTCCTTTTAACTTCTTTGAGTCATGCTAATAGGTCTAAATAGAGTTTAAAGAATAATTTAAAGTTCTAGATCTTACACGTGCATTAGTTGCAAAGGAAGCTAATCATGCAAATTTGTTCATCCTGGTTTAAGGAAGAAAAATCAAAGTTGTTCATGTTCAAAGACTTGCTTCGAAGTATTTTTGGACTTAGTCATTCAAGCTCAATTATTCAACTTCAAGTTTTCCTTTTATGTAAAAATTCCTTCAGAGGAGGTGTTCCACACAAAACTTGTGGCAAATGTACAAGTGTTCTTCCTTTTGGTGTTTTTATTTTTAGGTTTTTTGTTCAAGTGTTAGAAATTGTCTTAGACATTTTGTCCAAAATAATTTCCTCAAAGGATATCCTTTTCGAGCTAGGGGTTAGAAGTCTTTTGGGAAAATTGTCCACATAATTTATTTGAAAGAATTATTTAAATGTAGAAGTTCCGAAAGGTGCATCCCAATCTTTTTGAAGGGTAATTTTGAAGCAAGGTACCTTATTCAAAAGTCTCAAGGATTATTTTTCTTTCAGGAAGTGAACCAAATAGAAAAGCCAAAAAGTACATTTCAAAAAATTTGAAGGTTATTTGCCTTTCGAAAGGTTCATTTACAAGAACTTCAAAGAGTCATTTCTAAAATCCCAAGGGGCACTTGCAAATTTTCTAAAGGGCACTTCAATCTTTTTGAAGGGTTTTTTTTCAAATTGTCGAAGGGTCCTTCCATAGTTATGAAGGTCCACTTCAAGAAACCCAAAGGAACATTTCAAAGAACCAAACAGTCCAATTTCAAAAGATAAAAGGTCATTTGATAGCCCAAAGAAATTAATGTGGAAAAATGATCCAAAGGAATTTATTTGGGAAAATTGTACCTAAACATGGTCAAAATAAAAAAATCCCAAAGGATTTCTTTTGGGAAAAGTGGTCAAGACAAATCTTTCCAAAGGACACCTTTGAAGCCAAGTGCCCCAAATAATTTCCCTAAAATATATCTTACAAGTTTCCCATGTAGAGGTCCTGAAAGGGAAATTTTCATGATTCAGAGGGCACTTTCCATAGTTAAAGAGCACTTGACAAAGGTTTGAAAGAAGCATAAGTTTGAAGAAAGTGTTTTGAATGAATAAGGAAGGTGAACGCCCTGTAAACATCAATTTCAAACTACAAAAAATAGTCATTGATGCCAAAAGACTTGGTGGGAACATGAGAGAAAACATGGAGGTAATAAATGGTTGAATCTTGAGCATCTAGTATAGACAAAGCAAGCAAAATGGACAGGTTAACAGTTTGAGTCATTATTGGTAGCTAACTAAATCAAAGAGTTTCCATGAAATCAAAAAAAATAGGTGTCCAAAGGATGGCTAGTAGTTAGGAAAAACATTTTATAACATTCACCATAAGTCTCATTTCACTTAGCAGTGTTATGTGTCAGCTCCTCTATTTTTAGTTTCGAATGCTCATAGATAATTTTTGATAGAAACCATTTCCTGTGTCAATTTTCAAGGTCTTATGCCACTTTTCACCATTCTTATGAATAGTCTCAAATAAGTAGACCTCCTGACATGGCGTAGCTCACCCCACCTCTCTTCCACATGCAATTGTAACTAATTTTCACATATGAGCAATGTCCAAGTGACTCTTGAACTTCTTTTGCTTGACCTCTCTCTCAAAATCTATCTATATGCATTCTTTTAGCTTGTTTTAGTAGCCTCCATTGGTTATTGGGAAAACTATGGATATATTTTTACTTGAAGAACTCTTTAATAAATATACAAGTGTTGTTTCCACTCATATGATATAATATTTAGTAATGACTTAAATCTTGTTGATCTAGTCTAGTGAAAGATTATCTTTTCTAGCTTGTACTCTTGATGGTCTACCAATTTGCAGAATGGAGATTGTTGTAGGTATTTTCTATAATTCTTTTCTAAGTGTAGAGATATCATAGAAGTGGTCCATTATTTTATCCCTCTTTTGAATCATTCATTCCATTCCCAAGAATCGTATACCTTCTTGAATCTAGCATATGAAACATTGATATATCAATGAATCCTAAGTTGTGAATCTTGTGTGAGAAACACCTTGTTTGTCTTTAAGTAGTGGTTTTAGTCAATTGAGAGGAAACTATACATTGGTGCATCACCATTTCATTGTTTTGGTTGTTTCTCTTAATCCCTTTTCATATCTAAATTTTTAAGTTAGAGAGAGAGAGAGCTTTAAAGGTGCATCAAGGGGAGCTAGCCACTTATCTAGAGATTCATTTCTCAATATTCACCCATAGAAAGATAAATGTCTCCATGGTGCCACTTGGATGAGGAGATTTAGGCATCTCCTCAAGGGTGAAAATATAAGTGACAATAACACACAAACACACACACACACACACACACACACACACACACACACACACACACACACACACACACACACATGTAATTTTGGTTTTCAAATATTTTTTATTTTATAATTTATATTGAGAGAAACAAATAAGACATAATAAGGCATGCAAAAAATGATACAATAATGATTTATCAAAGAAGCATTAGATAGAGGTGAGCATGAATAGTGTAAGAACGTGCTTAAGGTAGAATGTCATAGTCATGAATAGTCAGACATGATATTATAAGTGTCAAAAGTAGTATACAATAGGGGAGGAGATCCCATATCATCAAGAGAGATAGTTTCCATGGAGAGAGGGCTAAAATTCCAATATCACTTCTAAATAAGTGAGTATCTTAGTATATATATTATTTGTAGTGGAACTATTAATATAAAATAACAATCTTAAGTAGCAGATGATTAAGTATAAGAATTTATAAACATGTGTTGAAATAAAAATAAAAGATGGCTGTGATATGAAATAAATAACATATATTATAAACAAAAGAAGTAAATGATCATAAAAATTGAAAGGCCATAATATATATTCGTTAAATCCCATGTTATGCTACATGAGGTACTAACCAATATGTTAGGGGTTTGTGAAGATACATTAAATATATCATTATGTATTAGATTATCATCATCATCATCATCATCATCATCATCATCATCATCATCATCATCATTGTCATCTTTATCATCATCAATAAATTGTGAAACATCCTTATGAGGTTTATTTCCATTGTAAACAATATCATTTTCTAGGTAAGTTTTGTTATCAAGCATTATCTTGTCATGACCCATGAATTCTTGATTTTTTTAAAATTTCATTATTACTCATTGATATGTTGAATGGCCTCTAATGTTATCATAACAACAAACTATTATTGCATTGTAATATTTTGGCCTATAATTTGGATTGATTTTTAAAATAAGAGGTAACTCAACTAAATAATTGACCAATAAGGTTTTTAGCAAGATGTATTGATTCTTGAAAGATTTATTGGGTTTGCTTGAGATCATTCAAAGTGGAATAATGTAGGAATTTATGCAATGAAATCTAATAAGGAGGTATCTATAATGTCATCTCCTGACTGATTTAGTAAGGAGGCAGTGAGTGTAGTCTATTCAAAACCAATGAATAAGGGGACATATGGTTTGACATCTCTAGTAGAGTAAACTATGGTTGTATATAGTTTGGCTACTACACCAAGGTTGAATAAAGACACATAATGTTTGATTTCACCAGATTGATTTTAGAAGGAGAATATTGGCTCACCATCGTGAATATGATCTAATAAGGATGAAGTAGCACTCTCCTCTCTAGCTAAATCAAGCAAGGAGCCAGTAGGGTTGTCCTCCCTTAATGAGAAATAAATTTTTTATGAGGACAATAACCCTAGAATAGATTTATCTCAAGATAAATGAGGCTGCCTAAGAAGTGATGGCAAAAGATCAACTATAAAAGAGGATTCTAAATTGCTAATTTATCAATAGTAGCAACAGAAAGGGAATCATAAGGTGAAGCTGGAGTAGAAATGGTACCGTCTGCCATGCCAAACACTAATGAAAAGTTGGAAGCAAGCAAGGATTCATAAATAAGATACAAGATTTCTAAGATTAAGATGGATGTAACCAATGACATAAAACCAAAATCAGTAGAGACAAATTCACTTAGTAAAAAATATTTGAAAGAGATGGGTTCTCCTATATAACTTAAGAAGATAGCCATCTGCCTAAAAAGGTTTGATAGATGTTTTGTAAGGTTGCTACAAGTTGTTGTATAGTTCTTAAATTTTAACTTATGTATTTATTAATCAATTGGATTCACCTACTGATTTATTTATTTAATTATTGTAGATGTAGAAGGTTGCTTATGCATCAGAGTCCACTGAAAAGAATTTAATCCAAGATGGTGAAAGTTTCAAGAGAAATCTAAGAAGTTATGCAAAGAAGAGGAGCATTTCAAGGCTAGAGAAGGTAACAAACTCTATCTGCCCATAAATTATAACTCATCACTTGTAAAAGCACATTTATTTTCCTCTTTGCCTTATTCGCTAATCTCTCTTGTTCAAGTCATCTATGTTTTACCCACAAAGTAAATGTTAATATAGAAAATAATGTTGCTAGAAATAATTTTTTTAACAAGGAATATAATATATTGGTGTTTCTAGGTTTTCTCATGATATCAAAACATAAAATGATGACATTTTCCTTAAGAAATAGTTATTTAGATAAATGTAATGAATGATTATTGGGTAGAATTCTTATATGAAAAACAAGCTATATATTTCAAGATTTTTGAAGAAAAGAAAGCTTTGAGATGGTGCCTTTGGGACTACATATTTGTAGTCAAGAGTTAGTTTTCCCTGTGTTGAACTAATTACAATCAGTCAATTTTTTTTAAGGAGCTTGGTACACAATTTCTTCTAGATTTCTCCATTATAGTTTTAAAGTAGAATTTCTATTTGTTATTATACTCATGTCATTCCTATTCGTGAATTTGACGTTGGTAGTCCCAGGGTTGTTAGACCCCAGGATCTAGTTGCCATAGGTCGCAGTGCCAAAACAAATTAGTGGGTGATATATGGCCCTAGGGTCAACTATTAAGGGCTAGTGCAGGAGGAGGACACCCAACAAGAGAGCGCCACGTAGAACTGATAGAGCAAAAACAAGCTAAATTTGATGGCCTCATTCACATCACAGGCAAATGAGGTAAGATATATATATATATATATATATATATATATATATATAGTATATTAATATATTATATATAAGTATTTATATTACTTTTTTACTAATATAATATTTATATTTATATATATATGCATAACTATAATAGAATATACATATATATATATATATATATATATATATATATATATATATATATATA
The DNA here is from genome assembly GCA_037957365.1 of Torreya grandis. NCBI lineage: Eukaryota > Viridiplantae > Streptophyta > Pinopsida > Cupressales > Taxaceae > Torreya > Torreya grandis. The sequence goes on from JARHVA010001338.1 coordinate 3,488,159, forward strand.
TATATATATATATATATATATGTATATTCTATTATAGTTATGCATATATATATAAATATAAATATTATATTAGTAAAAAAGTAATATAAATACTTATATATAATATATTAATATACAATATATGAAAAAAACATAATATATATTTTTATCATATAATACTGAATATTATAATATATTATATGTAGTATAATATATTATATAAAAATATATTAATGTAAAATATAAATTAATATAAAATATACATCAATATGAATTATATATATTAATATAATATATAATATAAAATACAATATAAAATATAATCTCTCACATAGGGTCCTCATAGATTCACATTTACTATAGTAATAATGGTTGATCTAATGGTTGCTACACTCCAGTAAAGATGTACTATGTTAAGGAGACAAAACTAGAAACACGGGGGGCTGCCATAGATGTGCCTAAAATAATATTAAAAGAAGCATTCCTATGATTTAAATCATTTTCATATGGAGGTACACCTCTTACCCAAGCTACAAGGATGTTGATTCCTAGAGCCATAATGTTTGGTTGCATTGACACAAATTAAAACATTGATATTTTGAAATTAGGATACGTTGTGTAGTTTGTGTTTGGGTCTCTCTATAATTTTTTTGAGAGATTCATTGGTGGAATACTTTGTGAAAGCTATTTTTATATGAATGTTTTATGTCTTCGATAGAATGTTGTGTGAATTTTTTAGAGTATGAGCATGTTATTTTTATGTGATTTGATTTAATTATTTTCAGGGGTTATTTTTCTTTGAGATTTTATATGTTTATTGATTTAAATAAGGAATTTATTACAGCATGGTTATGCTGGCCAATCTATGTTGTTTATCTAGACAGACAAGCTATGGGACTATATTCTAGTTTATGGAATGGGGATAGTTGATAAATTGAAGGGGGTTGTTAAGATTGATTAGTCACATGCTCCATTTGTTGCAGTGTAACAAATTTTCAATGTAAATTCAACATCATCACCAATAAAATAAATGATTATAGTGAGTTCTCAGTAGCAAAGCAAGCTCACTGGGTGAATAAAAATTAAATGATATATGAGTATTAATATGACAAATAAATATATCTACAGTCACCGCTATAATATATCATGGACATATAATTATATGAGTATAATATTATTATGTTTCTAATAATAAAGGACTTCATGTGAACCTCTACGCTAAAAAAGAGATAACTTGGAATTAAAAAAAAACCAAAATCTATTATGGTAAGAAGAGAGGAAAAATTTAGTCTTCACATTGTTTGAGAAGAAGTCATGAACGTAGGAAAATGCAAAGTATTGGAAGGGCCATGGGCCAATCTAGAGCAAGCTTGGGCTTCCTAGACCTATTAGGTCTAATAGGGCCTAGGGATCCTCAGGATGAATCAATGATGAGCTGCTAACCTAGGCCTACTAGTCTTAGTAGGGCTTGGGGCCAATTAAAACAAGCTCGGGTACTGCCCTATTAGTCAAGGTAGGGATGGACCCACTAAAGGAGCACCATGTGTCAAATGGATAAATATCTTGGGGTGGTAGAGGGAATGGTGGTAATTTTGGTAGATAGGGGCATCCCCAATTCACAGTATTGATAAGCCCCATGTTGTGCTAGTGTCATTTCCATCTCTTGGTCATAACATTCCTTTACTCAACTATGCGAAGATGATCATCTCCCATGGCATTAAAATTAGTTGTGTCACCACCACCATCAATGAATCCTGCTTGTATAACCAAATTACCTAGTCAATTTCCATTAGATTTCAATTTTGCCTCATGTTTCTTCCCACACCAGACATGGATTGGATTATATAGGGAATAAAGAACTTTGAGAAAGTTCCATTGGAGAAATGTGGTCTAATTTATTATCTTGTTGCTAATCTCAAACACCCCTTCAACTGATGGCTCGAGTGCTAGCTTTGGAATGAAAGAAGGCAAGATTTTATATATATAATCAAATACATGTTGATGGGGTTGAGTATGGAGGTTTGGTGGTGTAGGGATCAAAAGTAGTGACTCAGGAAAAATGGTAGACATTGGTAAAGAGAATTTGCTACAATGGATGGATTCTCAAAGGTTTTATTCAGTTGTCTATGTTTCATTGAAAAGCTAGTTATCCTTACTAGAAGAACAAAGCAAGGCCTTGGCGGATGCTCTAGAACCTAGTGAATAACAATGTAACATGTGGATTAGTGTCAGTCCTAGTGTCAGATTTGTAGTCTTGGGTCTACCAAATTTTTTAGGGCCTGAGAAGATGAGGACCAATAAAAAGGTGCCACATAATATTGATAGTCCAAGTGTTAGTTATGCACAAGATAATCAAGAAGTGTCATGTTGGCATCTCCATCAACAATATACAAGCTAAAATTTTATCCCTATCTACCTATCAAATGATTATTTGAACTGAGACTATGATTCCCTAAGCTACGAAGCTGCCAAGGATTGAATGGAGATCACATAGTGTAGTGGAGAACCTATGATTTATGATTTTTTAAATTAATCATATTATAATATTATATATTATAATATTTTAGGATTTCAAATTTATTTTTTTAAAATGTTTTCAAATTACAATGATCTCATATACTTTCTCCCATTGAATCCATAAACCAAGGGTGATCTAACAAGTTATTCAGCAACGTATTTCCAAACATAATGCAAAAAATGATTTATAATCTAGGTCTAATCCCAAGATGATAACTAGTAATGAGCATAGAATAAGATGCCTAATCAAAAACATTTGTAAAACACATCACTATACTTCATCAAAAGGGAATAGTAAGAACCAAAAATATTTTCCATTAACTTTGCAATAAAATTTTACATACATCATTATTTCAAAATGCTACCATTGGGACAAGCATGGTGGATTTGCTCCATGTTGGGTAGGAGAGACATATAGACATGCTCTCAGAGCTTGCTAATGGATATACAACTAAAACCACCTTAGCAAGAGAGATAAAATGCACACAATAGTGATCCCAAAATTTGGAAGAGCCTATACTTAGGATAAAAACAAAAAACAAAAATAACAACCTATAATAGAAGAGAAACACTCTACTTATACACTTTTTACTCTTCTTTTTAAATCCAAGAATGAGGGTTGTAATTTGAAAATTTTCAAAATAGCCCTCCAAGTTCTACCAAGATACTCCCAGCTAGAATATGCCCTTTACACAACTAGAATCTTCACCCATTTGCATGAAAAATAATTGCTCTAACTGCTTCTACAAGAAATGATGAAGATTAAGAGCACATCCTTTGATTTCTTGGTTGGAAATGCCTTCAAACAAGCTATAAGGGGAATATTCATTAGGAGGCCAAACAAACATCTTGTCTTCATCTTTAACTACCTAGAGATGCCCTGGACCACTTACTTGCACAAATGGAACCTCCTAGATATCTGCCCTTCCCTTTATGTATGACATGAAACAACTTGCTCTTGTAATGATTTAATTGGAATATTCTAGATCCATGACCCTTCGAATTATTTTCCTCCAATGGCTCACCTTGTCCTTACAAACTTGCAATTTCTTTCCCATGGAAGAGCCTAGACTAGGAAAAACATGAGATAATGAAAAAAACTTAGGTCTTTTTACCTTTCTATCTTTTGGCTCCAACTTATTTTTTCACATTTTGCATTTTTCACCTTTGATTTTTGCACTTTTGCCTTTTGCAAATTTTATTTTTCACACTTTGTAATTCTCACATTTGTTTTTATGCAAATTATCCCTATTTTAGGGTTTCCTTCATATTTATTTTTTCATTCATAAATGCATTATTTTCACCTTTTGAACTTTAGAGGAAATTCTAGCCCCTTTTGCAATGCATAATTGTAATTCACACTTGTATTTCTCTTGGGACGGTCCCTTTTCAAATTGAAAACTTGTAAATTGTAACATTGCAATTTGCACTTGTGGTTCCCCTTAGGGAATTTGGAACTCCAAATGTAATTTTCACTTTTAAAAAATTACAAAGTGCATTTGGGGTTCCCACTTCCCTCAAAAGATCCTTTTATGGAATCCAGAACCCTAAATGCATTTTACACTTTTGCAAAAGTGTAAATTACACTTGGGGTTCCCATTTCCTTGAAAAATCCAATTGAAATTTGTAAATTTACAAATTTTCAAATTTATAATTTTGCAAATGGCCTTGAAAGATCCCCTTTGCACTAGGACCCCATGTTGATTGGTGTTAATTGGTAGAAATGAGAGATCCTTGTGTAATTTGAAATTTGCATAGGTACCAAATTGAAAAATTGCATTTCTACTCAACATCTCCCTGAATCTCCTCAAGTTGACTTTTTCCATGCTTGCTTTGATTGGCGAGATTGGGAGAGTTGACCATAATTTGCATGCTGCATTTTGAGACCTTGATTTTTTCAAATTATATCTCCCTTTCAAATTTATTAGGGGGGTTTGGGGGTCTCTTTTACAATTTTTTTTTGAAAATTTCAATTTTCTTGATTTCTTAACTTAACTCCATAATTTCAACCTAGTCCATCAGAATACCCTATAGAAGATTTTTCAGAAATCCAGTCTTTTTTAACTTTCCATTACTTGCTTCAATAACCAATCAATCTATACCTTGTAATTTCACCCTAATGTGAGAGGCAGTGAGAGCCAATATCCATTACCATAGAAAGCACAATAGGCATGGCAATAGGAATATCACCAATCAAGAGACCCAAAAGACTTTTGATCCCATTCTTCTATTTCTTATGTTGAAGGGGATACATCACAACTATCTTCACTAAAACACCAATCACAATAGAGCAAATACAGAAGTTTCCAATTGCCATAGTACTTATCTAGAACTACCCAACATTCTTAGTGGAGTCAACTAAATGATTAGCATGGCTGAAAAACATGTGAGCTCCAGTGGAAAAATAAATATTTATTAGTGAGCCATCTCCACAACCCATGAAATAAGATTCCACATAAAACCAATGAACTTTAGAACCTCTCTCTCATTTTGCCCCTAATAAACCCTTTTTTGTGAATCTTAGCTACTTGAAACCCTCCTCTATGGGTATCCACTCAAGATAAATAAATTCATTTTTGATTTTTTAGAGCCCTTCATTGCAATCCATGCCTATGGAGAATTACAATGATCAAATACATTAGGATGGCCATAGCACATCTGTGTCCTTAGTGGGTTTGCAAGTACTCATTACCTAAGGGTTACAAAAGTTGTTTCTTGAACATACATAATCCAAGCAAGAGAAGACATACGAACCTATGAATACATGGCACCAACTATCTTGTGACCCTCAGAAGATTGAGATTACTAAAACACATAGTCTAAATGGAAGTCTATTGAAATGGTAAAACAAAAAGCCTCTAAATCCTGAGATAACATAGAATTTCCTAAGGTTGTCATGGCATGATTGAAAAGGTTTAAGTGCTCATTCCTAGGAAAAATTGAAACCTAAGGAAAATGCAAAATTTTCCATTGAGCAATAAACTCTGAATAAATTTTTTATGACAAACCCATGATCACACTATCCTATACATTACGATAAAGTTTGCATACTAATTTCCATTATTACAACCATCTACACAACCCGTGAAAGAGGATTCTACATAAAACCAATGAACTTGAGAACCTTGCTCTCCTTCCAACCCTAACAAACCCTTCTTTGTGTATCTTACCTACTTGAAAACCATCCTTTATGTGTATCCACTCAATATAAATAAATTCATTTTTGATGTTTTAGATACCTTCATTGCAATCCATCCCCATTGAGAATAACAATTATCAAATACATTAGGATGGCCATAATGCAACCATGTCCTTAGTGGGTTTGCAAGTACTCATTACCAAAGGGTTTCAAAAGTTGTTTGTTGAACATACGTAATCCAAGTAAGAGAAGACGTAGAACCTATGAATACATGGCACCGTCTATCTTGTGACCCTTAGAAGATTGGCATTACTAAAACAAACAATCCAAATGGAAGTCTATTGAAATGGTAGAACAAAAAGCATCTAAATCCTGAGATAACATAGAATTTCCTAAGGTTGTTGTGGCATGATTGAAAAGGTTTAAGTGCTCATTCTTGGGAAAAATTGAATCTTGAGGAAAATGCAAAATTTTCCATTGAGCAAGAAACTCTGAATCAAAATTTTATGACAAAACCATGACCACAATATCCTGTACATTACGCTAAAGGTTCACATAGTCCCAAAAATTAATTGCTCCTCCACATAATGCCCTCTATATGTTGGTCTTGCAACCATTATATTCTATGATACTACTTTTTATTTAGGCATATTTTTAAATAGAATCAAGGCCTCTTCAACAAATTTACGTAGTGAATATGCTACCATGATCGTATTTTACAACATGACATCCTCCATTGCACACATATATAATCTTCATTTTGACCATAAAACTTCTTCTATTGTAAATGGTTCTCTTCATAGCTTTGTCATTTGACCAAGTATAGGCATGTTTCTGCACTCAACTAGTTGGGCATGTACATTTTTCATTGATTTCTTATTTTCTATTCATTTATGCCTATGTTGTGAGATGAAGGGATGGGACATGCATATTGTAATTTCTAATTTATATTGGTGTAAATTGAATGTTAGACTCCCATTTTTTCCATACATCTCCTCTTTGCCACCACAGGTTTTAGGGTACCTATTGGTAATTTGGTTTTTTATATTCAAATCTCCATGTTACCCACCATTTTGCACTTACTTTTTTAGTCATACATCTCCAACAAAACTTAACACCATCACATGCAATTACATGGTAAAACTTTATTCTGATTACTCAACCCTCTGCCAAGCTTCCTTTCAGTGAGGGCTCATGATCTTATTAAATTTTTTTAAACATTCATGTATTCCCTTACCTCCCATGTAGGTAGGCTTGGCTATGTTTATTATATCATTGGGTCTCTTGTGGTGTCATGTGGGCACCTCCACATCATGCCCAATTATCATGATGCATTTGAAACTATTGTATCATTTATTACCCACTTCCCCATGGTAGGTTGTAGGTGGCATGACCAATTTGGGCACCAACATTAGCTCCTTATCAGGGATGTATACACCCCCATGGGTATGCATAGACCCCTAGAACACAAGACTAGGTGCCAATCCATTGGGCTACAAATTTAATATTTGAGCAACTTATCAACATATTAGCAAACACCCATGAAGACTCAATAAAACAAGGAAAACTAAAATAAATAAATCAGGAGGATCTAAAAATGAACACACAACAAAAAACATGAAAGGAATGGTACAATCAAGGACAAAAGTAAATGGGCAATAAAGAAACAAAAAATCAACACTATACACTATACAATTATATACATAGTCACGGGCTTAGTTAAGGAAGTGTTTCAACTATTTTTCATCAACTAGTGGCTTCGGTATCTCATTATTTCATAATTGTTTGAACTTTTCTATCATCTTGGTAGCCAAATTAAAATAAACCAATCTCTGCACATGCCTAAAAGTATTGTTTCTAGGCTGTGATAGGATGACAAGTTGAAACAAATCCTCTTTACATGATCTCAAATGTGGATAAGACCATGCTAAGATATCTTGGTACCTTTTCAGTAGCTGTAAATATAATTTTTTCTCAGTTGAAATTAGGTAAGTACCAAGCAATAGTACCTTAAGACCAGAATGTCATTTGTGCACTCAAATTACTACTTGAAAGAAAAATTAAAATATTCACTCTTAGGGGCATAAAAGATAACCCCAATTTCACTGAATGACATTCTCCAAACAACACCATTGTTAAACCTAACATGAAGAATAATTAATTTTTTAACAATGCCCACATTCCCAATGAGGTTACACAATTCCATATTTGTATGTAGTACTTTGTTTATAATGCACTTTGTATTTTCAATTACATCATGATTTGGTGATTCATTTTCTTATGTCATATTAGCATCACAAGCCAAATTCATACGTCAGGACCTTCTTGACCACACTCCAAAACTGATAAAAAGTAGTAGCCCTCATCATTTCTATGGAGGAAAAAAAATTAATCTGGGGCACTTGACCATTGAACATCAAAATATCATCACCATCATCAAACACATACTCAGGATCATCTGCATCTTCATCACTTGGTTCATAAGTATCACATGGGGGATGTTGAAGGAATCACTTTTCACACCAATCAATTTAAAAATCACAATTCATAGCATTTACCTTGGAATTTAATAGATCAGACACATCTTTTCCAACCCCTCTATCATAAATTTTATCATCATGTGAAGGATCCTTTTGGGCTTGATTTAGATTTGGACCTCTCTCTTGACTTGTATTCCCATGAGGGATCCCCTTATCATCTCTAGCCAACTTGTATGACATCTCTTTGACAGAAAAAGAGAAAGTCTTCATGGTTTCTTCAAGGTTGGTTGTCTTTGTGGACTGCATCTTTCCTAGATCTACCAATTTCACATTAGCCCAATTGTTTAAGGGATTTACCATAGCCTTTATTTTATTCTCAATTTGGATGGACATATTGAATGCCAACCGTAGGTTTGTGGGATCCTTGTCCCTCAAGTAGTGCACAACCTTCTTCTCAAAGGCATCACAATATTTTATCAAGCATGATGTATCACTAAGCTGATGTTTTCAGGAAACCACATCATGGTCTTGTTGAACTATGTATTGAAGTCCTATATGCACTCACTAGGGTTATATTTGATGTTTTCAAACTCGTCCAAAAGAAACCTTGGATCAACTCTATCACCATATTGAATTTTGAAAACATTCTTCATCTCGTTTAATGAATTAATACATCTGTAAGGAAGGGAATTGAATCATTATCATGCATCTTCTTCAACCATATGCATAAATAAATTACTGCACACATCCTCATGCTCAAATTCATAATATTCAATGATATTATGAAAATCCCTCAAGTGTTGATCAACACCTACTGCATTATTCCCTTGGAATTTTGAGAGGCAGATCCTTACTTCATTCAGGACTTCATTAGGATAGCCTTCTATTTCATCAAAGTTGATAGGTCTAAATTTAGGAATGTGGAATGTAGGACACTCATTCTAATTTTGGTCCTTATGCCTCATGATTGGTTCAATAGTGGGTTCACAAACAAATGGCAAAGGGTTGTGATGGGGTGAATGAGGTGAACTTGGTAGATAAAACCTAGGAGAGGATTCATCTAGTTGAGAAGGAGACGGATAGTAAATGGGGTTGTATGATTCTAAATCACTAGAAGAACTATGATAATCTTGAATAATAGGAATTTTAACAATTTTTTTAGGATTATCATAATCTTGATAAACCAAACAATCCTTAACAGCTGTACTTTGTCCTTCAATAGGCCTCCAAACTTGTCTCCTTTTTTTTTGATGAATAGTTAAGGAAGAGACAAGTTTATTTTCTGAGTCACCTTTGAAGGATGACCTCAACCCTTCCATCTTTTCAAGAAAAATAACTCTCAAATCTAAATATATTCAAAGTAGGAACTGATCTTTTTTTCAAACCAAATGATGTTTTGGAGTTTCTAGTAGAAGCAAAATTATAGAAGTGATACATACTAACACCATATCTTGCTAAAATTAGTGATAATGTATGAAAGCAAAGACAATGAAACTTTTAGATTCATGTTAAAATAGTGGAAACCTCCTCAAAACATGATAAATTTATAGCTCTTTGCAACAAATTTATTAGATGTCAATTATCAAATCTCAGAATTTTTGACACATCCCCAATGGAGTGCTGTGGAATTGATAGTGATTATAACAAATCATGCTCAAATAATCCCAACTTTCAATTACATAAGATAACATGAATACACCTTGTCTAAAAATGTGGCCGAGATTATTTGCATCAAATAATGGCAGAGAACATTTTTCAAACTTGGAATTTACAATCAAATCTATGCAAGAGTCCCTGGTAACACAAGCAACCTAAACTTCAATTTAATCCCTAGTAACAGTGTTAAATTAGTGGTGATGTTGATGAACCAAAGATAATCAGATCAGTACAATAGGTAGATAACTTTAAAACCATGAATTACTTACATCTCTTTGTAAGATTCCCTAGCAACACAAGTTCCAAGGTTCTTAGTTTTTCCTTGGTAACCACATTAGCAAAGTGTTGTGACATTGATGGCCATAAAGATGATCATATAATTACAAATAGGCAGATAACTTTAAAACCATGAATTACTTACATCTCTCTACATGAGTCCCTAGTAACATAAGTGCCAAGGTTCTTAGCTTCTCCTTGGTAATAGTACCATCAAAGTGTTGGTTCCAGGTTCTACACCTCATATGTTCATCCTTGGATACTTGAATAAAATGGAAAATAAAGATGAAAAACCTGATAGTATATCATTGTAGCTAGGGGAGGGTTTGGCCTCAAGAATGGACCGAATGGAAAAAATGGCTAAGAGGCAATGAAAAGGGGTATGGCCAGCTCCCTGTTACTTCTGGCTTAGCCTAAACCAAGGTGAGAGGACCTATGGGGTAGCTTGCTCACATGGAGAGAATCTACAATTCAACCTCCATGGGAAGTTTTAGCAAAAAGAACAACAAATATGACCAGGGCATAACCAAACTTGTTTGCTCCACCTAGGAAGGGTTGTCACACAGAATGAAAAATGCGCTAAGTCACATACAAGCTACTGAAGATAGATGGGAAAGTGACTACAATATTTATTCTAAAGAATTTTCAACAACATGGGTTGAATGGAAAATAGCAGTGCTGGGTTTTTAAGGAACAAAATGTAGACACATGTTAAGTATGCAATATTTATGCATCTACAAGCAAATAATAATTATAGTATGCAATGGAGTGTATTAATTGTAGGGTAGGATAGTTTGTTAGTTATTAAATGAGGGAGGTGTGTTGGGTGTTTTTAAAAAATAGGAATTCTTGCAATATTAATGACATCACTTATTACAAAGATGCAAAAAAATAACTTACAATCTACCAGGAACTACCAGGAGTGGTTTGCATCCATTAGTGCTAATACAATGAAAACACCCAAATGATCCTTGAAACACTAGAGCATACACTGAAACTAGAATCTCACATACTTTCTCCCATTTAATCCATAAACCTAGGGTTACCTAACAAGTTATTCAACAACATATTTCCAAACATAATGCTGAAAGGGATTTATAATCTAGGTCTAAGCCCAAGAGGATAACCAATAATGAGCATAGAATAAGATGTCTAATCAATAACATTTGAAAAACACAACACTGCACTTAATCAAAAGGAAATAGTAAGAACCACAAATATTTTTCATTAACTTTAAAAGAAAATTTTACATACATAATTGTTTCAAAATGATGCCATGGGGAAAATCATGGTGGATTTGCTCCATGTTGGGTAGGGGAGACATATAGACATGCTCTCAGAGCTTGCTAATGGTTGTACATCTACAATCACCTTAGCAAGAGATAAATTTCACACAACTATGATTTCAAAATTTGGAAGAGCCTATACTTGGGAGAAAAACAAATACCAACAAAAACCTAAAATAAAGGATAAGTTCTCTATTTATAAACTTTTTACTCTTCTTTTCAAATCCGGGAATGAGGGTTACAATTTTCCAAGTTCTGCCAAGATGCTCCTAGCTGGAGTATGCCCTTTACCATGACTAAAATATTCACCCATTTACATAAAATATCATTACTCTAACTATCTCTAAAAGCAATGATGAAGATTCATAGCATACTTGCCTTCTTGGTTGGAGATGCCTTCAAACGAGCTGTAAGGATAATATTCATCATGGAGGCCAAACAAACTTCTTGTCTTCATGCATAACTGCCTTGAGATGCCTTGGACCACTTGCTTGCATAGATGGAACCTCATGGATAACTTCCTTTTCCTTTATCCATGCCATAAATCAACTTGATCTTGTAATGATTTCATGGGAACATTTTGGATCCATGGCCTTTTGAATGATTTTCCTCCAATGGCCCACCTTGGCCTTGCAAACCTGTAATTTCTCTCTCATGGAGGAGCCTAGACAAGCAAAACATGAGAAAATAAAAAAAACTTAGGTCTTTTTACCTTTTGGCTCCAATTTATTTTTTCACATTTTGCATTTTTCACTTTTGCCTTTTGCAAATTTTCTTTTTCACACTTTATAATTCTCACATTTGCTTTTTTGCAAATTAGCCCTTTTTTAGGGTTTCCTTCATATTTTTTTTAAATCCATAAATGCATTATTTTCAACTTTTTACCTTTAAAAGAAATTTTGGCCCCTTTTAAAAATTTGTAATTTACAAATTGCATAATTACAATTTGCACTTGTAGTTCTCCTGGGAAGGCCCCTTTGAAAATTACAAATTTGCAAATTACAACATTACAATTAGCACTTGTAGTTCCCCTTAGGGAATTCAGAACTCCAAATGCAATTCGCACTTTTGCAAAATTGTAAATTGCATTTGGGATTCCCATTTCCCTCAAAAGTTCCTTTTAGGGAATTTGGAACTCCAAATGCATTTTGCACTTTTCCAAAAGTGCAAATTGGACTTGGGGCTCCCGTTTCCCTGAAAAACATCCTTTAGGGAAATGGGAACTCAAATTACAATTTTCAATTTTGCAAATTTACAAAATTGCAAATGGCCTTGAAAGTTTCCCTTTGCACTGGGATCCCATGTTGACCAGTGTTGACTGGTAGAAATGGGAGATTTAGGGGTAATTTGCAATTTGCACATGTGCAAAGTTACAAAATTACATTTCTACTCAACATCTCTCTGAAGCTCCTTGGGTTGAATTTTTCCATGCCTACTTTGACTGGTAGGATTGGGAGAGTTAACCATAATTTGCATGCTACATCTTAAGACCTTACTTTTTTGCAAGATGCATCTCCCTTTCAAAATTCTCAAGGGGGTAAGGGGGTCTCTTTTGTATTTTTTTTTTGAAAATTGTAATTTTATTGATTTCTTTAACTTAAATCTATTTTTGCAACTTGGTCCAGTAGAATACCCTGTAGAAGATTTTTTTAGAAACCCACTCTTTTTCAACTTGCCATTACTTGCTTTAATAACAAGTCAATCTATACTTTGTAATTGCACCCTACTAAGAGACGTAGTGAGAGCCAATATCCATTGTCACAAAAAACATAGTAGGGATGGTAATAGGAATATCACCAATCAAAAGAACCAGAATTTTTTTGATCCCATCCCTGTATTTCTTATGTTGAATGGGATACATCACAACTATCTCCACTAAAATTCCAATTGAAACAGAACGAATACCAAAGTTTCCAATTCCCATATGACCCATCTAGAACGACCCAACATTCTTAGTGGAGTCAACTAAATGAATATCATGACCAAAAAAATGGGTGAGCTCCAGTGGCAAAGGTAATAGCCATTATTGCAGCCATCTCCACAACCCATGAAAGAGGATTCCACATAAAACCAATGAACTTGATAACCTCGCTCTCCTTCCACCCCTAACAAACCCTTCTTTGTGCATCTTACCTGCTTGAAAACCATCCTCTATGGGTATCCGTTCAAGATAAATAAATTCATTTTTGATGTTTTAGAGCCCTCCATTACAGTCCATACCCATGGAGAATTATAGGGATCGCATACATCAGGATGGCGATAGTACATCTGTGTCCTTAGTCTGTTTACAAGTACTCATTGCCCAAGGGTTACACAACTTGTTTCTTGAACATGCATAAACCAAGCAAGAGAAGACACAGAACCTATGAATACATGGCACCAGCTATCTTGTGACCCTCTGAAGTTTGGCATTACTAAAACACATGGTCCAAATGGAAATCTGTTGAAATGGAAGAGCGGAAATCATCTGAATCTTGAGAGAACATAGAAGTTCCTGATTGAAAATGTTTGAGTGCTCATTCCTGGGAAAAATTGAACCCTGAGCAAAATGCAAAATTTTCCGTTGAGCGGTAAACCCCGTAACAGCATTTCGTGACAAACCCACAAGCACACTATCCTGCACATTGCACCAAAGTTTCACACAGGCCCAGAAATTAATTATTCTTCCACACCATGCTCACTATGTGTTGGTCCTGCAACCATTGTATTGTATGATACTATTTTTTGTTTTGGTCTCTTCAACAAATTTATGTAGTGTATATGCTTCCATGATCGTATTCTACAACATGGCATCCTCTATTACACGTATCTATAATCTGCATTCTGACCATAATGCATTCTCCTCCTCCTTCTCCTCCTCCTCCTCCTCATCATCATCATCGGTAAGTTTGGTTATCAAGTATTATATTGTCATGATCCATGAATTCCTGAATTTTTTCTTTCATTATTATTCATTGATATGTTTAATGGCCTCTAATGGAACAATAACAAACAAACTATTATTGCATTGTAATATTTTAGCCTATAATTTGGATTGATTTCAAAATTAAGAAGTAACTCAACTAAATTATTAACCAATAAGGTATTTAGCAAGATGTATTGATTCTTGAGACATTTATTGGGTTGGCTTAAGATCATTCGAATTGGCATAATGTAGGAAATTCTCCAATGTAATCTAATAAGGAGGTAGCTATAATGGAATCTCCTAAACGATTTAGTAAGGAGGCAGTGGGTGTAGTCTGTTTGGAATTAATGAATAAGGGGACAGATGGTTTGACATCTCTAGTAGAGTAAACTATGGTTGTAGATAGTTTGGCTACCACACCAACGTTGAATAAGGACACATAACATTCGATTTCACTAGATTGATTGTCAAAGGAGAACATTGGCTCGCTATCTCGAACATGATCTAATAAGGATGAAGTAGCACTCTCCTCTCCAGTTGGATCAAGCAAGGAGCCAATATGGTTATCCTCCCTTAATGTTAAACAAAGATTTTTTTGAGGATAAAAACACTAGAATAGATTTATGTCGAGCTAAATGAGGTAACTTAAAAAGTGATGAGGCAAAAGATCGACTATAAAATAGGATTCTAAGTTGACAAGTTTGTTGATAGTAGATATAGAAAGGGTATCAGAAGGTAAATCTGGAACAAAAATGGCACCATCTTCCATACCAAACACTAATGAAAATCTAGAAGGAAGAAAAGATTCAGAAACAAGGTCCAAGCATTCTAAGAGGAAGCTGGATGTAAGCAATGACAACACACCAAAATTAGTAGAAACAAATTCACTTAGGAAAAAGGATGTGAAAGAGATGGGTTCTCCTAATATCACTTAAGAAGATAGCCATCAGCCTAAAAAGTTTTTATAGATATGGGTTCTACTTATATAACCTAAGAAGATAGCCATTAATCTAAAAAGGTTTGATAGAAGTTTTTTAAGATTGCTACAAGTTGTATAATAAATTTTAACTTATGTATTTATTAATCAGTTGGTTTCACATACTAATTCATTTCTTTAATTATTGTAGATGCAGAACACTGCTTTAGCTACAGAGTATACTTAAAAGAATTTAAGCCAAGATGGTGGAAGTTCTTCTTGGACAGTACGAAATAGAGATACAATTGAAATATATAGAAACAGTCAAACTTGCTAGAAAGATCAATTTTTAGAAACCTTCTAAAATAATGTAATAACTATCTTATCTATATAGTGTTGTTATCCTAGCTAGATAAATCTAGAGGGTTCCATGCTGCATTGTCATTACCCCATTATTACATTATTTTTACAAATGTACTCCCTAAACATTTCAAATTTTACCTTCCCAAGATATTTGGTAAGGATATCTACTATTTGTGCTTCTGTAGGGTAGTATTGGAGTTGGATATGATGATTTAAAACTTGTTCTCAAATGTAGTGACATTCTACCTCTATATAAAAACATGATTCTCAACAAGTTTTAACACACCTTGATTGTCATAGTGAATGACAGGTGGATTCTTTTCTTTGTAGCCCATATCTGCTAGTATGCGACATAACCATATCATTTCACACATAGCTCCATGTGTGACACGATACTCTACTTCATTGGATGAAAGAACAATAATTATTTGCTTCTTACTAATCCATAATGTTGTTCAATATCCAAGATGAAATATGTATCCTCATGTTGACTTTCTGTCATCAATAGATCTGGCATAGTCTGAGTCTGTATATCCCTATAAGAAGAATTGAGTATTCTTATTATACTCTAGACCATACTCAAGTGTAACTTAGACATGTCTTAAAACATGCTTTATTGCTATCTATTGACATTTCTTCAGTTTCTACATAAATATGGAGAGATAACTCATAACAAAACATATATCTGGTCTAATGTAGGTCAAGTAGATGAGACTCCCAATGAGCTATCTATATAAATTTGCATCTACTTGAGGTGAGTCCTAGAATTGAGAAATTTGTAAGCCTTTCTCCATTAGTATTAAAAGTGACTTATGATATGACATTTTGTACTTTTCCAGGAGTGTCTTGGCATATTTGATCTGGAAGATAAAAATGTGATTCTATTTTTTCCATATCTCCAAGCCAAGACAATAGTGTAGTAGCCCCAAATCAATCATGTCAAAGGATCTTTCGAGGTCATTCTTCACAATATTAACCCGTTCTTCCAAACTTCCTGTGATCACAAGATCATCTACATACATAACAAGAATGATGATTTCTATTCCAACCTTCTTAATATACAAGTTAGACTCTGAGGGGCTACGAGTAAAACCATGCTGCAAAAGGTGATCATCTATTTTGATGTACCGTGGCTTAGGAACTTGTTTCAGTCCATAAAGTGATTTGATGAGATGACATACCTTTTTAGGATGTTTTTCATCAAACAATCCTTTTGGTTGGGTCATGTATACTTCTTCCTTCATATCACCATTAAGAAAAACATTTTTGATGTCCATCTGCTAAATTTGCCATCCATTATGTGTTGAGAGTGCATAAACAACTCTGATGGTCTTGATCTTTGCAGTGGGTGTAAAGATTTATTCATAGTCAATATCCTCTTTCTGAGCATATCCCTTTGCTACTAGTCATGCTTTATGTTTATCGATGGAACCATCTACCTTATATTTTGTCTTGAAAACCCATTTTCAGCCTATGGGTTTCTTTCCTGTTGGTAGATCTATAAGTTCCCAAGTTTGATTCTTCATGAGTGAGTCGTACTCGGCATCCATTGCTTTCTTCCAATGAAGTTGAGTTATAGCTTCAAAAACATTGTCAATTTAGAGCTATCAACTATTGTAATCATAAGTGCAAAATTTACCTCATGTCTTGTCTGACTCCTCATTCTTGCTCCAGATGAATCAATGTCTCTCCTGGTGCCTAATACTGACTTCGAATGAGAACTTTGTTGATGTTGAGATGAACTGATTAGTGGATGTGAATAAGTATCTGGTGGATGTTTTAAATCTCCAAGATCAACATATAACTCTCCTTACAGCTTTGGAGGATCTAATTCTCCAAGATCAACATACAACTCTCCTTAAGGCTCCATAGATTCCTAACTATCTAACTCAGGAAGTAATTTGTGAAAGGTGATTGGTGTTGATCCATCATTCTGGACCATTGAGTCAAAAGATGACTCGTCAAACACAACATCTCTGCTCTCATAGATTTTTCTTGTTTGTGGATCCTTGAGACAATATACCTTCGATGTAATGGTGTATCCTAATAGGATGAATGGGAGTGTTTTTTACTCGAGTTTCTTCATCTTCTTCGCTGGTATCCAAAGTAAGCTCAGGCTTTCCAGACCTTTCAGGTTTGACAGGGCCTAGGGATACCTGGGACCAATCAATGATGAGCTTCAACCTAAGCTTACTAGTCTTGATAGGGCCTGAGGTCAATCAAAATAACCCTGGGTCCCGCCCTGTCAATCATGGTAGGGATTGACCCACTAAAGGAGCAGCACTTGTTAAATGGACAAGGAGCTTGGAGTGGCAGAGGGCACGATGACAATTTTGACAGATAGGGTGGCATCCCCAATTCACGGTATTGGTAAGCCTCACATTGTGCTAGTGCGATTTCCAGGGCTTGGTCATACCATTTCTTTACTCGACTATGCAAAGCTGCTTATCTCCGATGGTGTTAGCATCAGCTGTGTCACCACTATCGTCAATCAAGCTCGCCTACAGCACCAAATTGCTCAGTTGATTTCCATCAGATTCCATATTCACCTCATGGTGCTTCTCATACTAGCCGTGGATGGGCTGCTAGAGGGAATAGAGAGCTTTAAGAAAGTTCCATTGGAGCAATGCGGTCTAATTTATGATCTGGCTGCTAGTCTCGAACACCACTAAAACTGATGGCTAGAGTGCTAGCTTGGAAAACAAATAAGGCGAGCTCTTGTTTGTATAATCCAAGATGTGCTGATGGGGTGGAGTATGGAAGTTTGGTGGTGCAAGGATCAAAAGCAGGACCTACGGCAAAATGAAAAACTTTAGCGAAGATTAGCTTCTATAATCGTTGGATTCTCAAATCTCTTATTCAATTGTCTATATTTCATTTGGAAGCCAGTTGTCCTTAATGGAAGAACAAAGCAAGGCCTTGGCATATGGTCTGAAAGCCAATGAATAAGAATGTAACATGTGAACTAGTGTCAGTCCTGGTGTTAAATTTGTAGTCTTAGGCCTATCAGATATGTTAGGGCCTAGGACGACGAAGACCAGTAAGAAGGTGCCAGTTCTGCACAAAACAATCAAGAAGTGACATGTTGGCATCCACATCATCAATATACCGGATCAAATTTGTTCCATGTCTACCTGTTAAAAGGTCGTCTGAATCAAGAGTACAAGTCCCCAAGCTGCGATGATGCCAAGTGTCGAGTTATTTGGGCCTGATAGCTTAGAACAGTGGAGATCATAGAATGCAGTGGAGAGCCCAGGATTTCTACGATTGCAATTTTTTTAAATGATAAAATAATATTATATATTATAATATTTTAGGATTCAAATTATAAATAGGCAAATGTTTTAAAATTATAATTTTTTAAAATAATAATAATAATAATAATTATTATTATTTTTCTATAATATAAATTATTTATTTATATATTTAAATAAATTAATTACAATATATATAGTTATACATTGTATATCAATATAATTACGGTTTTCATAGTTTTATAATACATATAAATATTACTTACAATATAATATTTTAATACTTAATAACTATATATTTTTAATATATTAGATTAATAAATTAATATAAAAATTACTATATATATCTATATAATAATTACACTATTATATTTTGTAATTCATATTAGTATTTAATATATAGAGATATATTACATAATCAGGGTCTAAATCGCCATGCAATACTTTCATGTACGATGGTTTGTATTTTTTGTGGAAAGAGATAATGTCTTTACACAATCTCTATGTCAAACATACAAGTGCCTTACTTTTGATCAAGAGACATCTATATTAATTGGTTGAATAACTCAACATGTTGGGGTTGAGCCAACTATGGGTGATTAGGTTTTGTCTTGGTTATTGCAATACATAAATTGTTTTCATTACAAGGTGCTAGAAAAATTAGAAGCAACCAAGATCATATGAAGATTGAAGTTATGAATGCTCCGATCATTTGTGATTATTTTTCCTAGCCATTTTTCAAGGTGATCAAACATGGTGTGATGTGGTTGAATAAAAATCATTTCCATATTGTACTTAGCATGATCTGCACCAATAATCACAAGCATTCCAATTCTAATCCTTCATGCAAAATGTGTCATATATATTTTGTGATAGATTGCATTTTTGCCCATTGGTCTCTAAGCTGACACTTAGGCATTTAGAAGATTGTACGGATTTAAGGTAGCTATTGGATTTACATAACTTGCGCCAATTAGAAAGGGGTACACAACTTGTAAGGTGGCAAGTTCTTTGATTGGAAGTTTGTTTTCATGAAGGGTCAATGAGGATAACATTATGTTGATTTGATTAATGAGTCTCAATTACACATGCATACCACAGTTACCTCGTTTGACCCCTATCAACATGCATCTACTCCCCCTACAATATTTGAAAACCTATATACATAATGGAAAAATTGCGTTTCTAATCAAGGATTTTCAAATAATAGAATAAATTCTTCCTATGTATAAACTTTCTTATGGTTCGATTCGTCTCACAATTTTGTATATGCTCAATAGTTTTCAACATATGTTTCTATGCCTAATTGACAACCATTTTAATTTTTATTACGAGACAAATATTTTAAGCACTTAATCATATTTATCTAGACTAATTAATTATGGTAAAATCAAATCAACACTCATAACATACTTATTGAACCTTGAAAATATAAAATGACCAATCAAATATGTTGCCACCTTACAAGCTACATACCCTTTTGCAATGTGTGGAAGTCATATAAATTTAACCATTGCCCAAAATTTGGATCTCATGTATAATTTGGGATTTTTAGTATCTTATATCACATGAAATAACTTGTCATTACCCCTCATGATGAGAATTTAGTGCACCTTGAAGTCTTCCACCATTTGCATGTTTTTAAAAAAAAAATTCCTAGCCTTTCCCCAGCATTTGACCATTGCTAAAGTTTTTTTGTGAAATAAAATGTCTTCTCTCTATACAACTAGCAAACCACTTTATACACATTTGCCCAAAGTCTATTTTTATACATGTGATTTTATCCTCACAATGATAATTTTATCCTCTTATAAATACTTTTCTTTTACAACAATTGTAAAGACTAGGTGCACAACACCCTTATTACTCTAATTCATAGGTACTAACGCTGCTTCATGGCTCTTATTTTGTTAACATGGTCTTAATTTATAATTAATTAAACAAGTGGAGTTACAAATGTTTACTATATTTGGCTTGAAAATAATTCTCTAAGGTATGAATGAGGTTTGTGGTTTAAATTATTAATAATAGTTTTATGATTAATGTAATTATATTTTAATAATTAATTAGTTATGCATTTTTTTATTATTAAAATTTAGTTTTTTATTTTTAAAAGTGGAATACGCTTATTATATAGCTTATTATTAATAAAACAATGATTAGTATGGTATCATGGCCTATGCGACACGATACATCATGCTAGTTGGGGAAAGACCAATCGGCTGAAGAACCCAAAACATCCATTATAATGCCATTGTTAATAATAAATATTGGTTGGAGAAAGACCAAAACATTGAAGAACCTAAAACATCCCTCAGAACACCCTTGTTAGTAGTGAAGATTAATTGGAAAAAGATCAACAAGCTAAAAAACCCAAAACATTCCTTATAATGCCCTTGTTGGTAGTGAAGATCCAAGTAAGCAAAAACATAATCCCTTACATGGAAAAAAATTGGTAAACATGAAGAAACCCTCATCAAACCCAAAAAAGGAAAGTGAGGAAAGGCCAAAAAATATCATCATTTAACAACACTGTAGCAAAGCCATAAAATCGTAATGGTAAAATCACATCCAAGAGAGTTATCATACCTATTACCACTGCCACCATACCCACTGATAACATGAGTTGAAAAAATGCCCTCTATCATCATAGAAAAAAACAAAACCATGAAGATAAAACACTTAATGTCATTACCATCATACCCAACCATAACAAGAACTAAAAAAGAGTGCACTTATTATCACAATGAAAAAATCAATCCAAACCATACAATAATGACATCTAAAAAGGAATGATCAAACACAACCAATAAACTAAAAATTATTAGAGTAGGGCTTTTCTTTTTTCTCATATTTAATTATCATGGGCTTTTTTCCTCACTTGGATTTTTCTTACTTTTATGGATAAGCTTGCTTAGGTGTACTTGGAGTAAAATTTTGAATAGATGAATATGAAGTAACTCTCTTGACCAACTATTTTGAGTACAAGAGTTAATCTTCTATTATTATTTCTCTAAATACCTTTCTTGAGGAAGTTACTAGTGTACTCCTATATGTACATCTCTTTTGACGAGTTATTGCTCTATAAAAGATGAGTTTTAGATCTTATCTTGTTTTTGCAATTTTCTCATGTATGTGATTTCATTTTCTTGTAGCTATTGTGTTGTGTACATGCTTTCCTAATTCATATCATAAACCGGTGTATTTGCTTGATCCAAAGATCTTGGCATCCACTTTGGTATGGTATCAAAGCCATTCTGATATTTGATTATCTAGTTTTTTGTTTTTTTTATTTTTATTTAAAATCATGATATTTATTATTTGAAAATAAAATCTATTTTTCAAAATCCATTTGTGGGAGTTTTTCATCTTTGGTGGAGTCATTTTTTGTCTAACTGGTTCATTGGCAACCTTTACCATACTTTATGTGGTTTATTTATGATTATGTGTTTTATGTGCCTTGGTGCATTTTTATACAAAAAATCTACATGACTTCATACAGCCTCAAATCTGGCCTTCTTTGTTCAGTATCGACCTATGCTCAGGCTCAAATAGTTTTGCATGTTTGACCCCAATTTGCATTTCTTTTAGATGGCTCTCAACTATAACATTTTCACTTGTTGATACCACTCTCATTGCCCAACAATTATAACTACCATTCCATGCAGCCTCTATGCATGAGTTAATCAAGAAGTAACACAAAAGACTCCTACTATTTCAAAGGCTTGAAAGTTTCTTTTAAACAAGCTAAGTCTATTCAAGTTTGCCCCAATATTTTTACCATCTTAAATTATTTTTTGGTTTGATTTAAAACAAGGGAAAATAGGCTACTTTTATTTTAATGCACAAGTAATGCATATAAAGATTGGTCAAGTTTAGCATGTTAATTGAAAATTTTAATTATATTTTATAAAACAATATATTGTGGGAAATATTTAAAAAGAAAGTGTTATTCATTTTTTTACTTGCTCACATTTTACTTGCTTCCTTAGACATATTATCAGCTAAGTCCAATGTCCTTTTTAATTTGTAAAATCTCATATTTTGACTCATTACACTGATTGCTCAAGATGCACTATCGACTGAGTTTGACATATTTTAAGCATTTATTTATAACATTTGCGGGGGGGGGGGGGGGTGTTCATCATTTCATAGTTTTTGTGGGGGGTGTGTATTGTGCTTTTTTAGGTCACTCTTTGTATTCTACTTGCACTTTCATTTCTACAATAACTTCAACTTTCACTACAACTACAACTCATTTCTAGACTAATGGATTCAAATTCAATTGACCCATTAACTCCATTTAACTATAAAGAATAGAAAATCAAGATGATAATCATTATAAGGAGTAAGCATTTGTATAACCATGGATAATAAAACTAAACGTAGCACAGTTGTAGAGATAGTTAAGTTGTATAACTGTAGTGATGAAGCTTATGGCCTATTATGTCTTTATGTAAACCTTGATATCTTATTTTACTTAGATCCTTCCTAATCACCTCATAATGTATGGACAATTCTAGGTAACCTATTTTGAGAGAAATATGTGATGAGAGGTCACAAGTTTGAGAATGAATTCATTAGACTAAGTCCTTGCAACTTTGACACCCTTCAATATTTTTTCACTAGATTCAAGTCCTTGAGATTGTAGTTTAAATAATATGGGATAAATAAAGAATATGACCAATGTGTTCTTTATATACTTTCTAAACTAGGTCCTGACTATTCAATATCTGTCTATACTTTTCATGCCACTAAAAGTGTTTTGGGTATTGCATGGAAAATTCCCTCTTTAGATGCTTTCACATAACTAGGTATTAAGATAAAATGATCAATATGGGTGCATTGAATTCCACAGAACCTCAAGCCCTAATTACTAGTAATGGGAAAGTAAAGACTTTAAACAAAGAGAAGAAGAAGATGAAAGAATCAACCTCTGCCAAAACTAACAATGAAACCTCCTCTTCCAATGGCAAACCTAAGAAATAAAAGGTTAAGTGTGCCTACTATAAGAAAAATAGGCATGATGAAAACAAGTGCATGAAGAAGTAAATATATCACCTAACTCATTTCCTAGAGAAGAAACACATAGGTGTTCTTGAGTCCATCAAGAAGAATTTAACTACCCAAGATTATACTAAGGCAAAGGTTAAGGGGAAAGAGAAAGAAAAGGTCAAGGTTCTTATAGAAATTTCATCTTCAATACCTTCATGGGTTTTTAACTTAGGTTCTTCTCACCACATGGGCTCTTCACTAGTTGAGTTTTATTCTTTAGAGCCTTGAAGCATGTCTTTTATCAGTTTGGGTGATGACACTTCTATACCTATTATAAGATGAGGGTCTATTGAAATGGAATGAGGAACATTTAATAATGTTCTAAGTGTTCCTTATTTTTTAACCAATCTCCAATCAGTGTATCAAATGACTCATATCAGTAAAGGAATGAGGATTGAGTTTTTACAAGATTTAGTTATCATCAGGGAGTTGCATAGTGATTCTATATTTGAAGTGGGTAGGGCATATCATCAAGCTAGGTTATAGACCTCACATTTTCTACCTAATTATTCTTCCACAACATTGTTTACTCATTCAGATGGAGTTAGAAAATTATATCATGATCAATTTAGCCACCTTAACCACCACATCCTTGAATAAATTATCAAAAATGACATGGTCATAGGATTGCCTCAAGTCCTATTCTCTAAGGAACTTTGTGAGGATTGATATTTTGGAAAGCATCCCAGATCATAATTTGACAAAGGTAAAGTTTAGAGGGATTCACAAGTATTAAAGTTAGTACATGGTGATGTATTTGAGCTTTTTTCTAGTTTATCTTTTACAAGGGCTAGTACATTCTCACTTTCATTGATGATTTATTGAGATAAAAATGGCTCTACTTTATTAAGAATTTTTTTGAAGTGTTTGAATATTTTCAAGACTTCAAGGCACTTGTTGAGAAATAATATGATAAATTCATCAAGGTTATTCAAACTAACAATGAAGGTAGATATGTCAAAAATAGATTTGATTAGTTTTACATCACGAAGGGGATTGATTTAAAGTGAATAGTTACTTATAGTCCTTCACAGAATGGATTTGTAGAATGCAAGAACAAGTTTTTGAAAGAAATAGCTAGCTATATGATTCACTCCAAGTCCTTGAAACCTCAGTATTAGAACAAAGCCATTAGTTATGTTTGTTATATTCAGAATAGGGTTCCTCATAAAGCTTTGAAAGACATAACATCCTTTGAAGCTTATCATGGAAGGAAACATGATGTTAAACACCTTAGAGTTTTTAGATCTCTAGTTATAGCAAATATACTAAAAAATATACACAAAGCTATGGAACCTTAGTACAAGCCTTGCATCTTTATAGGTTATCTAGATGCTGTCAAGGGGTACTGCCTTATACATCCAACCACAAATGAATTGTTCATTGAGAGAAGTCTTCACTTTCAAGAGGGTTGCATAGACTCAACACTTGACACTTCTTATCTTTTATTAGATTCACTTAGACTTGATTCTTCTTCTTTTATCTCAGATCATCTAGAAAAAGATTATAAGTTAGGGTCTTCTTCTTCTAGTTTTGATACCAAGGGCAGTGATTGGGAGTCTTTTACATCCACCTCTATTCATGTTCTAGAAGATGAGGAGTTAGCACATGACTCACCCAAATTTGGGCCCCTTTGGGCCTATCAAACACTTTAGACTGCAAGCACTTGGGTAGGAGATCTAATAGATGATAGATGTACTTGAGTAAATTATCATAGTGGTTCACATTATTTCTTTACTTTAGTTTCAAATACAAAAAAATTCTAAGAGGATTCAGGCATACCTGAGTGACATAGTGATATGTAAGAAAAATATTATTCCTTGATAAAAATTCACACTTAGGATTTGACTTCACTTCCTAAGAGAAGAAATATGGTTTGATGTAGGTTGATATATTGGACTAAGTCTTTAAAGATGGGTCAGTTGATAAGTATAAGGTGTGATTGGTCTCCAAGGCTTTTCATAAGTAGTCATCATCGACTACTTAGAAACCTTTATATGGTATATTATAAATATGACTTCGATCCGAATCACACTAGTTATAGCCACAACACATGGTTAGGATGTGCACCAAATAGATATAAAGAGTACATTTATTCACAGAGACCTTGAAGAGGAGATCTATATGTAGCAAACACCTAGTATTATTTAGTATTCATCCTTAGTTTGCAGACTTAGAAAATCCATTTATGGCCTCAAATAGGCCCCTTAGACTTGGTATGCCAAGATAGATTCCCTCCTCATTATTTTAGGTTTTACCATGTGTCATTTAAACCCCAATGTATATTTTTTGAGGTAGGATGATATTTTAATGATAGTGGTCCTTTATGTTGATGATCTTTTGATCACTGAGAGTTCTTGATCATTTATTGCAACGGTGAAGAAAAATATACATGACAAATTTGACATGATAGACTTAGGTCTTTTACATTAATTACATGGTATCAAGATTTTATATTCTGATTCAAAGATTTTAATTTCACAACCCAAGTATGCTCTTGATCTTTTGGCATGGGTTCACATGGTTGATTATAATCCATCTTCAACTCCCTTTCTATCAGGAGTCAAACTCAAAGTTGATTATTCTACACCTTTGGTTGATGCCACTCAGTATCAACATCTTGTTAGTAGCCTCATTTATCTGACTCATATTAAACCTGATATTTCATATGCAATGGGACTTAGTTTCAAATTCATACAGGGACCCCATGAGTTACACTAGAAATCAACTAAAGGATCTTGTAATACATTTAGGGTTCTTATAGATTCAAGATTCAATATAGATTTAACATAGAGGTTGACTTGCTTGGTTTTATAGATTCAGACTGGACTGGTGATACTTAGAATCACACGTCCATTACAAGTTATAGTTTCTATTTGGATTTTGGTCTTATCAATTGGTCAAGTAAGAAGTAAAATTCTATTGCTATATCATCCACAAAGATAGAGTATAGGGGATCTATTAATGCAACTATTGAGGCTATTTAGATTTAGGGGATTATATTTGAGTTTGGCATTACTTTCAAGTATCCCACCACATTCTATTTTGATAATCAGAGTACCATTCAGATATGCAAGAATCTAGCTCAGCACCAATGGACAAACATATTGAGGTTCACATAAATTTTATTTAGGAGCTTACTCATGTGTTAGGTTGTGGAGCTAAAAGCTTCACTGATGCAAGCATGGAAGGAGGTTGCAGAAGGGTTGCTAGAGTGTCACAGACACCGGCGTCGGTCAGGCCAACTGACGTCGGTAGGATAAGGTAGGAGAGCAATCGACGTCGGTCAGAGATTGGCTGGTGTTGGCAACCCCAGGCAGACAAGGACCGACGTCGGTCACCTGTGTGGTTCGACTGCAAGTATATTACGGGCAGTTGGTTGACGAACCAAGTGTTTGCATGATTAGAGCTAATTATAGACTGAGAGCTGCGGATCTAATTATTGTATTAGGTGTCTAATTATTGTTTGGATGAGATCTATTTAATAGACTCATGGTTGTATTGTAAACTTGTGCTAGAGAGTAAGAGAGCATTATTATAAGCTCCTTCTGTGTGTGAGGTGAGCATGGTGTGTTCCTCCTAGTGCCATAGTACCAAGGTGGGTGCTGGATTGGAGAATCAACAGGGTTCTTCAAGAGTGTATGATCTTGGTCATCAGGTGAGCATGGCTACGATAGGAGATCTACATGGTAAGTAAGATCATTGATATGCAGGTGTGTGTGTGTGCAAGGTCAAGGTTCATAGGTGTGCAGAACCAACTTGATCTGTAGGTGGAAGATCAGATAGGACAACAACACAACAGGGAGCAGTATTAGGAGAGATCTACTTGGAGTACAGGTGTGTACTCAGAGCATAAAGGAAGGCAAGGAAGATCCTTCCATAAGTAAGGTCTATTGAGGTGCAGGTTGTTGCAGGTTCAGGGGAGATCTACTTGAAATATGTTTGAGTACTTGTGGAGTGCGTGGAGCACTTGTGGAGTGCGTGGATCACAGGTATAAGGTGAACACCAACTCAGTGTTTGAGTTGGGTGTTGGGACCTAGGAGAGAGAGCTTTGAGGAGAGAATTACTGTTCACTTGAGGTGTGGGAAGCCTCTAAAGAGGTGGTGGAGAAGAAGTGGCATCTTCTTTATTGTATTCTTTTCTGTATGAGTATTAATACAAGTTGTGTATTGTCTCTCTTATCTTGTGTTATTTCTGAATTCTAGTTACTTGTTGATTCTGGTTATTTTTGCATATTAAGTTGCTTGGTAATCAATTGTGTGCTTCCGGGGGTTATATATCCTATCAAGTGGTATCAGAGCTATGGTTGCAAGGAGCAGATTTTTGTTTTTGGTTACAAGTCACTCTCAGGGGTTTCTGATCGAGTGGGAGTAGAGCAATGGCAGATCAAAGTAAGCTAAGAATGGAGGAGTTGAAAAGCACAGATGGTCACCAACGATCATATGGAAAGAAAGAACAGGTAAAAGAAGATTGTTGGTTGGTAGCAGATCAGCATGAAGAAACTGAAGAAGCAGATGTTGTAGGTGATGTGGCACAGGATGCTCTGGGAGGTTTCTTGGATAAAGTTGAATCTTGGATAACAGATTCAGTTGCCTCTTTCCATGCAGCCCCAAGGAGAGGAGCTGGTGAGCCTTGCCAAAGAATTGGCAAAAGGGAAGTGAAGCTGAAATTGCAGGCGGCCAACACATGGGTGTTGAAGGAGGTCATGCAGGTCCCAGGTTTAGGGATATGGCTAATTTCTTCAGAAGAGTTGGGTGATGAGAGATGCATGAGAACTCTCATAGCAGATGCACTTGAATTAGCTGGTGGTAAGAAAATAGGTACTCTTTATCTACTTGTTTATATTACTGATTCTTCTTTTGTTGCGGAGACGTGGCTTCGTAGGCTTGGTCACATGAGCAAGAAGGAGATGCATGTTCTTAAGCAAAAGAAAGATATATTTGACAGGCTTAAGAACTAGAAAGCCTTGGTGTTCTTGGAGGAGATGGGGGACAGAGACCAGTGGATGGCCTGGATACTTCTGAGCAGGGTAGTTTGGACATAGGAATTGATTCAAAAGAGCTTGCGGGTAAAAAGTCATCACTTATAGGAAAACACAGGTACTGGCGTCGATAAGAAAACTGACGTTGGCAGTAGGTAAGACCGATGTTGATCACGAGGACCGACGTCGGTAGCAGGAGGACACCGACGGCGGCAGGTTGGTAGTCAGGACAGGCGCAGGAACCGATGTCGGTCAGATGCAGACTATGTGGTGGCTGAGGTCAGTCACTGTAACATATTTTGGGTGGACAACACGCTATCAAGGAGTCTTAAACACCCATATGGAGGACTGAAGATGTAAGTAGGCCTCAAATTTGTTGTTCCTCTTCTTTATACTAGTTGCTGACTGCAGAGTAGGAAGGATTCAAGAAACAGTTGGAGCGTGGCATGGAGAGATTGCAAAACTAGACGGGAGTTTTGGTAGGGTTTCCAGCCGGTATGTTAGCACTGCAAAGATGAATGGATACCTTAGTTGAAGAATAGAGAGAATGGATATGTGAGATAGAAGACCAGGTCATATGGTCTTGAGGAAGCTGCAGGATAGTGGTACAGGTTTTGACAGGTGGAGGATGAAGCATGACTTTAGTCAATGTCAGGGTAACTACTGTGGTTTGACTTACTAGGGGGATGATGATTGCAACATCATTCTATTGCTGTATGTGGATAGTATGCTAGCTAGCAGGGGTGTACATATAGGGTTTTGTTGAGCTAAGGGTAAGATTAGTTCAGTGGCATGTCAGGAGGAGTTTGGAGTAGCGAAATTATTTGGCATGGGAGGCATGGAGATCACAGGTTGATTTTATCTCGAGTGGGAGCTAATGTGAATCAGGTGTTGGCGAGGCTCAGGATGCAGGGCCAGAGCACACTAAGGGCTGGACAGTTCAGTGTCTAAAATCACATGAGGTCTGGGATAGACCTGAGTTTGCCCAAGCAGTGGGTGTTGTTAGAGAGTTAGGAGCCAATTCGGGGAAGTGAGTTCTCAGGGATTTGAGAGGGACCAGCAGCAGGGATTCATGCTATTCAGGGTCAGGACTTCACTACATGAGATTGTAGGAATGGATGCGGTAGGGTACTCGGATGACAAGAGGTACACCACAGGTTGTGTGGTGGGTGGTCTTTAAGATTTAGCTTGAAGAGGAATACAAACCAGGAAATAGATTAGACAGGGTACAAGTACAGGTACAGTGCAGCTGTTTATCTCCAAGTGGGAGATTGTTAGGTTGTGGAGCTAAAAGCTTCACTAATGTAAGCAGGGAAGGAGGTTGCAGAAGGGTTGCTGGAGTGTCATAGACATCGGTGTTGGTCAGGCCAATCGACATTGGTAGGATAAGGCAGGAGAGCAACCGACGTTGGTCAGAGATTGACCAGTGTTGGCGACCCCAGGTAGACAGGGATCGACGTCAGTCACCTGTGTGGTTCGACTGCGAGTATATTACGGGCAGTTGGTTGATGAACCAAGTGTTTGCATGATTAGAGCTAATTATAGACTGAGATCTGCGGATCTAATTATTGTATTAGGTGTCTAATTATTGTTTGGATGAGATCTATATAGTAGACTCATGGTTGTATTGTAAACTTGTGCTAGAGAGTAAGAGAGCATTATTATAAGCTCCTTCTGTGTGTGAGGTGAGCATGGTGTGTTCCTCCTAGTGCCACAGTACCAAGGTGGGTGCTGAATTGGAGAATCAGCAGGGTTCTTCAGGAGTGTATGATCTTGGTCATCAGGTGAGCATGGCTACGATAGGAGATCTACATGGTAAGTAAGATCATTGATATGCAGGTGTGTGTGTGTGTGCAAGGTCAAGGTTCACAGGTGTGTAGAACCAGCTTGATCTGTAGGTGGAAGATCAGATAGGACAACAACACAACAGGGAGCAGTATCAAGAGAGATCTACTTGGAGTACAGGTGTGTACTCAGAGCATAGAGGAAGGCAAGGAAGATCCTTCCATAAGTAAGGTCTATTGAGGTGCAGGTTGTTGCAGGTTTAGGGGAGATCTACTTGAAGTACGTTTGAGTACTTGTGGAGTGTGTGGAGCACTTGTGGAGTGCGTGGAGCACAGGTATAAGGTGAACACCAACTCAGTGTTTGAGTTGGGTGTTGGGACCTAGGAGAGAGAGCTTTGAGGAGAGAATTACTGTTCACTTGAGGTGTGGGAAGCCTCTAAAGAGGTGGTGGAGAAGAAGTGGCATCTTCTTTATTGTATTCTTTTCTGTATGAGTATTAATACAAGTTGTGTATTGTCTCTCATATCTTGTGTTATTTCTGAATTCTAGTTACTTGTTGATTCTGGTTATTTTTGCATATTAAGTTGCTTGGTAATCAATTGTGTGCTTCCGGGGGTTATATATCCTATCATCATGTTCAGGGATGGACTTGAGATTTTGCTAGTCTTTTGAGTAGGTTGTAGATGCCTTTACCAAACCCTTCATTTAGAGAAAGTTCATTCATCTATGAGCTCTTATTTAGGTGTGGTTTACATCAACAACAACATCATCTTCAAGGGGCCCTTTGTAGCCTTTTCACTTCTATGTCTTTGTTTTAGGGGAGATTTTTTCCTATGTTTTTTATCCTTTTCTCTATTTTATCGAAGATTGCTTTGTATTGTGTACTTGATTAGGCCTAGTTGTTGGGACTCATTTTTTACACTTCCCACCTAAGATGTGATTATAGGGGGTGTTAGAGTAGGGGTTTTATTTTTTCCCATATATATATATATTATGAGTTAATTTTCTCACTTGAAGTTTTCCTACTTTTTTAGATAAGCTTATTTAGGTATACTTGCAATTACATTTTGACCAAATGAATAGGTATCAATTCTCTTGATGAGCTATTTCAGGGATGGTAGTTAATCTTCTATTATTATATCTTTGACCATCTTTTTTCGGGGAGTTACTCATGCACTCTTATTTGTACATCTCTCTTTGTGAGTTATTGTTCTAAGGAAGAAGGGTTTTGACTCTTATCTTGTTTATGCAATATTCTCATTTATGTGATTTCCTTTTTTTGTATTTATTGTATTGTGTACATGCTTTACTTGTACCTATCACAAAATTTTACATTCATTTGACCCAAATATCTTGAAATCCACTCCAATATAAACTCATAAATTACACACAAAAAAATGAACTATAAAAGGTTCAAACTTAAATAATTACCAAAACCCAAACCTTACAAATAAACAATATTAAATTGTTGGCTAAAAGATTTGTTCTTATATAAAGATATTTAATTTTGACTCCATACCCTTCTCTCAAGAACAAATAGGTTAAACAAAAAATGGGTGAACTATCAAGACTAGTTCCCCTTTGAATTAAGGTACAACTCCCTTTAAGATTTGTAATGAATTTAAATATTCAGATACACTTTTAACTAGAAAGTGCTTAAAGGCATACTAACATCCATTCATCATTATGTTATGAATGCAAGATTTTATAATAGTGATAGGTAACAAAATACACAGATTCTATTTTCAATAATGATTAAATAGATAAATGTATATATGTTGAACCAATTAATGATACAACACACATAATATATTGTCTAATAGAAAAATAATTATTGTATGAAGGAAGATTCCAAACAAAAAAAACACTTTCAAATACTCAAACTCACAAATTTAAGTACTTAATAATTAATTCTCATTTCCATTCACAGATGAAAAATGTTTCAGACAAACATCACATATATTTGTAAAAAATAGTGGTCTAATTCTAAATTTTTTCAACTCCTGCTCTTTTCTCCTCCTTTTTATTTTATTACAACCAAAAATATATACCGTTGCCTTAAATCATTCATCTTTTAAACTAAACCAGAGTTAAAGTAACTCTGACCCATATGGGATTTAGTTTTTACAAATTCAATAAAGATCAAGTTTCAAACAGAAAAGTAATTGAATAACTGAATTAAAGAGACTATGTAAGTAAAGTCATTGTTGAAGTGACGAGTTCATATCTCTAGATTTGCTCTGTTTAGTTGGATAGACACATTGAGCTTTTCACTCTTGAAATGATGTAACAAACTCTTGAATTTTAGAAAGATTGGGAATGTTGATGTGTTTTATCCTTGCCTTCCAGATGTTTTCCTCCCTCCAAATTTTCCCATATTTTCTGTGTGCTTCAGGAGTATGTCGATACAGTGACAAAGAAGTGACTCTAACCTTGAAATCTGAGAGAAGTTTTTAGTTGATAAGCTGTCACTTTCTTTAATGAAGTTAAACTTTTCCCTAAAGGACTAAATCATAGCATCGATGTCCTTCTCTGGCTTTCCATCGTATTTTATGTAATTGATTTCAATGATCTGTAGATCATGCTATAATGACTGAGTAAATATAATTATTTATTTGATTATTTTTGTGATTTCCAAACGTCCTTTTTTTGATACTAAATTTCTCCATTCAACATTTTTCTTACTTACATATAATATATCTTCATCTAATGCTGTCAAGTTATTTTATGATAAATACTTTGATATCCCATATTTTTGCACTTCATCAATCTGATTCATCATGCTCATCCATTTTCCTTCCTCTTTTATCCATAAAGCATTCTGAGTATCCAAATCTTCAATAGTGATTGTGGTCAGATCATATACATTTTTCAATTTATGAAAATATTTTGTACCTTTGAGGATGATGCCATCCAACCAACTATCAAATACTATGGTAATCATTTTACCCCTGTGTATTTGATCTAGCATCCTTTGATTGATAGGATATTTTAGATCAAAAGACATGGGCATTTGATAATTTGGTTGAGGATCTAGATTATGAATGGCGTCAATATATTCTACCATTAAACACAGTCTATTTTAACTCTTTTTTATCCTTTTTATCCTTCTAAGTTCTGCTAACTATCTTTTTAGTAGACGCTTCTAGATGATGCACGTCAGCAACACGTGATGCAGTCCCAAGGTCTACCTTTTCAACTATAAAATCTTGAACATTAGGATCTTGAACTTCTTCATTGGTTTTTGGCCCGACAATTTCTACATTCTAGTTCTCTAATTTTGGGTCAACATCTACCCTGGATGTCATTTTTAACTTTTTAGATTTAAGAGCCTTCCCTAAACACTTGCTCACCATATCTTCCAAGGGCATAGAAAATAGAACTACTTTCCTTTTATGACTGATTGAACTTCCTAGCCATTTAGGTGCAGAAGCTGAGGCTTCTCTATCAGGATTTGGTTGATTAGAAGGTACAGTTGAAACAATCATCAATTTAGTAGAATCAAAAGGAGTTACTATCTGTTGATATTTACTAACCTCTTCCATCATTGGTGAATCAAAATTTTTATCACCTTTGACTTCTTCTAAATCCTCTTTAAAATTCAAATCCACAATCACTTTTTCAAAAATTTGATTTTTATTCTTGTTCTGAGTCCTTGACCTGGTGACACGAGGGGGCAGGGTAGTTACAAGGGCCTTCTCAAATTCTTTGATGACATGATCCCTTCCAATTTTTGACTTGGAAGTACTTGCATCACATATAACAATAGGCTAGTTAGATGAGCTTACTAGGAATGGAAATTCAATTATTTTTGTACATTGCTGGGAGACTATATTTTGAGCTTCTCTCATTTTTCTCTCTCTCAGCCATTTTTCAGTTCTACTTGTCACTGGAAGAGTCTTGACTTCAATTCTATCTTCTTCACTTTTTTCCTAGTCAATTTTTGGAATAGGTGATTATTTTATTTTCTCAAACTGTGGATTAGTCATTTGTTCATCATTGTCAACAATTTTAGAAATGTCCATGTTTAATTTAAGGGTAACTATCTGCCCTAAGGAAAACCTGAACCATAGTCTTCTTCTAGCTTCAAATTCATTTGATCAATCCTCCCAATAATCTTCCAATTGGGGAATATGTGAAAACCCTGCTCCAAAATCCAAATTATCCCTGACGAAACCTTTGCTGTCAAATTGAGATATGGCTGTGAAGGGCTTAAAATTGAATTTCATAAAGTCTAATTCTAAATTCAAAGCATCAAATGTTGTTTTGTATGAATAACATCCAAGTTCAATAGGAAAAGATATGCCAGATTTATTCTTTGTTGGGAATTTTTTATCTACATGTGCTAATTGCCTGCAAACTTCTATTAGCACAAATCAGTCAAAAACATACCTTGGTAACCTCAAGGGTTCACCATCAAAACCCCCAACTCTAATGTAAATGAACTTGAAAAATTAAATGAAGAAACTACCATAAATGTTAATCAGTTACATAGATTTTTTAGATAACCTTTTATTGATATTGTTTGACAGTTCAAAAGTCATTTTCCCAGTAAAAACATCATTGATTCTCCTATAGCCCTCATAACAATTACGCATTTGCAACTGCAGGTAATAGTCATAAATTTTACTGTCTTCAACCTAAGGTGCATGTGGTTACCCTACCCATTGTCTCATAGATGCTAGGCAATAAAGGAGGTACGAAGACATATAAAATTCTCTATTTCCCAAATAATTACTTAAACCCTAATGCAAACATTTAGCTACAATTTTTGCCCAATCTAAAAATT
Source organism: Torreya grandis (assembly GCA_037957365.1). NCBI lineage: Eukaryota > Viridiplantae > Streptophyta > Pinopsida > Cupressales > Taxaceae > Torreya > Torreya grandis. The sequence goes on from JARHVA010001338.1 coordinate 3,523,541, forward strand.
GTTCTCCCTATAGGATCACCTGTATGAAGAAGTACATCCAGTCTTCCCAATAATGAGCATGAGCATTGCCTTTCAATTTATGTAATAATACCATGATATCATGTACTTATGGAATCATATGATTTCTTGTTAATGGCCTAGGCAATCTTGAACATCCTTTTTGGAATTTTAAGAGCCAATTTATAGCTATCACGCTTTTGTAAATTGCTTTCTTCATTGAAAATTAACCATAATAAGAAGTAATATTAAGGTCAGAATATCGATCTTTGGGAGGGATTCTCATCACAAACATTAGGGTTTATCTATTGATATGTAATAGAATATTACCATCTGCAGTCTTGATGTACCTATTTTGAGGTTCATATCTGTTCATGCATTCAAGGACTAATTCAGGGCATTGTATAGCCATGGGAAATGCTGCAACTTCAACCAAGCCACTTTTTACTATTTTTTGCATCATAGGATTTGGCTATTGATTTATAGTGCTTTCCTTAAAATCTTCAAAATCATATTGAGTTAGAGAGGTGTCCACAATTTCAGGTAGAAAACAAATGAGACTATGGCCATGCTCATAATCAAGACAAGTAGATTTCATGGCTACAAGTCAGAGAATATAATGAAAAGAGAAAGTTTTGAATTTTACATAATACTGTAAACTCAAAAGGATCCTTATTTCCAACCAAGTAGAGGAAACAACTTCCGTTAAGAGTGAAACTCACCTTAAATTTATTTGAAATCACTATGGATTCAAGCAATCAAATATTTTATATCACCTGTGCTATTCTCCTTTGTATCACCCAGTATGCTTGTTTGCTAAATTTGAATTATTTTCTCTCGATGCAGATACTAACCAAATCAAATGATTAAATTGGGACAATACGTGCTAAAAATTCTTGATAAGACATGCATTCTGACATATGCATTAATGGTAAGCATATTTTATGCATGATTTTGATGAGTAATGATTATCTACAACCTCGTGAAAATTCAATTTTTTTTGCTTTATAGTGAGTGTCAGATATAATTTCCTCTAAATCTCCTACTAATTTTAACTTAGAGAAATTCCTAGGGCAAGATAAGAATATAGCCGTTGAACAATTGAACCATTGAAATTTTGAAAATTGTGGTTCAACTTTGGGGTTCAATTATATGAAATAAACCACATAGACCAACCAATAGTCACATGATCTTTCTAAAAACTTTGGACTTTGTTAGAACCGTTGAACTTTTGAACTCTGAGAAAGGGTTCAAGTTCAACCAAAAGGTTCAAAGACATTTGAAATACAAAGGAATAGTGCATTTTGAGAAACATTAAACCATTGAAATTTTCTATGTAGTTTTAGGCAATAAGTTCAAGTGGTTTATTAATTTAGACAAGGGAACTGAGTGAACACGAATCTTTACAAAACATAAAGTATTAAACTCTTTAAACCTTTGAAATCTTTAAAATTTGAACCATTAAAATTTTAGAAAGGTTCAATTTCAATCGAAAGGTTCAAAGATATACTTGAAAAACACAAAAGGACAAACAATTCACTTTGAAAAACTTTGAACCATTAAACTCTTGAACTTCTTGAACTCTGAGAAAGGTTCAAGTTCGAAGGTTCAATTATTTTGGAAATTTCACACACAAGAAATGATAGGTGAGTGAACTTATTTTATGGCATAATTAAAGAATAAGTGATTAAAGGCAACTCAAAAACTAACATTGGCTCTGATTGGGGACTGTATTTTATAGCAAAATGTAGAGAACTCAAAAACTTTGGTTACACAGACTGGGAAATAGAAATGAAAGAAAAGGAGAAAGATAAACCAAAAATGGTAAAAGAAAACACAAAATGCAACAAGAAAAGAAAAGGTTATGTATAAAATAGGGGATACCTGTTTCACAGTCAGTACAATTTGAGATCTTATCCATTATAGGACAAGGGTAAAATGATTCCATCCAGATATTCCAATTTGAAATAATTAGGACCAAGTACCTGATGAATTTTGAAAGGTCCTTTCCAGAGTGAATCAAATTTGCTATGTGCTCCTTTAGGTTCTCTCCTTCTATCCCATAGTAATACTTCATCTCATTCCATGAACTTTCTGGGTCTACTTTTTTGGTCAAATTTTTTTAACTCTGGCTTGATGAGCAGTAATACAATCAACTAATTCATTCCTTTCTTGTTCAATCTTAGTTAAATACATAACTCTTTTTTTTAAAGAGTCTTGAAAGTACTGATCTTCAATAACATTCTATAATCTTGCTGTAGATAATTACAGAGGTAATGATAGCTATGCTCCTATTCCATAAACTAGCTCAAATGGTGCCATTCATATTGCTCTTTTTGGGGTTACCCTGTTAGCCCAAAGTGCTTCATATAATTTCTTATGCCAATCTCTGGGGCTGTCAATCACCAATTTATTCATGATGGCTATCAAATTTTTATTAATGGACTCTGCTTATCCATTCCCTTGAGGATAATAGTCTGATGAGTGAGAAAGAGATACTATGTTGATAGCAAAATGAATTAAGTTCCATCAAATAAAAACTGGTAGCGTTATCAGCCACAATCTTCTAAGGAACACCAAAATGTACCAGTATCTATTCTTTAAGAAAATTGCATACCACTTCTGAAGTAGTTCTCTTCATAGGGATTGCTTCAACCTATTTCATAAAATAATTAGTTGCTGTTAAAATGTGTGTATGACCAGTACTTGATGAAGGTGAAAGAGGACCAATGAAGTCTAATCTCCACTATTTGAAAGGTTATTCAATAATGATAGGTCTAAGAGGTAAGGTTGTAATTTGTGGTCTTCCTGAGAACAATTTGCATTTTTCACAGTTAGCTACCCATTTATATGCATCTTTGAACATGCCTGGAAAAAAATAACAATTTCTAAGAATTTTGAAGGCTGTGATCGATGAAGAAAAATGTATACCACAGGCTTCATTATGAAAAAATTCCAATAGTTTGCATTGTTTTTCTTTATCTACACATCTCAAAAAAGTTCCATCTAGTTCTCTTTTGTATAAGACATCACCCTAGATCACATATTTTGCTGATTTTAACTTCAGATTTCTTTTCTCTTTTGGGGATAAATGACTGGGACATTCTCCATAAGTAAAATAATGTGCCACATTTAGGAACCAGGGATCTTGTAAGCTCACCAATAGGATAGTAGGAAGTTCTTCTTCTTCATCTTTACTTCTGGATATCAATTTTCACAAACCTTGACCTCTAACTAATTTGGTTGGCTTAATCTCCAGATCATATTATTGAATTTTAGCAACCCATGTTTCTCTATTGTTCATCCCAACCTCTTGTTGAGCCAGAATGCTTTTCATAGCCAAACTAAGAACAAATATAATTGAATGAGAATGAAGTATTTAGTATCTGAATTGCTTAACAGCCTTCACTATAGTAAAAACTTGTTTCTCAGCGAAAGAATATTTAAGTTTATGCTTCTTGAGAGGAACACTCATAAAAGCTATTGAGGCTTCTACATTTACTTCATTTATTTGTAATAAGATACAAGACATGGTATGTTTTGAAGCATAACAATAAATAACAAAATCTTTTTGGAAATCGAGATTTACCAAAGTAGGTGTTTGTGCAATTGTTTCTTTAATATCTTCAAATGATTTTTTAGTAGCTTCATTCCATTTGAATGCTTGTTTTTCACTCATCATTCCCACAATATGCTTTGTAATCTCAAAAAAATTAGGAATGAACCTTCTGAGAAAATTAATTTGACCAAAGAAAGACTTAACCCCAGTCCTATTAAAAGGAAGACTTAACTGTTGTATTGCTCTAACTCTTTTTGGGTTGATTTTGATTCCACCTTTTGAGACTAGGTGTCCCAATAATTTCCCTTCTGTAACATAGAAAACTGCTTTCATAGGATTAAGAGATATCCCATGACTATGGCATCTTTGTAAAATAGTCTCTAGATCTTTCAGATGATCCTCTCTTTTTCTAGAGGAAATAGTCAAATCATCAAGATAAATGACAATAATCCTATCTTTCAAATCTTTAAAGGATGAATCCATCGCTCGTTATAACTACACTTGTCTGGTTATAACCTGAGAACCCATCTAACATGGTCATCATTTTTGATCCAAAAATAGTTTTTAAGATGTGATCCATTATAGGTAAGGGATAATTATTTTTTAAGCTGGCTTGGTTTAGGTTCTGAAATCAACACAAATTCTTATTTCTCCATTCTTTTTGTGCACTAGAATAATGTTCACCACCAAGGTGGAGTGATCAATTGGATAAATAATCTTAGCCTTTAGCATCTTGTCAATATCTTTAAAGATAGCTTCAAAAAATTTTGGGTTATAATTTCTCAGCTTCTCTCTAAATGGAATTGCATCTTATTTCAAAGGAATATGATGTTGAAACTGTTCACATCTAAAATCTTTGAGGTCATCATAGCACCAAGCAAAGACATCCTTATACTTTATCAATAAATTAATTAATTCATTTTTCTCCTTTGGTGAACAACACTTACCAATGGGGATCCATTTAAGGTCAGTTTCACTTCCAATGTTGATTTTCTCATAATCCTCTATTTTGTTAGCATTTTGGATAAGTTTGCCTTTAGTATATTCATCTTGTCTAGTGAACAAATGTTCTAGAGAGACCAATCCTTTAGGGATTTTGTTTACTTTTAGTTGAATTACATCATCTTTTGGATTAATCCCTGGATTAGGAGTGAATTCTTTACATTATATTTTTGAACCTTCAAAATAAGTCCCCAGGAACGTATCAACATTCTCCAAATTTTTTTTAACATGTTTATTATTCTCAAAAACTTTCCAATTTTTAGCATTATCTGGGATGTTAGGATGATAGATTAGTTCTATTCTATATGAATCTTTTTCAAAATCAGGGTGTGGGAGAAGAAGAGAAGCTGATACTGCAAGAGAATTTGTTCAAGTGTTTTAGTCTCTGGGAATTGCCTCAATAGAAAAGGCATCAAAACATTCTATATCATCCCAAACTCAATTTCTATAATGTCTTAATCTATCATTTTTAACTAATAAAATGCTTCACTTGTTTGAAACTAATTTGGCATCTCCTTTTGCTTTGAGTATTTTTATACCCTTTCCTTTAGCTTCATTTAACCCAAGCAATAAAGCTTCATATTCTGTAGTATTATTAGTATTTTTAAACTCTAGCTTGAAAGAGTAAGAAAAAGTTTCACCTTTGGGTGAGATCAACACAACTCCTGCTCCTAAACCAATAACAACACAACTAGCATCAAATTTCATGGTCCATAGATCATCTAAATGAACAAATTTTTGGGCATATTCTTCCTTTGAATCTTCAGAGGAGAGAAAATAATTACCAAATTCACATTCTTTAAATAGAATCTGAGACTTAGGATCATCAAAAGGATATACTGTAAACTTGCATTTAAGTTTAGGTTCTAGTTTAACTTTCTGCTTTCCCACTGGAATTGTAGCTTCAGACCAATCCAATTTAATCTATCCTCCCAAATATTTACAAAAAGTTTTGATCAACAACATTCCATAACTAGTAGGAATATCTGCTACCAAGATAGTCAACTTCACCTTTTTATCAGGGTAAGCTACAAGAGTAACTTGTGCATCTTTAATTTATTCGAGCAAAGAGATTTGTTTGCCATCCATGGAGTAACATCTACCAAATATTTTTGTAAGGGTTAATCCTAAGGCTTTGGCTATAGAAGAAGGCATTATATTATCAGAAGCACCTGAGTCTATGATACAATTGCTGAGTTTATGACTATTTATGAACAAGGAAACATAAAATGGATTGGGTTTCATATCATATGTATAAGGAGTATCATCAGATGAATTGAGGGTCATTCTAGAAGTATCAGTGGATGATTCAGATGGAGAAGTAAATAATTGGGCAATGGGAGACTTAGTATTAATGTTTAACTGAATTACAGGTTCAACTTGTGTAGGACCATTTTTGACATATTTGACCAATTTATCAAGCTCTTTGGGTTTTAGCCTAAGGTATTTAGCAGGGAATATGTGAATTTTTGTAGACTTACAAAAATCTAAAATATCAAAAGAAGTTTCACAATCATTTCTTTGTAACAATTTATTTTCTTGTGTCTTAGCATCAAAAGTTTTAGTGAAAGGTTCCTTACCTTTAACAAACACTTCTTGAGTATTAGAAAATCTTGGATTCTTTTGACTTCTAGTAAGTACAACACATGAAGGATCTTCAAGAGTAACCAATATTTCAACTCCTCTTTCTTAATCTAAATCATATTCAAGGAAGTGTATTTCAGATTCACCAAGTCTCTCAAAGCTCCTTTCCTTTTTAGTAATTTTCCCTAAGACATCTTGAGTAGCAGTCATTTGATTAAATCTAAGCATCTCAGGGAAAGAATTTCTATCATGATTAGTAGTCAAATGAAAAATACACATGTTATTTCTTCCAGGAGGAGCTTCAATAACCAATCTTGGTTGTGTTGATGCAAGTGGTAATGTCTTACCAGCATTTGTTTGTTGATTTCTCCTGCTAATATCTTGATATGGTTTTTGGAATGAAGTACTAGCCTTTGTTAATTATCTTTTAAGAGAAATCATATCATTGACTAATCTTTGGACTACAGGATCTATAGAGGATGAAGGATTAGCATTAGGTACTTAAACTTCTTTCTTCCATTTTTTGGACATAATAAGATCATCCTCTAATTCAACTGCTAATGATTATGCAGCTATTAAATTGACAATTATACTTCTTCTGAGATGAAAACTTATATCAGGAGGCATAGAATTAATAAAGAAATATTTCTAGTTCTTAGCAGTCAGTCTTTTAGCAGTAGGAATCTTGTACACAATTCTATTGAATTTGGCTATAAATTCCCTCATGGGTTCATGTATTTCCTTCTTGAGTTGAGTCAATTGAGAAAGAAGGGAATATTCATCTTTTGCACTTTTGAACCTATTTTCAAACACATTTTTCATATCATTCCAACTTGTGATTGAGGAATTAGTTAGGTGATAAAACCATTGTGTTATAATATCAGTTAGAGTTTGCACAAAAAGCCTTATGGATAAATCATGATGTTGCATGCCTAACACACCACATGTCATTGCAAAGGCACTCAGATGTTCCTCCAATGATTATCTTCCATCTCTGTTAAATTTGGGTAAATTTTCCCTTGCATTTTTAGGCAAAAGATTCAGGTTGGCCCCTAAATTTAGATGTCCTATGGCTGCACCCTAAGGTTGGGCCATTGGAAGAAAAATTATGGCAAAAGGAAAGATAGTACCAAAAAGGGTTAAGGCTTGACAAACAGAAGATGTAGAGGGTTTTGGAGGGCTAGGATGTCTACTTTTAGCTTTTCTAACATGGGTGGAAATATAAGGAAAATTCAAGTTTTGCAATATTTGAAAAGTAGAACCTTCAATCCCTTTTCTTCTCAAAGACCTTGTGTACCTTCTAGAATCTAGCTTATGATATAATAATTATAAACTACAATGCTGCTCTTAATATTTTTGCACTTTAGGGGGTTTAATTCTTTGCTGCATTTTCTACCTGTCTTCTTCTTTTCTTGAGTAACAACAATCTTATATTATCAGCTAATTCTTCTTCTTTTTCTAATATTCTACTTGCCAATCTATAATCATCAATATTTTGACAAGAATGCCAAGCAAGAGTATTTAATTGGCTAATTATATCTTCCTATTTATCTTGAAAACTAAGATTAGGTTGTAAAATAGGAATGATATTTTCATGAGGAAGCACCATTATTGCCTCATATTAAGGCGACCAAATCAATTTTGTTCCCCAGCAGAGTCGTCAAAAAACTGTTGGTTAACATATTTGTTCTTATATAAAGATATTTAATTTTGACTTCATACCCTTCTCTCAAGAACAAATAGGTTAAACAACAAATGGGTGAACTATCAAGGCTAGTTCCCCTCTAAATTAAGGTACAACTCCCTTTAAGATTTGCAATGAATTGAAATATTCAGATACACTTTTAACCAAAAAGTGCTTAAAGGCAGACTAACATCCATTCATCATTATGTTATAAATGTGAGATTTTATAACAGTGATAGGTAACAGAATACACAGATTCTATTTTCAATAATGATTAAATAGATAAACATATATATGTTGAACTAATTAATGATAAAACACACATAATATATTGTCTAATACACAAATAATTACTGTATGAAGGAAGATTCCACACAAAAACCTGTTTTTAAATGCTCAAACTCATAGATTTAAGTACTCAATAATTAATTCTCATTTCCATTCACAGATGAAAAATGTTTCAGAGAAACATCACATATATTTGTAAAAAATAGTGGTCAAATTCTAATTTTTTTAACTCTTGCTCTTTTCTCCTCCTTTTCTTTTTCTTACAACCAAAAACATATACCGTTGCCTTAACTCATCCATCTTTTAATCTAAACCAGAGTTAAAATAACTTTGATCCATATGGGATTTTGTTTTTACAAATTCAATAAAGATCAAGTTTCGAATAGAAAAGTAACTGAATAACTAAATTAAAGAGACTATGTAAGTAAAGTTATTGTTAAAGTGACGGGTTGGGATCTCTAGATTTGCTTTGTTCAGTTAGGTAGACACATTGAGATTTTCACTCTTAAAATGCTATAACGAACTCCTAAATTTTATAAAGATTGGGAATGCTGACGTATTTTAACCTTGCCTTCTAGATGTTTTCCTCTCTTTAAAATTTTCCCATCTTTTCTGTGTGCTCTGAGAGTATGTTGATACAGTGACAAAGAAGTGACTCTACCCTTAAAATTTGAGAGAAGTTTTCAGTTGATAAGCTGTCACTTTCTTTAATGAAGTTAATCTTTTCCCTAAAGGACTGAATCACAACATTGAGTCCTTCTCTATCTTTCTGTCATCTTTTATGTTATTTATATCAATGCTTTGTAGATCATGTTATAATGACTGAGTAAATTTAGTTATTTATTTGATCATTTTTGTGATTTGCAAACGTCCTTATCTGGATACTAAATTTCTCCATTCAACATTTTTCTTACTTGCATATAATATATCTTCATCTAGTCTTGTCAAGTTATTTTTTGATAAAAACTTTGATATCCCATATTTTTGCACTTCATCAATCTGATTCATTACACTTATCCATTTTCATTCCTCTTTTATCCATAAAGCATTCTGAGTCTTCAAATCTTCAATAGTGATTGTGGTCAGATCATATACATTTTTTAATTTATGAAAATATTATGTACCTTTAAGGATGATGCCGTCCAACCAACTATCAAATACTCAGGTAATCATTTTGCCTCTATATATCTAATCCAACATCCTTTGATTGACAGGAGATTTTAGATCAAAAGACATGAGAATTTGAGAAATTGGTTGAGGATCTAGATTATGAATGGCGTCAATATATTCTACCATTGAACGCATAGTCTATTTTAACTCTCTTTTATCCTTTTCATCCTTCCAAGTTCTGATAACTATCTTTTTAGTAGACACTTCTAGATGATGCATGTCAGCAGCACGTGATACAGTCCCAAGGTCTACCTTTTCAACTATAAAATCCTAAATAGTAGGATCTTGAACTTCTTCATTAGTTTTTGGCTGGGCAATTTTCACATTCTAGTTCCTTGTGTTTAAGTCAACATCTACCATGGATGTCATTTTTAAATTTTTGTATTTAGGGGCCTTCCCTAAACACTTTCTCACCATATGTTCCAAGGGCATAGAAAATGGAACTACTTTCCTTTTATGACTGATTGAACTTTCTAGCCATTTAGGTGCAAAAGCTGAGGCTTCTCTATGAAGATTTAGTTGATCAAAAGGTATAGTTGAAACAATCATCAATTTAGTAGAATCAGAAGGAGTTACTATCTATTGATCTGTACTAACCTCTTTCATCATTGGTGAATCAGATTCTTTATCACCTTTGACTTCTCCTAAATCTTGTTCAAAATTCAAATCCATAATCACTTTTTCATAAATTTGATTTTTCTTCTTGTTCTGAGTCCTTGACCTGGTGACACAAGGGGGCAGGGTAGTTACAAGGGCCTTCTCAGATTCATTGATGACATGGTTCCTTCCATTTTTTGACTTGGAAGTACCTAGATCATAGATAGCAATAGGCTGGTTAGATGAGCTTACTGGGAATGGAAGTTCAATTATTGTTGTACATTGTTTGGAGACTATATTTTGAGCTTCTCTCATTTTTCACTCTCTCAACCATTTTTTAGTTCTCCTTGTCATTGGAAGAGTCTTGACTTCAATTCTATCTTCTTCACTTTTTTCCCAATCAATTTCTAGAATAGGTGATTATTTTATTTGCTCAAATTGTGGATCAGTCATTTGTTCATCATTGTCAACAATTCTAGAAATGTCCATGCTTAATTTAAGGGCAACTATCTGCCCTAAAGAAAACATGGATCACAGTCTTCTTCTAACTTCAAATTCATCTGAACAATCCTCCCAATAATCTTCCAATTGGGGAATATGTGAAAACTCTACTCCAAAATCCAAATTATCCTTGACAAAACCTTTGTTGTCAAATTGAGATTTGGCTGTGAAGGGCTGAAAATTGAATTTCATAAAGTCTAATTCTAAATTCAAAGCATCAGATGTTGTTTTTCATGAATAACATCCAAGTTCAATAAGAAAAGATATGCCAAATTTATTCTTCATTGGGATTTTTTTATCTACATGTGTTAATTTCCTGTAGACTTCTATTAGCACAAATTAGTCAAGAACATACCTTGGTAACCTCAAGGGTTCACCATCAAAACCCCCAACTCTAATGTAAGTGAACCTAGAAAATTGAATGAAGAAACTACCATAAATGTTATTAATCAGTTGCATAGCTTCTTCAGATAACCTTTTATTGATATTGTTTGACAGTTCAAAAGTCATTTACCAATAAAGACATCATTGAATCTCTTGTAACCCTCATAACAATTACGCATTTGTAACTATGGGTAAGAGTCATAAATTTTACTGTCTTTGGCTAAAGGTGCATGTGGTAACCCTACCCATTGTCTCGTAGATGCTAGGAAATAGAGGAGGTATGAAGACATATAAAATTCTCTATTTCCCAAATAATTACTTAAACCTTGATGCAAACATATAGCTACAATTTCAGCCCAATCCAAAAATTGTTTTCCGTGTAGGATCACCTATATGAAGAAGTACATCCAGTCTTCCCAATAATAAGCATGAGCATTGCCTTTCAATCTGTGTAATAATACCATGATATCTTGTATTTATGGAATCATATGATTTCTTGTTAATGGCTTAAGCAATATTGAACCTGCTTTTTGGAACTTTAAGAGCCAATTTATAGTAATCACACTATTGTAAATTGATTTCTTCATTGAAAAGTAACCATAGGAAGAAGTAATATTAAGGTCAGAATATGGCTCTTTGGGAGGGATTCTCATCACAGACTTTAGGGTTTGTTTGTTGATATGTAATAGAATATTACCATATGCAGTCTCGATGCACTTATTTTGAGGTTCATATTTGTTCATGCATTTAAGGACTAATTCAGGGCATTGTATAGCCATGGGAAAGGCTGTAGCTTCAACTATACCACTTTCTATTTTTTTTGCATCATAGGATTTGACAGATGATTTCTAGCCCTTTCCTTAAAATCTTCCAAATCATATTGAGTTAGAGAGGTGTCCCTAATTTCAAGTGGAGAACATATGAGACTAGGGCCATGCTCATAATCAAGACAAGCAAATTTCATGGCTATAGGCCAGAGAATATAATGAAAAGAGAATTTTTTGAATTTTAAATAATACTGTAAACTCAAAATGATCCTTATTTCCAACCAAGTAGAGGAAATAGCTTACAATAAGAGTGAAACTCACCTTAAATTTATCTGAAATCACTATAGATTCAAGCAATCAAATATTTTATATCACTTGTGCTATTCTCCTTTGTATCACCCAGTATGCTTGTTTGCTAAATTTTAATTATTTTCTCTTGATGCAGATACTAACTAGATCAAATGATTAAATCAGGATAATACGTGCTAAACATGCTTGATAAGAAACACATTTTTACCTATGCATTAATGGTAAGCATATTTTATGCATGATTTTGATTAGTAATGATTATCTTTAACCTCGTGAAAATTCAAAATTTTCCTCTTTATAATGAGTTTCGGATATATTTTCCTCTAAATCTCCCGCTAATTTTAACTTAGAGAAATCCCTAGGGCAAGATAAGAATATAATCGTTGAACCATTGAACCATTGAACTTTTGAAAATTGTGGTTCAAATTCGGGGTTCAATGATATGAAATAAACCACATAGACCAACCAATAGTCACATGATCTTTCCAAAAACTTTGGACTTTGATAGAACCATTAAACTTTTTAGACATTGAACTGTTGAACTTTTGAACTCCAAAAAAGGGTTCAAGTTCAACCAAAAGGTTCAAAGACATATTTGAAATACAAAGGAACAGTGAATTTTGAGAAACATTGAACCATTGAACTTTGCTATGTAAGTTCAAGCGATAGGTTCAAGCGGTAGGTTCAAGCGGTGTATTAATTCAGACAAGTGAACTGAGTGAACACGACTCTTTACAAAATATCAAGTATTGAACTCTTTGAACCATTGAACTCTTGAAATTTTGAACCATTTAACTTTGAGAAAGGTTTAAGTTCAATCGAAAGGTTCAAAGATATACTTGAAAAACACAAAAGGACAAACAGTTCACTTTGAGAAACTTTGAACCATTGAACTTTTGAACTTCTTAAACTCTAAGAAAAGTTCAAGTTCAAAGGTTCAATTCTTTTAAAAATTTCACATATAAAAAACAATAAGTGAGTGAACTTATTTTATGGCAGAATTCAAGAAGAATTGATTAAAGGTGAATCAAAAACTAACAAAAACAAATACAAACTATATCTAAATATGCCAAAAACTTCCAACTTTCCTCTCTTAACTAACACTAGTTTAAACCACACTCATATTAAAAAAATCCTAATCCTAGAATTTCACGTTGAGGGAAAAGGTCATCAAGAAGTGTCGTTCCTTAAATCTGTTTAACTATAATCTACACTATACTTTCAAATATTTAATAAAATTAGATGATAATTAGTTGATTGACTCAACTCTCATTTTCATTAAATTAACATCACAAACCAATTATAATTATTTCAACCAACATAAGTTTAACATAAAGAGAGTCTTATATTTTTTAGTCGGACTCTCTCACCTAATATTCTCATATACTTTTTCGCAAAAGGCAAAAATTTATGACTTGTATTTTTCACAAGAGAGATACAAATTGTAGATTTGATTCATCTTTATGCAATCATATGCATTATGATTTTTTTTCCAGATATTTTGGAACATTATTTAGATTAGTTATATTATGTTTGTGAAGATTTGAGTTTGCAAACATATTAGATTGGACTTAAATTTGTAATATTTATACAAAGATTGTGAAAATTTTGTATTACATTATTTCATCAATAATAATAATAATAAAAGAAGTTAGAGGAGGTTTTTTTTAATCTTTTTTACTTTTGATATAATTTTAAGTCATTAAAAATAAAGGAACATGATATTTTTTTTGTTTTGGGGAAGTCTTTAATCTTTTAATTGAATCACATAAATATTTAGTTTTTTTATTATTAAATTTTATCATCTTAAAAATTTAGTTAAATTTTATTTGAAATAGAAAATAATTTAATTCAAGTTAGTATTACTTATCTTCTATTTTAAAGAAATATTAATTTAATCATTTCAAAATTAGTGTATTTATATTTATTATACTTCAATTTTAAATGAAAAAATGATATTAATAGAATATAGATGATTAAATTCTTTTATATATTTTTTAGGTTAAAAAATTATATGAATTCATTATCATGAATTGTGAAAGCATCAAAATTCTTTTATTAAAAGTAGTTATGTCATCATTATGATATTAAATATATTCTATAATTATATTAATGTAAGGATGAAGTATATGAATAGAACACATTTTATAATATTATCAAATGATACCATATTTTTGAAAGTAAAAAAAATATATAATTTTTTAAATCTAATTATTATAGATTAAATTAAAATTATATTAATTTTATAATATAATTTGTATTCTGAATAAAATGTGGTGAATTTTATAAGATTGAGATAATTAATAATGCATGTAATTATTGACGAATTATTATAAGACAACACCAAAGCAAGAGAAAATTATAATTATTAATACAGTTATAAAAGAAGAAAGATATTTGAAAAGTTTTAAATTGAATTTTAACTTATTCGTGATAACTCATACTCATGAAGATAAAAAAATGACAAAAAAAACAAATATAAAATAATGTATAAAATGATTAAATTTAAACATTATAATATTATTAGATTACCCTTCATCCAAATAATTATAAAGCTCACCAAATTCTAAATAACTTTTGCTCTTACAAAACTTTTAGACAAGAGCACGAGAACATTATATTATATTACGAATTTGAGCTCACATGCCTGAAAAACTGTGTGAAACATTAAATAAGCAATTGGTAATTTATTTCCATGAACCATCTCTAAAAGATTGACATTATATTTCAATTATTTTTTAATTATGTTTTTCTTTAATTTGTTAAATTTTACTATGCAAGGTGTGGGAAAGTCTATGGAGAGAAATGTTTGTTTATTTTTTCTAAGTTTAAGTCATCCTGTCAAATTAAAACGCTTTTAAATGTTATTTGATAAATTATTTTCTACATTTAACCTCATCAATTGTCAAATCAATTATAAGAAAAGGGATTGATGGAATTTGTTTCGAATATAAAATAAAGTGTTATCAGATATAGAAGGGACTGATTAAATGTTTTCGGAATAACAAACAAAAGTCAGCCAATCTAAAATAAGAGATCGATTGAATATTTTAGAATAACAATGGAGGGTTAACAAATAAAGAATGGAATAAGGGTTTGATTGGATTTTTAGAACAATGAAATAAAGGTTAAATGAAATTTTAGAACAATGAAAAATAATTATGTAATTATTATTTTTTTAATCTCTTAATTAATAAAAATTATATTAAATTTGTATCAATCAATTAAATTCATTTAAAATTATTTTTTGATATTGGAAAAATAAAATTTAGTTAATATAATTTATTTTAAATTTGGATGTGAATATATATAAATATTAAATAGATAAAATTTATAAAGAAAAATCTAAATGAAAGAGATTGGAATACCTTTCAAAAAATAGTTTATTGGTTTTGAAACATAACACTCGTTTTCTTTTTAAAAAAATTAACTTTTAATATTTTTTAATATCATATTTCAAAACAATTTTTTTTAAATTTTACATTAAAATTAAATATTTTAAAAACTAAAATAAATAGAACAATAAATTAATTAAAAAATTAAAAAAATAACCTCACTCCATGAAAGGAGTGGCAATTCTTGTTTGAAGAAGTCAAATTTGTTTTTAACTATCAGAGTGTATCTAGACAATGATAAAACTATTTGTCTCTCGATATGTTTTACTAATATATGAAATACAATTTGCACTATAAATTAAATGAATTTTATTTCATTTTTTAATTTAGGCTTTTCTCCATCAAATGAAATCATGATGCCAAGTTGTCATGGCTACGACACAAAAATAGTGATAAAAATTGCATTATGTTTGCGTCTCTTTTTTTCTTTCTTTCTTGGGTTGTATTTATTTATGTTGTGTTTTTATATAATTATTTGTGTAGCATGTTATTTTAGGTGGAAAGGAACGTAAGTTTGTTATTTATTTTTTAGTTTTTTGAATTATATATCACTAAATAAATTATTTAAAAGTTATAATATATTATTATATGTAATATATGTTTTGTTTTGTAACAAATATTTTAATAGATGTTATAATTAGATAAGATTTAAGGAGGTAGTGGTATTTTTTACATTAAAATTATTTAGGGCTCACATCTTGTTTGTCTCCTTTAGCGTGTTAAAATAACATGTTTAACCAAAAGATAAATAGTCTTTGAGCCATGCATTTATTTTCCAAGAAAACTAACAAGATTGAAATCTTATGGCTCACGTACAAAAGAAGACCAACCATAATTTCAATTAAGATCAGAATTGGAAGTATGCCCCATAATTTTAAAAAGCAATAGAGAGGGAGGAAATGGCCAGCCGAGGAGAACTAGAAAGAACAACAACCAAGGAGGATAGGATACCCTCAAAAAGATTATAGTAATTAGTTATGTTATTGTCTAGGGCTAACATGCATAAGAGCACATTACTTAGCTTTGTTGACCACATAAGGGAAGAGGACCAAATTATTTAACTTCAGATTGATGAAGATCCTAATTAGAAAGTGCATTTGCAACTTTATTGAAAAACTTAGGAGTTTGCAAATAAATAACCTTGTCAAATTTCTCTTGAAGTAATTGATTTTTTTTAGAGTTTTATAGATTCTCCAATCCTTATAGCTATTAGAATCGAGATCAAAAAGCAACTTAATCCAAAACTTAGAATAAACAACCAACTATATGTTCTTCCACCCAACCTACTAGGTAGTATTAAGACCTTCCAAAATAGCTTTCTCTTCAGTAAAATTATTAGTGGTAATACCAATTTTGATAAAAAAAGATAAAGCAATAGAATTATCCAAATCCCTACCAATGTATCCAATGTTGGCATAACTAAGATTTACTTTCGAAACACCATCCATATGGATTATATTAAAGCTTGGGATTATAATAAAGGAGATATCCTTGCCACTAGAGGGAGAGGGAGAAGGAACAATGTGAAGAGCTTAAATAATGAGCGTCCCATGCAAGGAAGGTGTTGAGGGCTATTTCATCAAGTGCATGACTAATTTTTTGATATTATTAAGAGTGTGCTGAAAAATTAAATATATCTTTATAAATAATCTCAATTTATAATTGACCTATCACTTACAACTCCATTGTGCTAGATCCTTTGATGAAATAATAGAAAAAGGAGTTAAAATTTAAAAAGATTTAGTTTCTAAGTGTGTCATAAATATATTTAAATAATAAAATTATTGAAAGCAAATATAAAAGCCTAGGTTCTATGAAAATAACCAAAACATGTTAGGAGATCGTGTAACTTATGTTAATAAAATTCAAAAAACTCAACCTATCAACAACATTTCTATACCAAGTGGTCAACCTGAACAAGATAACTAAAAATTAAAAGTCAATCCTTTGAGAATGCCATATGATGTATTATTTTGAAATATGGGAGCCAAAAACATGATCAAGTTCCCCCATACCAAACCTTTTGATTGAAACATTCACAAAACTAAGTGGTACAAAGACAGTGATTATTTTGACCATCACAAAATCAAAACTCATTCCAAGAACTATTGAATGATACTCAAACACTATATCCAATATCTAATTGAAAATAATGATATAGAATAAGAGGATGATGCATAAAATCCAAACAATAAAAAATTATGGATATATCAAGATCCCTTTATAAAACATGAGAAAGTGAGTATTAAAAAAACCAAAATCAAAATCAAATGAGCAATGTCAATAAAACTAAGCACCCCATTCATTCTATAATCAATCACATTTATTTTATGGATTATCATGTTTCTATACTTACAATTATATCCCAAGATTATGCCATCACTAAGAGGCATGAAAAGATCATTCTTCCAAGTGTACCTTTGCCTAATCTCAAAGGTGAATATAACATCATGGAGAAACTTGAGAGAATTCCAGCCCAAATTTCCATCATAAACCTTCTCAATACATCTCCCACATATAAGAAAATTTTGTATAAAAAATTACAATAATCCAAAATTATAGAAAATATCAGTCCATAAAACTTCCAAGCACTTTGAGGACACTTATCCTCCAACAACCAAGTGATTTTCAATCATTCAAATATTTCACCCATGGGTTCATCCCACAACTTGCCATTATACATAAAAGTCTTTATTTCCAATCATAAATTTAAAAAGTGGTGTTTATAGATAGTGGGTCAAGATTAAATTTTGTTACGTTAAGTTTGATAAAGAATTTTGGACATTGTATGGTAGTACTAGACACTAATACCATTACTATAAAGTCATATGATAATAATGAGAACTAGTCAATGGGAAATAATTATCTTTCACTTATGGTGGGGCATGCCATTCATGAAATCCACCCTCAATCAATGTGAGTGGAAACTAATTATTTCCCATATAACCTACTTCTTCGATGTCCATGGATCCATGCCATGGACACCATTCCATCCACCCTCCATCAATGTTTAAAGTTTTATCATAACAATATGGAATTTACCATTCAAGGTGATCCTCAACCCTTTTAATATTTCAAACTATTGGAAGGGAGATATTAAAATTCCAATTATCTACCATTTAAAAAAGATAATTCTAAACCCACCAAGGAGTCACCAAATATTTTTAGTTATATCTATCCTAATAAGTTACTCTCTACATCTACCAATCAATCATCAAACTCTACAAATCCACCATTCACATCCAAACCTGCATGTCCACCATCTACATCCAACCCTACATGTCCACCATCTAGATTTTCCATTTTGGATGTAGGTATGGGATAGTATAAAATTAATGATGCCCATTACCTAGAAAAAATTTATATGTCCCCCACTAATCATGATACACCCCATCATCAAAAAAACATGTGGCTTGTAATATTGGTAAAATTATTTTGTGGAAGAGGTGTTCCTTTCTAAAGAATGAATTGACAATTCAAACACCTTTTGGCTCTACTCTGATGAATTAGATACTTGTTTCCAAAGAAATAAATATTTTATATCTAAATCCATTACATGTAATATCATGAAATTTATAGGAAAAGGTATTAGTCTCCATGAACAACATCTCATCTAACCTATAATATCTACAACACATGAATCCTTTCAAGGTATTGGATTCAAACCATATAGTGTGAACATATATAAGTATGAAAGTGACTCTTCTTCCATGTGTAAAGAAATGTATTTGGACATTGACATGAGTTCCATTTATATCCATTTTGAATACTTAGCCATCACAAACCTATTTCGTGATAATTTCATTCAGATCCTTGAACTAGCCTTTCCACAACTTATCCTATCACAACAATAAAAACAACCATCACTTGATCATTTTAAGAATGACGAGGCCATGTCTATGTTTTTGAGATTTAGAGATCATATACTAGTAGGGGATCATTAGAAGGTTTTTCAATTCAATTAGATAATTTTTCATACTTTAAGGAACTTAAAACTTATATTCATCCACACTATCATAAAAATAACACAGTTCAATTGACAAAATATAAGATGACAAAGTTGTAAATTTACAATATATTGATGAAGAAATTCCCAATCATCTAGACCTTGAAGAAGAAATTAATCTTCATCCACTTCCAAAAAAATTGTAACAAGAATCTACTTTATTAATTTAAAATATCACTGATAGTAATATTGGAATATAATTACTTCCCATAATCTAGAATAACAATCAACTTTAACTTTACTCCTCAAAGAATTTTCAAATGTGTTTTCATGGTCATATGTAGACATGCTTGGGTTGGATATTTCACTAGTTGTCCATTGCCTTGTTGTATATAAATATGTAAAACCAGTCAAACAAAAATTTAGAAAAATACATCTAAAGGTGGCACTACTCGTGAAGCAAAGAATTTCAAAAAGAGTTAGAGGTTGGATTCATAAGATCAATATACTAATCAATGGATATATAATATAGTACACGTCTCTAAGAAACTAACTGGGATAAGATTTTTCACATATTTTAGGGATATCATGTCCTAAAGATAATTTTCCTATGCAAAACATAGAGATGATTTTTGATTTCACGATAGGTCATGAGATTTTGTTCTTAATCGATAATTTTTCAAGATACAATCTAACAAAATAACTCCTAAATACCAACATAAGACATTACTTATAACATCTTGGGGCATGTTTTGTTATATAGTAATGCCATGTGGATTCATGAATGATGGTGTCACTTATAAACATGAAATGACAATTATCTTCTAGGATATGCTCCATGATATCGTTAAAGACTATGCAGATGATATTTTGGGAAAATAAAAAACTAGATAAGATCATACTATGATAATAATATGTATAAATTTTGATATGTTGATAAAACACTAGGTTTGTCTCAATCCAAATAAGTGTGTTTTGGGATTACTTCAAGTAAACTCTTGGGTTTTATTGTATCACAATGAGGTATAGAGGTGGATCATACAAATCTCAAAAATATCACATAAATGCCTCTACCAATAGATCTCAAGCAAAATTTTCATTTTCAAGGTAAGATTAAAGCCATAAGAAAATTCATATCATAGCTTGCAGACATATGTCATCCTTTCACATTTATTCTTAAAAAAATAATTATTTTTATTAGAATGAGGAATGAAAACAAGCATTTAAAAATATTAAACACTATCCAGTAAACCCACCAGTCTTAATGCCACCAACACTAGGAAAATATTTAATCCATATATTTCAGAAACATGATATGCATTGGGGGCTTTATTAGCACAACATGATGAAAATGGAGATGAAAGAGTTGTGTATTATCTGAGTATAACCTTAGTATCCTATGAACTAATGTATTTTTACAAGAGAAATCATGTTGAGCCATTATTTTTTATTCACAAAAAATCTCACATTATGTGCTAAATAATCAAACCAAAATCATTGCCAAAATTAATCCACTTAAGTATATCCTTTCCAAATCAGCTCTAATAGGTAGAATTGCTAAGTGAGTCATGATTCTAAGTTATTTTGATATAGATTATGTCAATAAAAAATATCAAAAATGATAATTCCTCACAAATACCTTGGTAGAAGAACCATTGATATATGTCAATCCTCTCACCACAAATTTTCCAGATGAAGCAATCATGTCTTTAGATAAACCATTAGAGTGGAAATTATACTTTGAAGGGTTTTTCACAAGTCATGGCTCAGGGGAAAGTATTTTTATCATCACTCCACAAGGTGATATTATTCAAAAAATATTTAAAATAGGATTCCCTTATACCAATAACATAGTAAAATATGAATCTATTGTTTTATTATTCAAAATTTCTATTTAGTGGAACATATAACATTTTCTAGTATTTGGAGTTTTGTGGCTCATCATCAAACAAGTAACTGATGAATACCAAATTAAATATGATAAGTAAGAGCATAAAAAGATGGTGGATATTCTTAAATAATGATTTTATTCTATGCAATTTGAGTAAATGCCTTGAGTCAATAATAGGGTAGTTGATGCCATAGCCATAACTAGTTTACTCTTAGACATGTATCAAGATGATCATCAAAACCAATTATTTGTGGAGAAATTGATGTGTCCTACATATAATACACCATCATGATAATATAATTCCTTGATAAATTTATCCCAAAATCACAATTAATCATTCATCTAATGAGCTTCTTGTTTCACCATCCTTGGAAATATGTTATACCATAGGGTTTATGATGGAACTTTATTATGTGTTTAGACTCTGAGGAAGTGGCCTAAGTCATTAAGGAAGTTCACAATGGTATATTTATATCTCATACTTGTGGTATTGTCCTTGTAAATAAAATTATATGTTTAAGATATTATTGGCCAATGATGGAATTTGATTCATAACAATCTATCAAGAAATATGTCCTTTGCATAAAACATGGTGATCTAATCCATAGTATATCGTAATCCTTTCAATCCATTACCATTCCATGGTAATTATCTACATGGGGTTTAGACCTCATTGGAAAACTCAATACTAATTATTCATAAGGTCATAATCACTTAATCTCTACAACTAAGTACTTTACTAAGTCAGTTGTTGCTATTCTATTAACCTATGTAACTTGCAAGAAAATTTCCAAGTTAATCCTAAACCACATTATTTTTCATTATGGTATCCATTCTACCATTATATTAGATAATAGTATGTATTTCAAAAATAAATATATCAAGAGACTTTTCTAAAAGTACCATATCAAGCACAAATAGTCCACACCATAATATCCCGAAGGCAATAGTCAAGAAAATGCATAATTGTTTTTTTCAAATTTATTAACTACATTGTCAATGATAATCACTGAGAATAACATTTATAGTTTTACCCTAGTTTATGGTCTTACCATGCTAGCATTTCTACACCCATAGGAATAACCCCATATTCCCTTGTTTATGGCACTGAGTCTATCATACTTGTTGAAATCGAGCTTGCCTCCTTAAAATTCTCTTTACAAAACATTATTGATGAAGAATCATGTCATATTTCAATGCTACATGAGTTCAATCTCCTAGATGAGAATCATTTTAATGTCTTAACCATTTGGAAATCAATCAAAATTGTATTTTTCATATCTATAATAATAAAATCATTTCAAGAGACTTAGAAATTAGAGATCTTATTCTAAAATAAAACCATTGGATCATCAACATCGAACATGAAAGTAAAGGCTTATTTTAACTTAACTTGATAGGTCCATACAAATTGGATACATAATAAGGAGAAGATATTGATAAACCAATGAAAATTATGAACCTCATGCACTTCCATGCTTAAATTGATTTTGTGTTACTTTATATATGTAGAAAAAAAAAGACATGTATAAAAAATCAAAAAGATTATTAAAAACAATTCATCCAAAAGTGAAAACCATTCTTATGCCACCTTGGATAATTAACACGGTGAAAACTAAATTTTGGCACCATGTATATACCATTATCTATATACACCTAGTTTCTTGGGGGTATCCCCTAGCATTATTCATTTGTATATATCCAATATCCATTTGAATATATATCCCTATTTATTAACACACACACACACACACACACACACACACACACACACACACACACACACACACACACACACACACACAAAATGACTAAAGTCGTAGCCACATAACCATTAAGATCAAGCCCTAAACTAAAATGTCATAGTCAATTAAAAGGATGGGTTTGTATATATATATATATATATATATATACACACACAATCCCATCCTTTTAATTGAGTATGACATTTTATTTTAGGGCTTGATCTTAATGGTTATGTGGCTATGCCTTTAGTCATATTTTATAATAATATTGTATATAACCTTTAGATAAAACCACACAATAACACATCCATCCAACATCACTCCCAAATAAACAACACTTATCCATAATCAAACCATGTCATCTAACATCATCTATTCGGAGGGTACCTTTCATCTAATCATCATCATCGTACCTAATATCTTCACTTTCCATTTCTTCCCTCATTGGAAGAACTATATTGGTCTAAGGTTCACATAAAATATGTAGGAAACACTTATTTAGATGGAGAATTTGAAGTTAGTCTAACCCCCACCATCACCAAAAAATAATATAATATCTAAAAACATTAAAAAGTCCACAAAAATATTAAAAAATCATAAAAACCAATCAAAAATACCTTGTCCTCAGTAACGTAGCCTAGTCATCCATTACACAGACTACTCATCAAATGGTTATCATTGTCAAATATATCATATGACAAAAAATTTTACTCTATCCAAGGACATAAATAAATACGTTTGTTTACATGTTTGACCATTTCCTTGCTTTTTTGTTTGTACAAATTATGTATTTTGTTTGCTTGCTTGTAAAGATTTTTTATTTTATCATTTGTTTTCCTTACTTGATTTTATTATTACAAAAACTTTTTATCTTTTTTTAATCATTTCATTTTGTTGAATTTAGATCACTATGTGCATTAGAAATGGTGTTATTATGATCTTCCATATCATGATGCACTAAATATCTCACTTGTGACTCTATTAGTCCATACACTATAACATAATAGATATTATGGTTATTCCATACCATTAGTGAATATTGTGTTGCACAACATAAAAATAAAGGGTGATCAATTGATGTTAGAAATAATGTTAGAAATCTTTTTGCAACTCCTAACAAAGCCTATAAAATGCAACTATTTAAAACATCTCATTTTCATAAATAGATTTTTATATCCATTTTGATTATTCCATAATAAATGAAAAAAATATTAACAATTATCAAATATTAAATGCAATAGATATAATATTGTGGATGAATCCAACCATCTAATACATATATAAAAGTAATTATCAAACAGTGTAATTTTCAAGTTCTCCATACCCCTATATAGTTACCCACCCCATGCATTTGTTTTACTCGACCTCTAAGCTTTTCTTATCAAAGTTTTCAATCTTTCACTTCATTTTATTTTCCAATCATACTACTAATTCCCCAAATTACTCATTATTTTTATTTTAGCTTGCAAATCAATCTTTTAAAATTTTATCAATCAATTTAGGAAAATATAATTCCCCTTTTTTGGCCCACATCTTACCAATAGGATATATCATTCCCATACTCTCCTTCTTAAATATATCATTTCTTGGGTCAAAGTCCAAGTGTGTAGGTTAAAAGTTTGGAAATATTATTTTTCTATTTAGCCTAGCACCAATCTATTGGAGGTAAATCACTTTTACATATGCCTAAAATCATGCAAGCATTTTATTGAGACTCACAATTCTATTAAATGGTATTATTACCTACATTTATCAATATATCTATATATATTTTATTTTGACCATACATCTGCATCACTTATCCAATACGAACAATTGAGAGAGAATTGTTTAGTCATTCAATACCACCTAAGACATCATATTTATACATTCATTTTCACTCTAATTTTTATTTTTTCTTTGAAAATTCATTGCCTCTTCTAGTCACAAAAACATTTCAAAGAAGGAAAATTTAGATACCTTAATTACTCCAATTTTGTGTGTGTGTGTGTGTGTGTGTGTGTGTGTGTGTGTGTGTGTGTGTGTGTGTGTGTGTGTGTGTGTGTGTGTGTGTGTGTGTGTGTGTGTGTGTGTGTGTGTGTGTGTGTGTGTGTGTGTGCGTGTGCGTGCGTGCGTGCGTGTGTGTGTGCGTGCGTGTGCGTGTGCGCGCGCGTGTGTGTGTGTGTGCATGTGTGTGTGTGATAAATCCCATGTTCTGCTATATGAGGTACTAACTCATATGTTAGGGGTTTGTGAAGATAGCTTAAATATATCATTATGTATTATATCAAAGTCTTGAGTGCATTGGTATTGGTCACCATCATCATCATCATCATCATCATCATCATCATCATCATCATCATCATCATCATCATCATCATCATCATCATCATCATCATCATCAATAAATTGTGAAACATACTTATGAGGTTTATTTCCATTGTAAATAATATCATTTTCTAGGTAGGTTTCATTATCAAGCATTATCTTGCCATGATGCATGAATTCATGAATTTTTTTATTTCATTACAATTCATTGATATGTTGGATGGCCTATAATGGTATGATAAAAACAAAATATTATTGCATTGTAATATTTTAGACTATAATTTGGATTGATTTCAACAATAAGAGGTGACTCAACTAAATTATTGTCCACTAAGTTATTTAGTAAGATGCATTGAATCTTGAAACATTTCTTGGGTTAGATTGAGATTGGTCTAATTATATGTATTTCTCTTGTCTTAAACATTGTGTTAGATATACACATGGTAGGTGTATTGGTATTGGAAATGTTTGAATCCATAATGAATGAGGTATGTACCTTATGTTAAATCAATCCTTCTTCTAAAAGGCTACTATAAATATGAGTAAGATAATTGTTTGAATTGAAAATTATGCTAAGTATGTTATCTTTGACAGTTTCTATAAGACTAATACAAAATCTAAAATAGGTCCTCCACATAATATTGGAAATATACAAAGATCTATCCAAAATCATAAACTACTTCAGACTAAATACTCTATGAGGGGATAAACACAAACTACTATGAAATCTCACCTTCAAATACAATAGCCCATCCAATAAATCATTTATAACTCAAAGAAACAATATAATGCCCCCATAGAAACTTAAGATGGAACAAAAATATTCCTTTTATTACTAAGAACCTTATTCCAGTGATAGAGGTGCAAATGTTTACCTAGGATAAATATTTAAATCTTGGTTTTAAAAGAGAAAAACCTCATTATATCATCATTCACATTCTATTACAGCTCTTTTGAAGAAAATAATGGAGGGTGGTAATGCTAAATATTTATTACATCCCACACACATGAGAGTTAGGTGACAACTTAAGTGTTCCGTGATTTTTTTGTGAGAATGGTAAAACATAATCAACAAGCATTTAGGTGTGATGGTAGGGAATTTATTTCCCCAAATTTCTGTTAAGTCCTCTCAAAATTATCATAGTCATAGTTTGGGAGGGAACATAGTTGAGGGTCATCATAAAATGTTTATTTTATCCCAAGATTTATCCATGAGAGTCTTAAACCTGACCCCTTCTCTCCTTACATTTTTGAAAGAAGTGATATTCATGAACTAAGTAATATGTGATCCTATATTTTCCATACAAATATACAAGGGTAGTCATAATGATGCAGAAACATCATAATTTTTTACATAAATCCTTTGTTTTGATCTTGGAAAGTTTGTTTCCTGGAAAAATACATATTTACAAATTCAAATTTGAAAAAGGAACTTTTCCATCCAAATCATATTCAAAGCTATATTAGGATTAAAATAAAGATTTGGGACTCAAAATTAAATAAAAATGAATTATAAAGTCGTACTAAATTTGTAATAAGATTTATTGGCTAAGGATAGGTTTTTTAAGAGGATGTGCCATGTCAAACGCAGTGAAAAATTGAAGGGACAATATGCTAAGTTATGTTTGAGTAGTTGAAAGATTCTTGGAGATAGTAGAAGATCAAGTCACGTTTAGAATTTAGTTGTGAGGAGATGTATTCTGAATCATTATTAGGAAAGGTAATAAAAATATAAAGAGTACGTAGGAACAAATAGGGAAGTAGTGACAAACCCCTAGGTTTGTATAACTTGTAAAAAAAGAATTGCAATGAGTCAAACTTTATTTATGGTCAGTGGTGTAATATTGAATATTCTACATATAAAATTTTACTAATTAATGATTTTTCTTGAATTAATTTCATGCTTTTTAAGATGTTTTCTGATGACAAAAGTCTATAGTCAAAACACTGAATAATACAGTAAAAAAAAGGTATGATTTTACATAATTTTTTAAATATCGAGTCTAGAAAATTCTTGTCTAGGTAAGATATACTATTAAATTTGTCATTTGAATACAAATAATTCATGTGTAGGACATAAACATAGAAATAATCCTTTTTGTAAACTCTCAGGTTTCATATATCAAGATTTTATATGTACGATCTGCCATAAAGGGAAATCTTACATATTTTTGAATACAGGGGACTTAGTGAATAATTTTGTAAAAGAGAAATATATTAGTATGGAATTTATATAATGTAAGAAAAAATTATTTATAAGTATGTTTATCTTGGAGATATCCATATTTTTTCCCTTAAGGTATGTTATAGTAAAAAACACAATCATAATTTAAAATTCTAGAACTAGGCCATGGATGGTAAATTGGTCATATCTCAAGATTGAAGCAAGAAAAAATTCTAAAACTTGGGTAGATTTTGTGTTTGGATGTTATAAATA
Source organism: Torreya grandis (assembly GCA_037957365.1). Lineage (NCBI taxonomy): Eukaryota > Viridiplantae > Streptophyta > Pinopsida > Cupressales > Taxaceae > Torreya > Torreya grandis. The sequence continues at coordinate 3,551,104 of JARHVA010001338.1, forward strand.
TAATTAATCCATTTTTAGGTTGATTTGTTGAATATCGAGGAAGATATAATCTAATCTCAGACTATACATTGATATAATATTGAGGTTTAAACACCATGTAGTCAAATTTTAAACAACTGAAAGTTAATAAAAGATCAAGATAAATTATTTTGTGTTCAATAGAATGTTTGAAAATGGTTGAAGATTTTAAGATCTATAGGAAATGAATAAATTTTGTAAATCATGTGTTAAAAATAAATTAGGCTTTCTTTGCTTGCTAGTCCATAAACTCAAATAGGGCATGATAAGAAATCCAACCAAGTTTTTTTAGAATAGTTTGATTTTATGTATTTTTTTGGAAAGGAGAAACAATGATTAGATGGATAAAATAGGTGTTATAATGGAAATATAAACCATGATCAAACAATTATAATACCTTTATATCCCTAAGGTTTTATTGATGGTTTGTATAGAGTTTTGTGAATAATCAAATCTCTTTAAAAGTTATTTTTGCCAAAATCCTAAGGAAAGGATCATAAGAACGAATCATCATTTTTATTACAAATCTAATAAGGAGATGATACATTAAGAAGTCATTTGGAGACATTTAACCTTGGAGAGTCTCCAAGACCATTTTTAATGAATCATATGATTGTGGATCAGTCTTATGATCAGGAATTCAAAATATTGTTGGAAGATTTGTAAGTGTGGGATGAAATTTAAATCTTATTTTGTTGTGTTTAGGAATTCCTATATAAAATTTTATTGGTTTATGGATAAATTTAGAATCTTTTGTGGATAATTTGAGAACCTTAGTGATATTTTTGTATTATTTGAACTTTTAGTATTAGCATGATGATAATATAGAGGAGATGTTATAATATTAAATATTGTTAATTCTTCAATGAAAACAAGAAGGTCAAAGTTCCAATCTAGTAGATTTAAATAAATAATAGACAATGTTTTGTTTCTACTATTAAGGTTATTATGTATTGAATATTGATCCTTATCATTAAAACTATTGAGGTAGAATCTAGTAGTTGCATCACATAACTACAATAGATGTATGACACCTTGGAGATAATTCCAAATGATGGATAAGAATATCCATCTCTCATCATTCCTAAGCTCACATTGTATTGATGTTGATACACATTGCATCACATATCATGTAGCCATAATGATTACCTATTGGTGATAAATATGATGCAAACACAATGATTCCGTATTAGAGATAAATGAAATTTATAGAAAGGAAAAGATGCAATAATTTTCTATGCACCTGCATAAATATACATAGAATTTTATGTGCACCTACATAAATATACATAATATGCTTCAGAAAAGATCAACTTTTATAATGGATGATTGAAAGGAGGAGCTAATTTTTTTGCATATCAACTATTATAGACCTATATTTCCAAGAAGCTAAGATTCTATCATGATTACTTGTAGAAGAAAAGATGAGAGTGCCAAAGAAATTAATGTATGTAAGAACCATATGAAAGAAAATAAAACAAATATAATACAAAAATGATTGAAAAAAAAAATTAAGATAATATAAAAATGATTAAGTCAAGAAAAAAGACAAAAAAAAAATCAATTAATTGGAGTGTTTGTAAAAATTTTTAAGATAAGAAAAAAATTAAAAAAAAAACAATTAACTAAAGTTATTTTAGACATTTTGAATGGGAAAATAGACCCACTTAACTCATATGGTTAAGTGAATTATTTTTCATTTAAACTAATTTTGCCATAGAAGAAAACAAATCCATGAAAAGAAAATATTTAACATCTCCACCATTATAACCAACCATAACTATTGATGAAAAAACAAAATTTTCACCACAAAAAAAAAAACCACTAAAATCATATTAGAATTACCTCCAAAGTTGAAACAATAAAAAAATCCAAAAATCTACAAAACAATAATTTACAGAAAAATAAAGAGTCATAATAATCTCAAACTTAATTAGTCTCCAAACTCAAAACACATTAATAAATTAAAATAACAAATACAAGTTATATATAAATGGTGCACCAAAATTTTATCTTTCCTATCCTTACTAACACCACCTTTAACCACACTCCTCATAAGGAAACCTAACATTAGGGTTTCATATAGAGGAAAGAGTTTGCCAAGGAGTGCCTCTCCTTGGACCTAATTATTCACAATTTTTATTATACCTTGTATAATTTTAAATGTTTAATAATATTAGATGAGAACTAATTTACCAATTCAAATATCATTCTCTTTTTAATTCTAATGTACTTTTCTAGGAAAGGGCTTAAGATTCATGGTACTTTAATTTTTCACAAGACATAAAAATGGTAGATTTTCTTTGAGTCTTTATGAAACTATATATGTAGTATATTTTTTTTTATCAAAATCATCTCTTTTGTGAGATATATTTTTCTACATGATTTAATTGGAGTCATGTATTCATAAGAACTATAATTATTTCTTATTTTTCTGTTTGTTTTTGTTTTATGTAAAACATCTAAGAATAAATGCCATAATTGCGTGGGAGACCCTAGGAGGTAGGGGTATCTCTTCTGCTAAAATATTTCAATGCTAGTTCTTGCACTACCCCTTTTTGGCATGCTCAAATAATACCAGCTAGACTGAGCACACTTAGCCATATTAAAATTAGCTATTAGGTCATGCAAATAGAGGCCAAGAATATTAACAAGACTAATAACTTAAGGTTCATGCATAAAAATATAGTCAAAAAGGAAAAATAAACAAGCTTCCTAACAAGATCGAAATAGAAATCAAGTCCCATCCACACAGTGAATAGGAGAGAAAGTAACAACCAACTAAATAGACCCAAACAACTACAACATTCTAAAAAACCCAGAGGAACAAAGACTAATGGAGAATTTAGTATCTAATATTATGATTATCTAAGGAAATAATTTGTAAAACCCCATCTCTTAACATAGACAACCACCATAAAGGAGTGGGGACATATCACTTGACATCGAATTGATCAAGTGCCCAATTAACAAGCACATTAGTTACTTTATTATTCTACCGAAGGGTATGAAAATATATTACCTTATCAAAATCTTATTGAAGACATTAGAACTTATGGAAAATTCTTGGAATTTACCAATCATTGGATGTATTAAGGTTAGGTTCCAAAAGTAATTAGATCTAGAACTTAGAATCAAAAACCAACTAAAGGTTCTTCCATCCCACTTTCTAACATGCGGTAAGACCATCCACAATAGCTTTCCCCTAAACTAAATTATTAGTAGAAACACTAGTTTTAGTTGAGAAAAAGAAAGCAATAGAATTATTAAAATTCTAACCAATACCTCATATGCTAGTACAAATAGGATTTCCCATTGATCTAAATTATTTTTAGTATGATTGTGAACTATCTTTTAGTCTGCAACATACTTAAATCAACTTGAACTAGTGATACTTATACAAAGCATTTGAAAACTTTATTTCATATTATTTCTTTATTTTTTTAATATTATTAATTAGATTATAGAATAGGGGATTTTTTAATCTATTTTTTCATCATATATAATGTGAAATTATTGAGAAAAAGTAACATAGAATTTTTATTTTTTTTAAAAAATCTTTTAATTCGATATATATAAATGAAAAGTCTTTTATATCTTATAAAAAAAAATATATAAAAACAAAAATTTAGTTAAATTTGAATTGAAATAAAAATTAATTCCACTCAAGCCAATATTACATTTTATTCATTTAAAAAAAATAATAGTTAAAATATTTCAAAGTAAGAGTGTTCAAAATTTTCATACTTCAAATTTTAATGAAAAATGATATTAATGAAAAATAGACTATTAAGTTTTTCTACAATCTAAAAATTATATTTTCACTATAATTAATTGTCTAAAAAATTATTCTAATGAAAACCTTATTATATAATTTTTCTACATTACTTTTAGATCCAAAAATGATATTCAGATTATCATTAATTGTGTAAGCATAAATTATATCATATTACAACTTATAGTTATGTCATCATTTTGATGTTAAACACATTATATGGCTCTATTAGTGCAAGGGTGGAGAATGTTAGTGAGGACATGTTTGAGAAGATGCTATCAAGGGGTACTACCTTATACATCCAACCAAAAATGAGTTGTTCATTGAGAGAAGTCTTCACTTTCAAGAGAGTTGCACAGAATCAACACTTGACACTTATTATCTTTTAATAGATTCACTTAGACTTGATTCTTCTTTTTTTAACTCAGATCACATAGAAAAAGATTCCAAGTTAGGGTCTTCTTCTTCTAGTTTTGATACCAAGGGCAATGATTGGGAGTCTTTTACATCCACCTCTATTCATGTTCTAGAAGATGAGGAGTTAGCACATGACTCACCCATATTTGGGCCCCTTTGGGCCTATAAAACACTTTAGAGTGCAAGCACTTGGGTAGGAGATCTAATAGATGATAGATGTACTTGAGTAAATTATCATAGTGGTTCACATTCTTTATTTACTTTAGTTTCAAATACAAAAACATTCTAAGAGGATTCAGGCATACCTGAGTGACGTAGTGCTATGTAAGAAAAATATTATTCCTTGATAAAAAATCACACTTGGGATTTGATTTCACTTCCTAAGAGAAGAAATATGGTTTGATGTAGGTTGATATATTGGACAAGTCTTTCAAATATGGGTCAGTTGATAAGTATAAGGTGTGATTGGTCTCCAAGGGTTTTCATAACTAGTCATCATCAACTACTTAGAAACATTTATATGGTATATTATAAATATGACTTTGATCCGAATCACACTAGTTATAGCCACAACACATGGTTAGGATGTGTACCAAATAGATATAAAGAATACATTTATTCATAGAGACCTTGAAGAGGAGATCTATATGTAGTAAACACCTATGATAGTTCAGTATTCATCTTTAGTTTGCAAACTTAGAAAATCCATTTATGGCCTCAAATAGGCCCCTTAGACTTGGTATGCCAAGATAGATTCCCTCATCATTATTTTAGGTTTTACCACATGCCATTTAAACCCCAATGTATATTTTTTGAGGTAGGATGATTTTTTAATGATAGTGGTCCTTTATGTTGATGATCTTTTGATCACTAAGAGTTCTTGATCATTTATTGCAGCGGTGAAGAAACCTATACATGACAAATTTGACATGATAGACTTAGGTCTTTTGCATTAATTACTTGGCATCAATATTTTATAATCTGATTCAAAGATTTTAATTGCACAACCCAAGTATGCTCTTGATCTTTTGGCATGGGTTCACATGGCTAATTATAATCCATCTTCAACTCCCTTTCTATCAGGAGTCAAACTCAAAGTTGATTATTCTACACCTTTGGTTGATGCCACTCAGTATCGACATCTTGTTAGTAGCCTCATTTATCTGACTCATATTAAACTTGATATTTCATATGCAGTGGGACTTATTTTCAAATTCATATAGGGACCCCATGAGTTGCACTAGAAATCAACTAAGAAGATCTTGTACTACATTTAGGATTCTTATAGATTCAAGATTCAATATAAATTTAACATAGAGGTTGACTTGCTTGGTTTTATAGATTCAGATTGGACTGGTGATACTTAGAATCACACGTCCACTGCAAGTTATAGTTTCTCTTTGGATTTTGGTCTTATCAATTGGTCAAGTAAGAAGTAAAATTCTATTTCTATATCATCCACAAAGATAGAATATAGGGGAGCTGTTAATGCAAGTATTGAGGCTATTTAGATTTAGGGAATTATATCTAAGTTTGGCATTACTTTCAAGTATCCCACCATAATCTATTGTGATAATCAGAGTACCATTCAGATATGTAAGAATCTAGTTCAATACCAATGGACAAACATATTGAGATTCACATACATTTTATTCAGGAGCTTATTCATGTTCAGGGATCGACTTGAGATTTTGCTAGTCTTTTGAGTAGGTTGCAGATGCCTTTACCAAACCCTTCATTTAGAGAAAGTTCATTCATATATGAGCTCTTATTTAGGTGTGTTTTACATCAACAACAACATCATCTTCTAGGGGCCATTTGTATCCTTTTCACTTCTATGTCTTTCTTTTAGGGGAGATTTTTTCCTATGAGTTTTATCCTTTTCTCTATTTTATCAAAGATTTCTTTGTATTGTGTACCTAATTAGGCCTAGTTGTTGGGACTCATTTTTTACACTTCCCACCTAAGATGTGATTATAGGGGGTGTTAGAGTAGGGGTTTTATTTTTTCCCATATATATTTATTATGAGTTGTTTTTCTCACTTGAATTTTTCCTACTTTTGTAGATAAGCTTATTTAGGTATACTTGCAATTACATTTTGACCAAATGAATAGGAATCAATTCTCTTGATGAGCTATTTCAGGTATGGGAGTTAATATTCTATTATTAGATCTTTGACCATCTTTTTTGGGGGAGTTACTCATGCACTCTTATTTGTACATCTCTCTTTGTGAGCTATTATTCTAAGGAAGAAGGGTTTTGACTCTTATCTTGTTTATGCAATATTATCATTTATGTGATTTTTTTTTTTTTGTATTTATTGTATTATGTACATGATTTACTCATACCTATCACAAAATTTTACATTCATTTGACCCAAATATCTTGACATCCACTCCAATATAAACTCATAAATTACACACAAAATAATGAACTATAAAAAGTTCAAACTTAAATAATTACCAAAACCCAAACCTTACAAATAAACAATATTAAACTGTTGGCTAATAGATTTGTTCTTATATAAAGATATTTAATTTTGACTCCATACCCTTCTCTCAAGAACAAATACGTTAAACAAAAAATGGGTGAACTATCAATACTAGTTCCCCTCTGAATTAAGGTACAACTCCCTTTAAGATTTGCAATGAGTTTAAATATTCAGATACACTTTTAACCAAAAAGTGCTTAAAGGTAGACTAACATCCATTCATCATTATTTTATGAATGCGAGATTTTATAAAAGTGATAGGTAACAAAATACATAGATTCTATTTTCAATAATGATTAAATAGATAAATGTATATATGTTGAACCAATTAATGATAAAACACACATAATATATTTTTTAATAGAAAAATAATTATTGTATGAAGGAAGATTCCAACAAAAAACCCACTTTCAAATAATCAAACTCACAAATTTAAGTACTCAATAATTAATTCTCATTTCCATTCACAGATGAAAAATGTTTCAGACAAACATCATATATATTTGTAAAAAATAGTCGTCCAATTCTAAATTTTTTTAAATCCTTCTCGTTTCTCCTCCTTTCATTTTTATTACAACCAAAACTATATACCGTTTCCTTAACTCATCCATCTTTTAAACTAAACCAGAGTTAAAGTAACTCTGACCCATATGGGATTTAGTTTTTACAAATTCAATAAAGATCAAGTTCCAAATAGAAAAGTAACTGAATAACTGAATTAAAGAGACTATGTAAGTAAAGTCATTGTTGAAGTGACAGGTTGAGATCTCTAGATTTCCTTTGTTCAGTTGGATAGACACATTGAGATTTTCACTCTTGAAACGTTGTAATGAACTCTTGAATTTTAGAAAGATTGGGAATGTTGGCGTGTTTTATCCTCACCTTACAGATGTTTTCCTCCCTCCAAATTTTCCCATATTTTTTGTGTGCTTCAGGAGTATGTCGATACAATGACAAAGAAGTGACTCTAACCTTGAAATATGAGAGAAGTTTTCAATTGATAAGATGTCACTTTATTTAATGAAGTTAAACTTTTCCCTAAAGGACTGAATCATAGCATCAATGTCCTTCTCTGGCTTTCCATTGTATTTCATGTAATTGATATCAATGATCTATAGATCATGCTATAATGACTGAGTAAATTCAATTATTTATTTGATCTTTTTTGTGATTTCCAAACGTCCTTGTCTGGATACTAAATTTCTCCATTCAACATTTTTCTTACTTGCATATAATATATCTTCATCTAGTCCTGTCAAGTTATTTTCTAATAAAAACTTTGATATCCCATATTTTTGCACTTCATCAATTTGATTCATCACGCTCATCCATTTTCCTTCCTCTTTTATCCATGAAGTATTCCGAGTCTCCAAATCTTCAATAGGGATTGTGGTCAGATCATATACATTTTTCAATTTATGAAAATATTTTGTACCTTTGAGGATGATGCCATCCAACCAACTATCAAATACTCTGGTAATCATTTTTCCCCTGTATATTTGATCTAGCATCCTTTGATTGATAGGATATTTCAGATCAAAAGACATGGGCATTTGATAATTTGGTTGAGGATCTAGATTATGAATGGTGTCAATATATTCTACCATTAAACACAATCTATTTTAACTCTCTTTTACCCTTTTCATCCTTCTAAGTTCTACTAACTATTTTTTTAGTAGAAGCTTCTAGATGATGCACATCAACAACACGTGATGCAATCCCAAGGTCTACCTTTTCAACTGTAAAATCCTAAACAATAGGATCTTGAACTTCTTCATTGGTTTTTGGTTTGGTAATTTCTGCATTCCAGTTCCCTGTGTTTGGGTCAACATCTACCCTATATGTCATTTTTAACTTTTTGGATTTAAGGGCCTTCCCTAAACACTTGCTCACCATATTTTCCAAGGGCATAGAAAATAAAACTACTTATGACTGATTGAACTTCCCAACCATTTAGGTGCAGAAGCTGAGGCTTCTCTATCAGGATTTGGTTGATCAGAAGGTACAGTTGAAACAATCATCAATTTAGTAGAATTAAAAGGAGTTACTATCTATTGATCTTTACTAACCTCTTCCATCATTGGTGAATCATATTTTTTATCACCTTTGACTTCTCCTGAATCCTCTTCAAAATTAAAATCTACAATCACTTTTTCAAAAATTTGATTTTTCTTCTTGCTCTGAGTCCTTGACCTGGTGACACGAGGGGGAAGGGTAGTTACAAGGGCCTTCTCAAATTCTTTGATGACATGATCCCTTCTAGTTTTTGACTTGGAAGTACTTGCATCATAGATAGAAATATGCTGGTTAGATGAGCTTACTAGGAATGAAATTTCAATTATTGGTGTACATTGTTAGGAGACTATATTTTGAGCTTCTCTCATTTTTCACTCTCTCAGCCATTTTTCAGTTCTGCTTGTCAGTGGAAGAGTCTTGACTTCAATTCTATCTTCTTCACTTTTTTCCCAGTCAATTTTTGGAATAGGTGATTATTTTATTTGCTCAAACTGTGGATTAGTCATTTGTTCATCATTGTCAACAATTTTAGAAATGTCCATGTTTAATTTAAGGGTAACTATCTGCCCTAAGGAAAACCTGGACCATAGTCTTCTTCTAACTTCAAATTCATTTAAACAATCCTCCCAATAATCTTCCAATTAGGGAATACGTGAAAACCCTGCTCCAAAATCCAAATTATCCCTAACGAAACCTTTGCTGTCAAATTGAGATCTAGCTATGAAGGGCTGAAAATTGAATTTCATAAAGTCCAATTCTAAATTCAAAGCATCAGATGTTGTTTTGCATGAATAAAATCCATGTTCAATGGGAAAAGATATGCCATATTTATTCTTCATTGGGAATTTTATAAATCTACATGTGCTAATTGCCTGCAAACTTCTATTAGCACAAATCGGTCAAGAACATACCTTGGTAACCTCAAGGGTTCACCATCAAAACCCCCAACTCTAATGTAAGTGAACCTGGAAAATTGAATGAAGAAACTACCATAAATGTTAATTAGTTGCATAGCTTCTTCAAATAACCTTTTCTTGATATTGTCTGACAGTTCAAAAGTCATTTTCCCAATAAAAACATCATTGATTCCCCTGTAACCCTCATAAAAATTACGCATTTGCAACTGTAGGTAATAGTCATAAATTTTACTGTATTCAACCTAAGGTGCATTTGGTTGCCCTACCCATTGTCTCGTAGATGCCAGGGAATAGAGGAGGTATGAAGACATATCAAATTCTCTATTTCCCAAACAATTACTTAAACCCTAATGCAAACATTTAGCTACAAATTCTGCCAAATCTAAAAATTGTTCTCCTTGTAGGATCACATGTATGAAGAAGTACATCTAGTCTTCCCAATAATGAGCATGAGCATTGCCTTTCAATCTATGTAATAATACCATGATACTTGAAAAATGTTATTAAATTGATAAACTTTATAAAATATAATATATTGAACCATCACATAAAAAATAAATAAATAGATAATTAATTATGATGGAATAATATCTTTAACTTGAGTGGAATACATTCTCTTTCTCTCTCAACCAAAAAATAGGAAAAAAATCTTAAATCATTTGGTTTTATGTACAATTTATTTAATATGTCATATAGTATTTTAACTTTGGTAAAGGAAACACATAGTGAACAATACCATAAATATTACAAGAATGAAAATATAAATTTAATTAAAAATGACTTCAATGACATATCAATTCGAGTTTATACTTATTGTTATATTTTGATACTTTCCAATTTTTTCATTACTATTATTTAAAAATAAAGTGGCATATTCCAATTGGAGAGCTACTATTAAAACCATGCCAAACAACAGTACTTGTAAACACCACTAACAGATCAAGAAACCCATCTCCGAACTAAAATCCATCTAGAATCCCCTAAAAAAATTGTGTAGATAATTTTAAATGAAAATGAAAGGATAATCCCCCTGCCACTCGCAAAATTCTAAGACATACTAGACCTTCCAACATCTTCTAAAACATTAGAAACATTACTAACTAGAATCTAACCACCTCCACTCTTTTTATGCAAGGAAAGAACATCACTTGCAAGATAATTCATATGGTGGATATATAGGAAATTATCCTTTCATTGAAGGAATTCGTACATATTGTATTTTAAAAAATAAAAAATAAAACTCATATATAAAGTAGTTTTCCCAATTTGCATGACTTCCAATAATCTTAGACTTATTCCGATAATTTCTTTTAGGGAAAGTATGAATGAAAATTTATTTGTAAGAAGGGATTTATTATGTTTGGAAATTAAAACAAAATTATCAAATCCCTTATAAAAAGGGATTAGCTGAATTTGTTTGGAATATAAAAAAGTGTTCTTTTGGAACACGTAAGAGTTAAGAGAATAAATTGATTGCATATCATTGGAATAAAAATTAAGGATTTAAAAATAAAGTATAAGAGAAAATGTTGATTGAATATTTTTAACAATGATATATATATATATATATATAAAACAATAACAATTAAATATACTTAAATTTTAGATATTATATAAATTAAAATAAATTGATGAAATTTGTTTTAAAATTTGAAGTTGGATAAAAATGGATACTAAGTAAAGAAAATGTAAGAAAAGTAATGAAAAGAATTGTACTAAATTTATTTAATTTTTTTGCTAAGTTATGTTGTACTTTTACATAACTTTTTGAAAGTGTCATTTTAATTAATATAAGTGTCATTTCAGTGATGGATATGGATAGCAGAAAGAAGGAAATAGTTTGACGAAAAAGACTCATAACATAACATTTTTTTGGAAGAAAGGAGGGATTTTTTTATTTATAAAGTTTCATCTTATTAGATGAATAATTTAGAAAATAGTATATTTTACTATTTTTAATCTATATTATTGGGTGAAAGTTATGATAACTAAGTGAAAGTTAAGAATTGCATGAATTAATGAAAGACATGTTAAAATTAGGAAAATCTTATTTACATTTTTAAAATAAGTATAAAATTATGTTAAAAATTAAATTTAATTATAAAAATTAGTGGTAGGTTTATAAATGAGATAAATTAGTGAAAATATTAGGAAAAGGGAAGAATTAGATCCAAATAGTGAAACTTGGGAAAAATGACTTAGTATAACAATCTCAAATTTTGGATCATACCTCCCTAATTTGAGGATTTTAAGTACCTAAAAATCTTTAGGAATTATATAGGTGAGGAAATTTATTCCCCACATATTCTCCAAAATATCATTTGACCTTTCTAGGCAACTACCATTTTAACTCAATCAACAAAAATTCTTCTACTCTTCTTCACATTGTCTTATCCTTCTGAAAAATAACATCTTCTTCTAATTCCAACTGATTATTATGGGAAATATATTCAATGGAAGGTAACAATATCCCTTCAAATTCATACATCTTTATACTTATGACCCCATTTAAAATTTTGACCACCTATTGTAATGGCATGTAAAGGTGTGGTTATGGAAAGATTTTTTTTGACGAACTTCCTCAAATATTGGACTGTACCAATAAATATTCTTATTTTAGTCAAATTTGATGTCCTTGGATAATTCATGATGGTCTCTACTTTCTTTGCATCGATCCTCAACTCCCCATCTCCAACCACATGCCCCCAAAAAACTACTAATTATTGGGAAAATTCACATTTTTTCTCATTAAAAAATAACTTATTCTCCTTCAAAACATTAAAAACTTGTTTAATATGCTCAATCTATTTATCAATAGTTCTACTAAAAATGAGAATATAATCCAAATAAACAATGAAAAATGAATTAATAAATGGCCTCTTTACCTCATTTCTCAACAACATAAAAGTGTCTAGTGCATTTCATAGCCTGAAATATAGAAATAACCATTCATACAACCCTTGCCTTGTTTTGAATGTTGTTATCTAAATGTCCTCTTTAATATGTACTTGGTGATACCCATATTTAAAATCAATATTAGCAATATATTTATCATGTTGAATATGATCAAGAAGATCATCAATCCATGGAAGAGGGTACCTATTATTCATGTTTATCTTATTAATGACTTTATAATCAACACATTCTCCATGTGTCATCTTTCTTAGGTACTAAAACAATAGGTTAACAACATGGATAAGTAATGAGATGTATTACACCTTTATCAATTAAAGATCGTAAATATTTTTTACCTCATTGGTATCATTCAAGGATAGATGATATAACCCAAGATTTGGGAGTGGACTATTGGGCAATAAATTAATTTTGTGTTCAATGAACCTAGTTGGTGGTAACCCTGTAGGTTCTTCAAAAAATTTCGTGAACTAATGTACTATCTCTCCCACATACTTCTTCTATTTTTTATTAATCGTGCAATTTTTTTACCACAAACTATTTATCTTGAATATCTCTCAAGAGAAGCAAAGCATATTTTGTACTAGCATTAACAAGCTTTTTAGCTTTTGAGGAACTTACCAAGGATATATCTGAAGCTCCTTCATAGGTTGAAATAATGTAGATCTTACCATATTTTACCAAGTGGTATTAGTTTTCTCTCCTCATGAATATGGCATTTAGATATACAAGTATGGGATTCCAAACACTACACCACACACATATAGAGAAAAAAAATCTAATGTAACTTCATCAATAAAATTATCATTAATAGCAAACCTAACCTTACATTGTCTAGTCACCTTGATGTCTACACCTTTATTTACTGAACCCAATGAAAATGGGATTAGATGTTTGTAAGTTTAAAACCCTAAATTTCTATCAGCTCTTTAATTATCAAATTTTATTGTGAACAAGTATAAAAAACAACATCCACTTTTGTTTTATTCATCTAAATTATCATATGTAAAAGTTTAGAAATGTCATTCTCTTGAGCACTACTACTACCCAAACATACATCTATATTGACAGAGGTGTACCTCAGAGCATCATTGACCTCAAAGAAGTGACCAATATTCTCATTTGAAGTGAAGTCAAAACCTTTTTCTTCTTGTTTTTTATGGAGCTTACATCACTTATCCTTGGAATGAGTATCCACATTACATTCACCACAATGTAATGTAGTAGTATTTTTAGAAACATGAGTAACATTTTGCTTACCTTTCCCTTTACCTTTACCCTTTTGCTTGGAGTCATTTTTTTTCTTGGATCTCTTTTTAGAGGTAAATGGAGACTTCTTCTTGTCCATCTATAAGTAGTGAACTTGAGAACAAGCCTCATCTACATAAGTAGGTTTGGCCAAGAGAATTGGTTAACTCAAACGACTATGTATTTCACCCTTATACTTCATCAAAGGATCACTTTCTAATACATCTTTACCCATTTGGATACACTTATTATAGAACTCGTTGGTGTACGCTTGCACACTTGGACCTTGATTTTACCTAAGATACTACCAATATATGGAACTCTATTCCTCATAATAAATAAGATAGAATTGATTATTTATTAGCATATTAAAATCATCCCAATTATAAATAAGAAGAAGCTTATTTATAACTAAAGAATGAACATAACTATCAAACCAAGTTAAAGCATGATTAGATAAATTTGACATTGTAAATGAAATCTACTAGATTCCACTAATATGATGCAAAATGAAATATACCTCAAGATGGGATAGAAAATGATATAAAACTTTTTCATTCACATTCCCATCATATGACTAAATCTCAATATTTGCATCAATGTTGAATGGATATAGAGCTGGTTTGGCATGAAATTGTTCCTCATGCTTCTCATGGCTCTTGGGAGCATCATTCCTTTTTTATTTCAATGTCTCAATGGAAACACCAATCTTATCCATAAGACGCCCCATTATGGACAATATCCAACCAAGGTTGATTATTGAAATAAATATGCTTACCACACCTTCTTCAAGCTTATAAAATCACTTTTATTCTATTTATACATCATCATCATCATCATCATCATCATCATCATCATCATCATCATGGGTCATAGTTCTGATTCCTTTCTTGCTTTTCCATATTGAAATATCTACTTCTAATGTAACTAGGACACTTTGAATAATAAAATTACTAGCTCTAGTGATGGGCATAAAATTGTAAAGTACTAAACACACATAACACGAAGGACTTAAAAACCAAATGAAATCTGATACTTAAGGAAGGGGTTTGACTATCTTTTTGTAGTTGTAGACTAGTTAGTAAGATGTGTATTCTTGTTCCTTGTAAGAAAAACCTCAAAGGAAGTGATGCAACTAAGTTGTTTTTTACTAATGTCTTGGTTTATTTTGATTTTTCTAGTTCTATAGTTTTAGATTAGGACTCAAGGTTTCATAAGAAGTTTTGGTCTACATTGGGAGAGAAGATGGATACTAAGATGAAATAGTCTACCAATTTTCATTCAAAACATGATGAGAAGAATGAGGCTGTGAATAGAACATTGGTATAATTTTTGGGAGTGTACAAAAGGAAGCATACCAAGATATAAGATGAATATCTAGTGTATATTCAACATTATTATAATAGGGTTGTTAATTCTTCTACTAGTAAATATCCTTTTGAAACTTGTTTTGGATACTTACCTCCGTGTGCATTTGATTTTATTTTTAGAAAATTTTACAAAGGAGATGAGAAATTGGATAATGAGGTATAAAAGGTTGATAAATTTAGTGAGAAAATTTAGGTTATTCACCTCTAAGTGCAAGATAGGTTGAAAGTGTCTCAAGCTAAATACAAAGGGAGACATGATCAACATAGGACTGAGTATAGTTTCTCTATTAGTGATAAGGTATGGTTATATTAAGTAGAGAAAAGATCGAAGGTACATAAAAGAAAGTGATATCACTAATGTACGATCCATTTGGAATTATTTAACAAGTGGGAAAGAATTATTTTATATTTTATTTACCTCTTTATATGAAGATCTATTAAATTTTCAATGTTGAGAACTTATGTTTTTTTAAGCTTTCTATGTTAGACAATGAAGATGAAGGGTTATTGTTACTTTATATTGAAGATATTACCCTTGAAAGTTAATTGGGATTATAGGAAGATGTTATTTTTAGAAGAAGGAGAGGAAAACATAAAACACAATGAAATAATCTTCGTTGATTGAGTTAAAAGGGAAGCTACTCAGAAAGGCTAGATGGTATTCTAGAGAAGATTTGGGGAAATAATTTCCTCACCTAAAAAATTAATAAATATTTTTATGGTATTAAAATCCTTAAATTGGGGAGGTATGATCCAAAAATGGATCTTTTCATACTAACTAATTGGTACTAACTTTTACATTATGCTCAATTATATGTAAACATGCTTGTAAACACTTATGTAAGAGACTTCATGATCAAGTCTTCAGTTTAAGCATATAAAATAATATGGGGATGATATAAAAACCTTCACTGATCACACATGGTTTTTTGGCTCTTAAACATTGTGGTTTTCTTCATAGTGTGAAACTACCCCAGTTTGCAAGGTAGTTGATGTAGGAACATCACTAGAGTATAGGTGTTAATGAGAATGAAAGTGTTTAGATGACCATTCATGGTCCTACATGAAGTGAGGGGTCTCAAAAAATTACTTGAAGTGTTTTAGTATAATTTAATTCCTTTGAATATGTTTGTAATTGTCTATTCTTTGTTTTCCTACCAAAAGTGTGATTTAAATATTTGAATGTTGTAAATATGCTTTTGATTGATTGTTTAGGTTTAGTGTGAAATGTAAAGGTTGATGAAAGTTTTTGAAGGTATTAAATGGTCCTAATAATGTTTAAATGGTCTGAAACTTACAAATCATGAAGAGGACAATGTGAGAAAAAAAAGTGAAAAGTTATAACTACCATACAACATTGAGTTGGCAAGAAGAGAGAGTTTTATGGCATGTTTTGAATTTTAAGAGTTTCGAAATGCATGTAGAGGTGTGTGCATGTATAGTATAGGGATAATAGTAAGTAAGATAGTATGTGTTCGAAAGAGAGTAGGAAATGTGAAGAAAAAATAAAAAGACTAGTTTAGTCCATAAAGGGGAAGGAACGTAATAGTCATATTATATATTTTTCATTGTGAAATAAATGTAAAGATTATTATTTATGTTGAATATACCAATTATGAAACTCTCAATGTTTATTTGAGTGTTTCAATGTTTATTTTTGGTATGAAATCTAGGTATATTAGTATATTACAATCTTGGCCTATACAATTTTATGTATGACTATGTATAGGCATTGAAACCAATGAGTGAGAGAGATGTTTCATGAGAATGAGTGTGGATTCCATATGATATTTCTAAGTGAGTATTCAAAATATATATATATATATATATATATATATATATATATATATATATATATATATATATATATATATATATATATATATATATATTTAAAAGTATAGGTGAAATATTTTAAATTTAACCTTTAGGGAGAACTCTCTTTCAATTATAGTCCAAAATTGACTAGTAAATCTTGATGGTGGTTTGGTGATATTGAATGGTTTTGACTCAATTTAGTTATGGGAAGTACATCATTGATAAGAATAATAAAATTTGGGGTTGTGGGAGGGGGGGGGGGGGGGGGGGGGTGGGGGGGAGAAGGATGGGGGATCCAATACCCACTAGAATGTTAAGATCCAGATTATAAAGTCACATAGTTCTTTGATAGACAACTCTAGGTTAATGCACAATAAAAATGCAACACAATATAGAGTTCTTGTGGGTTCATTTGAGGATATAAGGTGTTCATAGGGTTGTGGAGTATTTGTTTCATATGATTTAATATTTTAATGTTGATAAAACCACTGGTAGGATATAGATTCAACTTAAATGGTATTTTGTTAATACACCGTCCTTTAGGGTAGTCATAAAATTCTACAAAATTATGTATTGGGAGTGTCTTGAGATTGTTCATGAGTAATTAGTGTTTGAATAAGTTGAAATAAAGTTTGATAGACATAATCCATGTATTATAATATTTTGGAATGTCAAAAAAATCAAATGAATTCATTTATTACCCTCTCAGCCTAACACATACTTGTCTAAAGCTAGACTTGGGTTTAACAAGGGAAACTTGGATATCTTGTGATTACTTCAATGAAAAATCATGAAAATTGGTAATATAGTGTATTTAAATTTTTTTAATATTATGGAGGAAGTTTTGGGTTGATTTGAGATTCTATTGTATAATATCTTAGCCTGTGGCATGGAAGTAGGCTTAGGAGACCTAATCGGTAGAAGGGGGTATGCAGTTAAGTCATCTACCTTGAGAATGGGGTTATGAAATTTATTACGAAGCTAAAATAGGATATAAGGTTTTATAATATGTATTTAGTTTGTATATACACTTTGTATATAATTCACACTAAGGATCTTTGTCTGTAGGGAGGTTTACAAGGAATAGGCTTTAAGGAGAGAAAGTGTAGTTAGGTTGAAGGGTTTTTATTGGTGATTGTGCTAATTGGGTCAATGAATATGAGAGTTCAAATTATAATTTTTAGGGACATATATACCTTGAAAAGAAGAAAAGAGTCATGGAATCATGTTTTAGGCTTATGAGGTCTATGAGTTTATATAAGAGAATGAACAAGTTGAATTAAACATAGACAATAAAGTGATGAAAGGGGTATATGAATGGATGAGGATGAGTAATGAGAGGAGTAGAAAATATAGAGGGTAGAAAATTATGATGGATGATGTGGTTTAAAGAGAGTGAAGAACATTATGCATGAATGGAGTTTTGAAAGCCTAGAAAATTTAAGAATGGTTAAGGTGGTAAAATAAGAACATTGTACTTGTTAATCAATTAAATGAGGGAACATATAAAGAATAAAAGGAAAATCAGAGCTGGGTAAACATAAGTTTGCATTTTTTTTTACATTGGGGCCATCAATGAAGATGAACAGTATGAATAAAAAACTATAGAGTTTTTTGATGATTTAGAGTCTAGGGATTTCAAACTGAATATACCTTAGAATGGAATTTCTAGTTTTAGCAACCCAAAAAATCTCAAGGTAGTAGGTTCCTTACAAATAAAAGGATGACCATATTGATTGACTTAGGAAGTATTCACATTTTCACCAATCATAAGTTGGGTTCACATTCAAAATCTTTTGTTTATCCTACACCAAAATTTTAGGTCATGGTTGTGGAGAGGGACAATAAATATTATTCAAAAAATTCCATTTTCTTAATTTCAGTATGGGTGACTACATATTAAAAAGTGTTATGTTTTTCAATGGAATTGATAGTGTATTGGAAATATAAAGGCTCATGTCCTTGGATAGGATTGAGATTAAATTCCAAGAATTATTCATCTATTTAAATTTAAAAGGTAAGATGTTTGATTTGATAGGGGTGCACACAAAGTCACCAAAAATGGTAAGATCTCATCAAATGAAAAATATTATCAAAAATGTCTCAATGGGACTTGAAACATAATTATTTTTAGTAGAATAAAAAAAATACAAAAATACCACTAGATTTTTAGGATAGTGTGGAAAGTAATTTAGTTGTTGTAGAAAATATGCCAATAGAGAGGCCACATATAAAGAGACACTTATTCTAAAAAGTATTTACTAAGGCATTTTAATACTGCTAGTCACCATCTATCACATACTACTTGAAGGTGCAACCAAAAATTAGGTCAAACAAGGTACACGCTCGATAGGAGCTATCTTAATAAAAAAATACACCTAATAATTTATGTTTCAAATTTTTTCAAGGGAATACCCAACCAAAAACTATTATTGAATCTTAAAGAACAAATAAGAATTATCTTGGAGCTATAAAATATTATCCTAACTATATTCAAGTGGATGTAGATGAGGGAAATCAGGAAGTCTCTTATTAAGTGAAAGAAACTACTGAGAGATAATACAATATGTGAGGGTAAAGAATTCATACTGAAGTATATAATGATATTTTATGTTAAGGATAATACATGTTTTAAGGGAGGCATGATACACCCTTAGCCTATAACATGTACTGGGATACATATGGGCAAATTTTGGATAGCTGTCATAACCCTTAATTATGTCATATGGTACACTCTTTATCTTAATTTTAAATGATTTTTTCTACTATGGTTGAAATAATAACTGGTGGATTTTGATTAAATGTGAGTTTTTTCCATCTCGAAAAGATATTTTTTCACTCACTTCTTAGAAAGTGACATTTGTTGATGTAAAAACTAAGAATTATATGTTATTTTTCATAGGGATAGGTTTATCAAACTTTGTGCTTTAATATGGAGTAGGAGGATCCATCTATTTCCTTTAGCTTTTCTACAATAGGAGGCTTAATTTTAACCAAAGCTTTACAAATCTTGTATGTGAGAGTTACATCCTTGAAGCACATCATTTAGATTATAGATAACTAAAATGTCTGGGGAGCCCAAGTCAAAGCTAGGATTCATTAGCTTAAAATAGGAGATGAATCTTCTAAGTATTTCTTTCAATTACTGTGAACCAAAAAATCAAAGCAACAAATACAAGTCATTGCTGAGGTGATAATAGACTCATAGAGACTCTACAGATTGTGCAACCTTTATCTACCATTATCAATAAATTTTCAAAGCTTAAGCATCTTCAACTGAGTGCGAAACTACCATTCAATAATGCCTTTTTGTGGTGCCATGCAAACTCACTTTCACCGACTAGGTAATTTGCAATAGGCCCCTCACTATTGATGATTTACATGAATAAGTTTCTCATATGGCTAAAAATAAATCCCCTAGCATTGATGGCTTCCCTTGTGAATTATACAAAATTATTTAGAATCTTGTGGGCAGTGATTTGCTTAATTTATCAAGAAGGGTTTAATGCACATTCTCTGGGTATAAATATAAATAAAGGAAATATCAAATTCATACCTAAGTAGGGACATCCTGAGTTGATTTACAACTGGTGACCGATCACCCTCATGAATGTTTTCTATAAAATTATTGCCAAGGCTCTGGTAATCTAACTGTATAATATTATACCTTTCATTATGCATCTAGAATAAACAAGCTTCATCAATAGCCATTATATCTTACAAAAATTTGGAGAAATCACTTAGAGATTTCCTTTGGACCAATTTCCCATAAGGTAAAGGATTCCATAGGGTGTCTTAGTAATATTGTTGCCTCATACATGAAGTAGGATGGATGGGACTCATCAACATAGCTTGGCAAGGATCTGCCTTATATGCCAAATAGATTGCACAGGCCATTGAGGGCCCAAAAAATTGGAAGGTGTTACTCAAACACTATATCTCTTCAGAGTTGCCAAAGGGCAAAAAAAACCTATGAAGGGCTTGGGTTACCCAATTTACTCTTCATCTAGTCTTCCATCTAGATCACTAGGTCCTTTATTACCAAAAGTATCTAGAAGGATTGGGAAAAGATTAATCGATGGTTGCTTTGGAATGGCTCCAATTTTTTTATTGGGCTCTCTACTAACTCCCACTCTCTTTGGTGGTCTCCCATTTTTTCTTGCAATGAAGTGACCCTGGCAGAAGTCCCTTGGGTCAACACCCTCAACCTTTATTGCAAAGGAATTCATTCTATCTAGGATATCTTCTACAAGCATTCTCACTCTTTGATATCTTGGGAGGAGGTGAAAGATAAATTTTAATTAGCCAATATGAATAAGGAATCCTACTAGGAGATTCTTAATGTCATCCCAGCTTCCATACTCCATAAAATCTTAGTCTATTTCACTTGGCCATGGTAGAAGGACTTAAAATGGTATGTTGAGACCCCTTTCTGCAATTACACTCCTTGGCTTTGGTATGTATGGCTAACCCCCCAATTTCCCATGGTTGATAAGATTAACACCTGCTGGGAGATTCACTTGTTTGTTAAAACATGGAGCCTTTGCTTCAACCCACAATACCATTCAAATACACACAAATCAGGGATACATTTAGAGTGGATAATCTCTTCTAGATTTGGAAAGAAAGAATTCTATGTTTAATCATGCTTTTGGTAATTGTAATGTTTTTGCTTTGCAGAAATCTTCTGTCATATCTAATGTTCTTTTATAGACTCAAGTCCAAGCCAATAAAGTGTCTATAAAGCTTGAGTTTCTTTAGGATCTCCTCTCCCATTAGGGATATGCTCCTTGTACTATGGCTCAGATTCCACCTTCTCCATCCAAGGCATCATTACAAGCATTCCAAGCCCCACTCTCACAGTAGCACCCCGTACAAGCATATTTCTCCTCCTAGGAAGCAGTGAGGGTGGCAGCCACCGCTTCCTTCCTCTAATGGGCAGGATGGCTAGTGTGCTCCTCTTGCTCTTCCATGCCCAGATGCTTAGGGGGAATCACCTTGAGGCCATGCAAACATGTTGGGTAAGTTCCCTAGGCTCTCTTTGGCTATCTCACCCAGTCAGACACTAGAAAATGATGATACAGACACTACCCAAGTTACTGGTTGGGAGCCTATTCCAGATGGCAATGATTTGCCAAGCTCGGGCTGGGGTCCTAATGATATGGATCCTCTACCTTCTGGCCTTGCCCTTGAAAGTTATCTCTTTTTATGACTTTGTGACTTAGTAACTTGTTTCTAGGCTTTGCCTAGATTTTGATATTTTTCGTTTTGCTCCTAAGCTCTACCTAGTGTGTCATGGAGTTCTCTCTTACTGCCTTATTTTTTTGTGAATTATTTGTATATTTCTGTTAAGTTAATATATAGATATATTTCATTAATTTTTTTTTTTTGGAATAGGTGGCATACTTATATTTGATAAATGATCTTGTCAATGTTGCAATATGATGGTGAACAATAGCGCTAGTCCTTCAGTTCCTTGAATACTTTCGATGGTGTAGTTTGCAGGGTTTTGAAGGCCCAAGTATCATTTTATTGAATTGTGTTCCTCATTTCATACATGCTACAAGTGTTGATCTTGAGCAATGTGTTAGATTTCCCCACGTGCTGGAGGCATTACATATTTTTAGGCTCAAAAACATCCCTAGAAATATCAACCAAAGTTGACACCAAGATGTGATTGAATGTTATGCATTCCATCTGATACTTTTCGAATTCCACATTCCAGAATTTTGGCCAGTTGTATGATTTCAAATTTTACTTTTGGTCTGTGTTTAGCTGTCCAGAAGAATCGACCAATGATGGGTGAATGCTGTCCACAACCCTTAATTATTATGGATGTTACAACCTAGACTCAGCCATCAATTGCATTCAAAAATTGTTCACATTTGCTTTTCTTCCCATTCACTTATACATTTTCCCAGTTCACAGCTGAAATAAGAAAGTCAATGGGAGGCGATCTCAACCCACATTCAGGATGAATTTGGTGCCCAAAGTTTTCCTGATGAGGTAGCCAAAGGTTGCACATTACCCCATGTCATGAATTCTATAGTAGAATTTTTTTACCTGTACTCTTCGATATTAATGTGATAGATTGCCTCATGAGTGTTTACTGAACAGTTACGTATGGGTGACAAGTTGTGGTCTGTGGCAATGATATATTGTCCAATGTTCATTGATGACTTTTGTGATCTACTTTTCATAGAAATTCCACGGAATAAATCAGTCTCCCCAAAGTGGATGTGAGATGCAACATGTATACACAGATTACTTTAAGGAAACTTCTCTGGCAGACAGATTCTGCCATAGAACCCTCTTTGGCAAGTGTGTGGTTTTCATGGTTGGTTTAATTCCACAATGGGGTGTGGATATCAGTGCACATTGCCCTATTGTGGGTTGCTCAAGTGCAATAGTTCATATTGAATCCTGTCTATTGGAATATACATTTATAAAAACAAATATTGTGCATTCATTTGTGGATTGACCCTGACGTGTCTAATGGCATATTTCGTTCAAGAGAGAAACACTGCCTGTTGCATTTACATTTTTTTTGAAACAAGTTTATGAATGTAAAACAAGTTGCATCTATTAAATGATACGCTAATCTCTCATTAATTCTTTTTGTTTGATCCATTTTGGTCTCTCCTCTGATTTTGCTTACTGACAAGTGCGTTTTTTATCAGCCTTTGTAGGGCAATCCCACGTTAATCGACAAAGGCTGGTCTATAAGGCAATATGGGAAGAGATGCAATGTACCGGTCATGCTGTCGATCAAATGACAACAAGAACTCCTGCTGAAGCTGCAGAAGCGTCAAAGTAATATTTACTGGTGGATATTGAAGGTTTTGTGGCCTAGGATAAGCTTCTGCAGATTCCACATTCAAATTTACACTACTTATATAATTTGTAGGGATTG
>JARHVA010001338.1:3580000-3587707 GCA_037957365.1 Torreya grandis
AGTCTCAAGATGTATGGGAGATGGTTGAAAATGGTTATGTAGAACAAACAGATCAAGCATCTTATAATGCCCTTAGACAAGCCAAAAAGGACACTTTGAAAGAATAAAGGAAGAAGGATGGGAAAGATTTATTGTACATCCATCAAGAAATGCATGAGATCATACTCCTTAGAGTAACAATAGAAAATCAAGCAAAGGAGGCATGGGATACACTACAAATTGCTTGCCAAGGTATAAATAAGGTAAAGGCTACAAAATACAACTCCTTAGAAGAGAATTTAAATATTTATCAATGACAAACTTAGATTCTTTAGAATATTTCTTTAAACATGTTTTTGGTATGATTAATCAAATCAAATATCATTGAGAGGTCATAAACGATAGGAAGAGGTGATTAGAAGTCTTCTTTCTAAATTTCACCCCATAGTTGTGGCTTTAGAGAAAACCAAAGACTTGTGTCAGTTTTCAGTTGATGAGCTTCATGCCTCTCTCATCAATCATGAATATAGAATAAATATTTCAAATATCTCTTTGGAAAATGCATTTTCATCTCATTCATCTATAAGTCATTTAAGAGGATGACGTAAATTTAGTCCTAGAGGTAGAGGGATTTCTCCTAGAGGAGGATAAATTATAGAGTTAGGTTATTTTTGAATGTTTTTAGTAGATAATGTGATCTTTGGGATATATCATTTGGTATGCATTGTGATATACTGAAGAATGAAAATATTTTACATCTCATAAGTTTTCCTTGAATTTATAAAGTCACTTGCCAATTGTAGATAGATAGAAATTGTAAGTAGATGGTCATTCTTAAAATATTATAGATTTATTATATGAATGAAATGTTTTCTATTGATGTACAACAATATTTATAATAAAAATTAATCATGAGTAAAAAACAACATGATTTGATTTAAACTCTCTTTATTAACATGGCATACTTGTTTGGAAATTATGTTAATTACTTATCCAATATTTATGTTTATTATTATATTTTTGGCATCCTCTATATATTCCTTATTGTTATAAAATATAATGTTTAGTTCATTACCTTATTGGGATAGATTCTTTCTAGGTAATACTGACCCCTCTTGTTGCCCAATTTCGATCCAAGTGCTGAATTTTGAGATCAACTACAAATGTATAGTTGTTAATATGTGAGAACATGAATCTTTGTCTAAGGGAAATTTATTTTGGCATGATTTATCTACTTCAAGACTTCAAGATTTTAAAAGGTTATAAGTGGTAATAATAAATCCATTATTATTTGGTTATGGTCTGAGTGTAACCCTTAACTAGTTCTTACTTACCTCCAAGAAAAATTTCCTTATGTGAATGACAATTTATACAAACTTTATATAATATTATTGCTGTAATAAAATAATAACATCCTCGTAGGTATCTTTTTATTTATAAAATTTAAATAAAAATATATGAAACATAAGAGTTATTAAGGTCTTTCTCCCAATAATTCAGAATTGTTTTCATAGTTCATAATTGTTAAGTAAAATAGTGGATTCCTTTGCGCAAACGTGACAATTATTAGCTTTTAAAAATATTCTTCTAATATGTTATAATTTTATAATATGGGATTCATCTATATATAATAATTTGAATCAAATTTATTATAGTGCCTCCCTATTACTTTCATTGTAGTTGAAGAATCATTGTTTGATAAAATAACTAAATAATGGGTGATTGCTCCTAGGTGGACGGGATGGTTGGTGAGTTTAATTCTCAATCATTGTAAAATTAAAAGGAGAACATACACCATAATTAAAAATAAAACACGTAAACATTCATTCTTGTTTAACTTGAACCTTTGGGGTGACTATTAGTAATAACTTAATGTCCAACCATTTTCATGATTCACATTGTACAATGATTGTGGCTACATCTTTATGCTTAATATTAGTTTGGAATTAAAATTTTACTAATTATTATGATTTTTAATTCCTATTACATATATTTACATCATTTGAATGCTTATTTATTTTACAATTTAAATACTTAATTAATTTATCTTAGTATTGTTTTTTATTAGCAATGTTGTTGGGTAGGCATCGTAACAACTTGTGATGGTGACGTTAGTGTTGGGTAAGGCAAAAAAAAGTCAACAAGTATTGTGTGAACAGATAAAAAATTATAAGAACATTTCCATTCATACTATTTATATATTATATAAGATAATATTTTTATATTTGATGTATTATATATTATATATTGATACATACTAGATATAATTTCAAAACAAAAATATATAATTCCTCTGGCTTTCTTTGCACCTTCAAGGAAAATGCTAGTCAGAAAATCATCATGTAAAATAATAGCCTCCACATTTCTATGAGAAACATTGATGAATTATTTTTCTTATGTCCCATCATGTGGTAAAAAATGATGCTGCTCAAAATATGATGCACCCAAAATATAGTACCCACAAAATAACACACGTGCAATAAACACCACTTTTATCAAGAAGGTCATGTGTAATGATGCTACTTAAAATATTTTCCCACTCAAATTTGAATGTCTCAAAGAAAGTCAGTATAAGTGATAGAAATATTTTTTTTTCTTTTTCTTTTTCCATCATGTCTAATGTTTATGAACTAAGAAAATTATTTTGAAGATGATAATTATGAAGGTCATTTCAAGATTATTTATATGTATATATTTTGGTTGGAGTTTAGTTTATCAGATTATTTATTTGATTATGTTTATCAAACATAGAAGAAGAATAATAAGGGAAATTTTTGAGTCAAAGTTAACACTTAAATTTAACATATTATTTAGAATATTATATGTTATATATATTCTAATATTTAATTTTGAATTTTAGACTTTATGTAAAATTGAATATTTTGGATTTAGCTAGAATTAAACACAAGTTAAATCTATGATAATTAGAAGTTAAGAAGCACGTGAAATGTATGAGTGAGTTGATTGATTAGACATTGGTATAACTCTTAGCTATCTTATGCTTTAACGGTTTTCATAGAGTTGATAGTAATATGTAAAACAAATCTAAAGAAATAGGAATTCTTAACCTTTTATGATGCCAAAATCCAAGACACTATCCTTTATGTCAAGTGGATTATTATTTATAATAAATAAAATGGGACTTCAAATATCTCTCTTTTCCATTATTTTTTTCAACACAATCCTTACAATGGAAATACTTATATTTTTATTTATTTTTATTGTCTTTTACTCACTTAGGTCGTAGTCAAGACCCTCTTAAAATTATGGTATCTTTTGTGGGTTTGAGTATATGAAAAGCATGGGAGTTTATTAAGACTCATTTAATTTGAGATAGATATGGTTTTAAATATAGGCTCTCTAACTATAATATTACTCCCGATGGTGTCCCCAATTCTCTTGTACCATGGTGTCACATTTATCATCATCATTCAGGGAAAAATTCTCATATTCTTCAAGAAAAGTATAAAAGTTATTTGACAATTATTTTTCAAATATTCTTATGATTGGCTCCTCTCACATTTCATTATTTAAAAGTGCTAAATTTGTCTTAATGATATTTTCATACTTACTAAGATTTAAAGAGCTATTCAAGAAGAAACACATTCACAAGATTAGATTTCAATTGCCTAGTAGGTGGTGGACTAGTTGGAAGTGATATGTTATGACATTTTTTCACTAATATAAACTTTGCCTTGGTTATTAGTTTCTCTCTTGGTGGCTCACTTAGGTGGATTCTATGAACTCTTATTGAAAACTTAATTCATTTCGAAAGGATTGGGAATGAATTTTTTATGATTTTTTTACAAAGTTTGGAAAGAAATTATTGAGCCTAAACATGCATAATTGTTGTGGTATATTATACACCAAGGAATCATGGTTGGTAGCTGCAGTATCCATTTAAGTGTGGGTAACCCTTATGTTATTATTTTTAAAAGACTAGTCTCATAATCACCTCTTAAATTTTAAAAGCATGTTTCATCAATTTGGAGATGGATTGTGTAGCTTTTTCTAACCATTTTATTAAGAATTGTTTTCTTAGAAAATTGTGAACTTACATGATTTAACTATGTTATTGGACAATAAAACCAAAGACAAAAACTTTTTTCATTTTGAATTTATTTTTCTTTTGTGGAAAGAAAGGAATCCTATAGTTTTTAATCATTTATCTAAGCTTAATGGTTTTTTTTTTGAATTACAAATAATTTAAAAGTGATTTAAAATGTGATTAAATATGTGAGTGTGTGCATGCGCGTGCGCGCGTGTGTGTGCGTGCACGTGCATGCGTGCACACATGTGTGCACGCGCATGTGTGCACATGCAAGTTGAGAAGGTTTTGATAGATGCTAAACACTTAAAGTCTTTGTTAGACCATTGGAGGAGTGCTCCATGTGTAGTCAATTAGGTCTCCCCAAATTTTTCACACCAATAATTTCCATCAAAGAGTTGTGGTTAATTATCTTGTAGTAAAAATTGTTCATGAATCAGGAGGCAAAGTGGTTTGCTACATTCAAAATGTAATTTATGAACTCACAGAACTCATTACAATGGTGCGTTTGCATTTGAAAACACTGGTGGATGATGGGATCAATAGTAATGAAAGTTTTCTTTCATGGGATTGGAAATTTTCTCATCTACATAAGAACTAGAGGATGATGAAAGTAACACAAAGCTAATTGACATGTGGGAGCCAATACTTTCTATGGCATATTTGACTATTATTAATGGTTGGGGTTGAAGTGATAAGGTAGATAATCATGCACCTTTCCTAATTTTTGTAGTTAATCTCAAGAGTCAAAGTTTTTTGCCTCAACATATCTTTAAATATTTTTATAATTTATTTTATTTAAACATATAAATATATAATATATTGAAAGGTGATTTTATTCCAATCATTTTCCAAAGAAAACTATATATATATATATATATATATATATATATATATATATATATATATATATATATATATATATATATATATATATACATACACACACACATTTTATTTGTAAGAGATCAAATCTATATTATAACTATTGTAAAATTTAATAATAAAATGGACAAAAATAAACCATGGAAAATAAATTGACTTCTTTTGATAAAACCCATCGGCTTGTATTCAAATGTTTCAATTTTTTTATATATTAAATCTATGTTTGTCTTTATTTATAAATATTTATTTCATATTTAGTACTTCAAGAAGCTCACAATTATCTTATTTCATTTAGGATTAAAAAAATGTTTCACTAACCAACCCATAAGGTTAAGGTTAAATGTGTCATTATAATCCAAATAAAAAGGTAAATGTTGGCATGAGAAACCCTCTAATACTTTTAGGGTGTGATTTAATTTTACAAACATGTACATGAGCTATCAAATGAAGTCCTATGATAAAAATTATATAAATTAAAATAGTGTAACAAAATGTCAATGGAGTGTAGAGAGTTATCCAGAAATAGCCCACAAAGTCCTGGATGATTTGGTAACAGTTACTGTGAGATATGGTGGGTGATAAAATGAAGCTAACTTGGATTTTACTAGATCTAAGAAGTATATAACCATTTACAAATCTTATAATTTTAAACATTAAAATATATCCCTCCTATCTTACAACTTATTATAATTCACATTAGGGCTCAAATTTAATGGATCTAGCGATTGTTCATTTAATCCACATCTGTGCCTTTCTCACTTATGTGTCATATGTTTCAATAAATAAAAAATACACAATAAAAAAATATTTTAAGCTTTAGGAAAAAATAAAGGTGAAATGTTGGAGGGAATTATGTAAATGAAAATAATGTGTTGATTATTTTATTGAGAATTGAACTCATAATATATGGAAGAATGATCTAGGGATTGATTGGTCTCCCTTAATATTATTGGTGTTGTCCTTTAATTACCTTCCATTTTTCTTCTCTCAGTACTCTTTTTTTAAAATTTTCATAATAATAAAAAAATGTGTTAAAATACATTAGCGAACCTTTACATACTCATAAAACATATGGGTGGACTGTTGATCAAATTGGCACACATGCTACAAAATGAAGTCTTTTATGAAATGAGAATGATTTAAAATGTTATACATTGGGAAATGAGAAAACAAAGTAATATTTGTGAGATGTTCGAAATATAAAAGTATTCATAGATGATCTAAAGTAAGAGTTGTGAATCATAATATGTGGGCTTTTACATACCTTCTATTTTGACACATTTGAATGGTTTTGAAGAGTTGGTTATTGAAGCCATTTCATCTTATTATGTTAGTTTTTATACAATATCCGCATAACCATTTTTATATACATGGTTGTGACTGTCAAGTCCAATAAATTCTAGAACTGTTAAATTCTCTTTACTTTTGTATTAGGTCCAAAATTGCTTTACTCAAGATGAAAGTGTATAAAAAGAATAGACTATTTCTCATTACGCCAACTTGGGGTGTTATAATAATAATAATAATAATAATAATAATAATAATAATAATAATAATAATAATAATAATAATAATAATAATAATAATAATAATAATAATAATAATTATTATTATTATTAGGTAAGTGCATGAAGTTGATGCACCATTTTGTGGATATTTTTGAGAAACTAGAAGAAACACATGCATTATTGATATAACACATATGAATTATGTATATGTAGGTTAAGTCATTAGTAAGATTGGAATGCACACGCATTCCATACCCATATAAACATGTATACATATCTAAAAATTATTGTTATAATAATAAAAAAAACTTTGTTCCATTCCAAATTTCATCTCTAATTTCACTTCTCTATTCTCATCCATAGTATAGACCACATTCACATTAAGTGACATAGCATTTCCAATAGGAGACAAATCAACCACCACACCCCACACTCCCATGGGTTTGTATCAACAAATTAATAATTCCATGACAAAAGAGAGGTTATTAAACTAGATTCCTATAATTTAACACAAAAATTACTAATTATTTTAGAATTTTGATGTTTTTCACCAAAATAACATATTTTTATATTTACAATGCAACCCATTCAAATGTAATACAAAAGCCTCCCAATCATCCTAACCTTCCCAACCCTCCCATCCCTTCTAGTCATCTTAATCCTCCTATCAATCATATAATTTGATAAGACCCCCCCCAAATAGTGTGAATATTTAGTCACACATATAGTAAAAAATAAGTTATGAATTAAAGATATAATTAAAATAATATGGGACCCCCCAATCAACCAAAACTCATCATGCTTCATTTGTAGATACCTTATAGGCATTACAAGTCCAATTTAACTTAATAACATGTCAAATTGACATATGGACATATTATAGAGATAGATGTAGAGATTACTATGCCAAAAAATTGTTAGATCATTCTTTGAATGATAAATAAATTACAAAAGATCAATTTTCACATTATTCATTAATCCGTTAACCAATACAGTATCTCCATTATCATGAAAGTGGTTCCTAGTCCGTCAATGACAACATAATCTCATTGAGGAGAACTTTTAGGACTTATGGTGGATGGTATTTGATTATGTTCCTTGCAATAACAATGAGATTCCTTTGTTTCTTTTGAGGAAACTTTATTGCAGGTTTATCCTCATTGAAATTCCTAATTATTTTAACCACTTAGAGTTTTAGATTTGAGGAAAGAGATTTGCATAGGGTAGACCAAGGGCATGTCATACACCTAAATAGCCTAAAAAATTCCCTATCCAAAATCCATGCCA